>BLKR01001044.1:0-349646 GCA_011170035.1 Teleogryllus occipitalis
AATTGTTCTTAATCTTATTCTGGGGTGTGTTGTATATGATTGTATTGATGCCGTTATTCTAATAACTTAAATCTCATTTTACATTGATAATTTATTATTCCCAACCATATATCAAGTTCCCTTTCTTTATAATTATTTGTTCTCATGAGTATGTTAGAATACTCTCTCGTGTTTCCTTTTACTCCAATGCAAATTAAAGCTAATGACAGAAAGCGAAAGTGATGTTCACAATGACAAATTGTTTTGGAATATTGAAAAGTGCATTAATGTTCTAAATTTGATGCTTATTAGTATTTATTTAAATCCTTTTTAGATAAAACAATAATGTATTTTTTAACATATATTTAGAATATACTATTATATTATATATAAAATATTTCATTTTTAGACTATAAACATACGTTTCTAACTTTTGAAGAACTGAAACATAAACCTTTAATATTTTTGCTGCATTATCAAAGATATTTTAAAATGGAATTTACATGTTTATATTAATTTGGGTTTATTGTTTGAAGAATTGTTGTAAAAAATAAAATGTTTGGAGATGCCGAACAAATACCACAATGCTGTATCCGAGAACTGAAAAAATTGTGTATTGGTCTTCTAACAGCAGATTGAGCAGAAATTTAATCGCGGAGAGTCAACAACCGGTAAGCGGAAGCAATGCAAACTTTCGCTGACAAAGAAGGATGGTTGTAACAAATGACGCTGTTGTGCGTATGTGCTTCTGCAGGTGAAAACGCGGCGAGGAGCGTCTCGTAACGATGTCTCCACTGAACTACGTAACTCGCTAACTTCGAAAAACACGGGTGGGAAGAGCAACACTTACGAGATCTTAACTTAAAAAATAATTAGATGCTCAAGTTTTGACAAATGATGGAAACGTGTCCGTCATTGGTTAGCAAAGTCTGTATCGCTACATCACGTAATCACTCCTTGGCATCTTAATAATCGTAGACCCTTAAGCGAATACACAACATGAACGCCTTGTTGGAACGGAAGGTCATTAGACTCTTGACGAATATCGTGATATTAATCCTGCCATACATACGAATTGATGACCTGCAAACGCAAGGTGACACGATGCGAAAGAATGTTAATATTTTTAAGATGATTACATTATTTTGAGAAAATTACTCTACTCCTGGTTAGTTGCAAATAAATCGTTATCACATGTGTGTCGTACATATTGAGACAGGAAAGATCACGCTAGTTTTAATGAAATTTAAATTTAAAAAATGTTGGTTTATTCCTGGTACCAATAACTTTTGTGACGTCAAGTTTGTCGCTCCTAAAAGCGCAAATATTTTCCGAATTATCTTCATTAAATTATTGTTAATCTTAAGAATACAATTCGTAATATAAAGAGAAAATGTCTCAATAATTTAATCGAAAATATGTTTATTTCTGTAAAGATGTATTTCAATATCTCTTATGTCTTCCCATTTAAGAAATCGTATTTTACCAGCTAACAAGTAACTAAATGCCAGAAAAAAAATATGTCATTCCCATTAGGCAGCAGAAATAAAACGTATTTCTTTTATCTGGTAAAAAACACACTCAATCGGATATCGCCAAATTTATTACGTTGAACAAAACTTACATCGCTTCACCGAACACAGCAAGTTTGATTGTTGTAGAAGATCGTCATGGGGCGGCTCATTGGAACCTCTTCTAAGAAGAACCGAAATTCGTGCACAAGAAATACGATAAGGGCTTAACTGGGAGGAGTTGAACCGCTTTAAAATATAACGAAAGCAAAAAAGAGAAAAAATAATTAAAAGCAATATCTTAAGTCGGACACATAGCTAATTCTCTTTCTCTGAAACAATAGGTTTATTTTCTACTTGACATTTTTATTACCGCACTTTTTTTGTGAATAGATATTTTAAAATCACGCGTATCAATTAATGACTGCTTGCAGGTGTTGGAGTGGTATTGTTGTTACGCCCGTTGTGGCAATAATGGCAATATGATTAATGATTTATTGTTAAACGGGCCCGGTCCGAGAGGCCTGGCTTCGCTTGGAACCTCGTAAACATATCAACGTTATCGCAGCCTCGGATCGGATTAAACAAATTAAACCTTTAGTGTTCAACACTCGGCGCGCCGCCCTTGCCCCGCCCACCGCCCCCGCCGCCCACACCGCCACCACGGCCCCCACCGCCCCCGCCGCCCCCGTCGCCCTCGCCACCGCGCCCCCTCCGCCCCCGCTGCCCCTACGGCCCCCGCCGCCCCCGCCACCGCGCCCCCTCCGCCCCCGCTGCCCCCGCCGCCCCCGCCCGCCCCGCCGCCCCCGCCGCCCCCACCGCCCCCGCCGCCCCCGCCGCCCCGCCGCCCCCGTCGCCCCACCGTCGCCCCCGTCGCCCCCGTCGCCCCCGTCGCCCCCGTCGCCCCCGTCGCCCCCGTCGCCCCCACGTCGCTTCACGTCTCCCCGTCGCCCCCGTCGCCCCCGCTGCCCCTACGGCCCCCGCCGCCCCCGCCACCGCGCCCCCTCCGCCCCCGCTGCCCCTACGGCCCCCGCCGCTCCCGCAGCCCCCGCCGTCCCCGCCGTCCCCACGGCCTCCACCACCGCCCCCGCCGCCCCCACCGTCCCCTCCCTTCCGTCGCAACCTCCAAAGCCCACGCGCGGGGCTTCTCCTCCGCCCGACAAAAGACGTCCGCCCATTTGGGAAGATAGATCGCCTTTTGTTTTTGCCGCGCCGCGCGCCCGTCTCGCCGCGGCGACGCGCAGAGCGCTGCAATCGCTTCCACTGCCCGCCACGCGCTGCAGCCCTGTCATTTCATTGCGTGTGCCGCCTCTGCGCCCGCTTTGGAGGCGGGAGGTGCACGGTGCTAGGCATCCTTACAAAGCAAACCTTTGCAAAAATGTTAAAATTTCATCTACATTAGTAAACACAAGTGTCACTACATCTACATTAATAAACACAAATCAAAAAAGTTAGTATTTCCGTAGATTTTTTCTTTCTACCGCTTATGCAGTAGAGGGAAAGTTATGTAATGCTGCGGAAAAAAGTGGCGAAGTTTCGGCAGAAAAACTCTTTTGAATTTCTCTATGTCCATGTTGAGCATCTGAAAACGCTGGTTTGTTTTCTGTGAAAAGTTTTCATTCACATTTTTTAAGGACTTTCTAATATTTTTGAGAAATTGACAAAAAAGAAAATGGGCGATAGTTTCGAATTTAATTTTTGTTGCCTTTTTAAAAAAAGAGGCTTAATTGCTCAAGTGTGTTTCAAGCTCAAGTATCTTTTCGAAGCCTCAAAAATACGCTTGGAAATTAAAATAGCCGATGAAAATTCCAGGATCTGTGACAGCAAAAAAGATAGTTTGAGAAATGTCAAGTTCGGTGAAAATTCGGTGAGCGGTTTAGGCACTAGCGTTGATCACACTCGGACCGACAAACGTTTTGTAGTAAGCCAATTTTTCGCTATCAAATACCCCTAAATTGTCGACTTTGACTACAGAGCGTATTATAGGAAGAAATGTACGAAGCTACAGAAGCAAGAATTATCCCCTGTTTCGCTGTGAAGGACTCAGAGAAAGAGAAGAGTCGTCTTTTTCAAACAAAGAAAACCTCTTAATTTGTAAATTGAAGGACTTGTTCCCTAGATAGATAGCACTAGGTCGCGCACGTTTTTAGGTAGTGAAATCTTTACCTCGGACAGAATTGCAGTGCACTTGCTGTTCACAATGACGTAAAGTACCTTCCGGGTCAACAACAGCGCTTCGAGGCATCGAAATGCCCATAAATCCGGCCATATATATCCGGTAATACGGTCATCACAAAACTTAAAAAAATACAAAAAAACGCTGCCAAAACTGTAGATAAATTATTTATTGCAAATATTATGAGTATCACGCTGGTGTGTTTTTTACCATCTGAAATGAATCGTTGAGTGCTTTAGCACGAAGCCCTAGTAAGTACCCTCATAGCGCCCCGCAAACGCATCGCTGTTTGGGGGCGGGGCGGGGAAGCGCGCGCAGGTGATACGAGGGCGGACGGGGACGGAGGAAGCGGAGTCTCGACGCAGGGTGATTACGCATGTGTTTGCATGATTCGAATAGCGCCCTCCCTAACTAGACCCCGCTCCCGCCCTCAGTTGCCGAGGGGAAGCACGTGGAGGGGGCGACGTCTTGGGGCCCCGAGGAGTGCGCTGGGCGCGGGGGGGTGGGGGTGGAAGGGCGAAGGTGCGCGGTTCGGGAGCGAGGGGGGAGGGATGGTCGAAGGGGCAAGCAAGGGGCGGAAGAGGCGGAGGCGGCGGCTGCGGGAGAACAATCGACGGTCACCGCCTTCCAGGAGAGGGAAGAGTCTCTAGCCACGCCCCCTCGCTCTGCGGTTGTTTCGAGGCGCGGGCGCTGCCCGCCAGCGGATATTTGGCCGCTTGCATTTGCGTGGGTGCAAGACTGAACATTTGAGTGTATGAGAGTGAGAGAGAGGGAGAAGGTGAGAGAGGGAAAGGGGGAGAGAGGGAGAATGGAAGAGAGGAAGAGAGAGGGAGAAGAAGAGAGAAGAAAAGAGAAGGGGAGAGGGTGTAAAAGAGAAATGAAGAGAGGGAGGAGAGAGAGGAAGAGAGGGAAAAGGAGAAAGGGGGAGAGAGGGAGAAGAAGAGATGAGAGTAGAAGAGAGAGGAAGAGAGGAGAGAGGGAGTAAAAGAGAGAAGAAGAGAGGGAGGAGAGAGAGGAAGAGGGAGAAGAAGAAAGAGGGAGAAAGAGAGGTTGAAAAAATACAGGAAAAATAAAGAAAGGCAGAGATGAGAAGGAGAATAAATGGGAAAGAAATACCTGACTTGGTAAATACTTAACGAAATGTTTTGGTTTCTTCATCAGTGAAGACAGCATGTATTTGCCAGACATCGAACCTACAATCATATGCATGTGCACAAGATAGAGAAGACGGAGGGCGTCAATGGGCAAATGTCTATTATATAGATATGTAAAGTGATATCATTTTAAATCTCTCATTTTACAAGGAACAGTTGGAGAGATACGAGAAATGAAAGTTTACATCCAATAATTCAATTCCATTTTCATGCTGATTTTATTTGTGCGTATTAACATATTTAAAAAATGGAATTATTCTCGAATTCAAATCACTTAAAAATGCGTTTAAAAAATAAAATCATCTTCTTTTATTCAATGTAATTTACTTATTTCAATAGAATAAACGCCAATCAAGAAAAAATGTTACATTTTGTTTGCCATACATGTTTAAAATGCGGTGCATAATTGGGAATTTAGTTCATTTTTAACTATGTTACCTATTTAACCTGATCTTGCTACAACCCAGACTATTTGATCTTATAATTTGTATTTTAAAAATTACTGAGAGTGTAAAAAATAATCTCTGGTAAGTAACTTGTTTATGTGAAATTTTGTATTAGAAATATTCTATATGAAAAACACTCATTGCATTTATAATGCTATTGATGAGATAATTTGATTATTGCTGTTTTAGATGTACAATGAATGTTTGTTTGATTCCAACTGACGACCGTTAAATCAAAATCTTCAACATCTTCTCAAGATGAGCTTATTAGCTGACCTTAAAAATTTACTTTGGTTGTGAGGCGTGGTGGTTCGACGGTATTAATATGCGTCACATCCTCTCGGTGATGATAGCGTGTTCGATTATTTCACTTAGCGTGTAGTTCTGATGCCCCTTATTTGCAATGCCGTTTCACTTGAAATTGAGTGCTTCTTTCTCTGCGTGACCGCTGAACAAGATCGCATTTGTATGATTACTGCGCAGGTTGAAACTGATGCGAAAATAACAGGGCGGTATATTTACGAGTGCATTGTGGGTCTTATGTATGATGTACATTTTTTTATCTTTCCTTTTCACATTGTGAATAAATGGACACCTGAATTAAAGTTCCCCTAGCGTATTTCATTTGCATTTTCGTAAACATGATCCGGGACGACCATGTTCTCTGTAATTGTTATACCGCCCGCATTATTTTCTGTTCCGTTTCTTTTTTTCAAAAAAGCAACCTGCATCCAATGCTGCTTTCCTGGAAATGGAAAATTGATTGTACGAATGGTTATGAGTAATTTGCAGTGAGAACAATCTTATTTGGAGTAGGATTCAGTATTCGTAATTCTCAGATTAAGCAACCTCCAACTCTTAGACTACGTGTTTCATACTGCGACTTACATAACCTGCTGTCGAAGATTCGGTCAGCGAAAGAACCTTGTGTACCGTACAGAAGAACTGCGAAGAGAATGTGGATCGTAAATAAAGGAGCATATTTGTCGTAACGAATATCTCATGCCCTAACAAAAAACTTAAGATTCTTCAACTTTGAAAGGATTTTTTAATTCTTTTGATCCATCTTGTCATTAACTTTGTAATTATTGTTTTTGTACTTATTCTCCTTGGTAGGTTTACAATTTTTCGTATAGAAAATATTTATTTCTCATAAATTAATGTCACCAGCCTCTGCAGTTATGTTTTCAACGAAAGGTAATTTATGAAATTTCGTTGTGTAGCTTTTAACATAGTGTAAACACCGTTAACAAACTGTATTATAATACTCTTTATGTTATGTGAATTAGTTTCTGAAATATACTTTTTAAATCTAATGAATCACTTATAATAACCCTGAATAGAGATACAATATACTCATGGAATAGTGACAAAACCAATCGCAACGACATAACTCCGCTCTACATCCAGTGAATTTATCTGCAAGTTTCACGCTATTCCTTGTATTGCATTCGAAAATTTTAACGTGACCGGAGTAGAACATCAATGCAAAATAAAAAAATACCCCGGAAACGTTCATTATCGAAGAGTACTCTACAACCGCATTACTGGGCTCTCTCATAGTAGTGTCAACACGAAACGATTGTGAATAACGATACACCCTCAATGTTCGTTTTGAAAACGTACTACATGCGAAGCGTTTCAACATAAACGTGAAACACGCAATGCTACCGATCCTGCAAGATATCCTGACAAGTAAATAAACAACCTACATGGAAGGCAATCGGTTGCAATTTTTTCGACTTGTGATGCACTGTATCACATGACCTGCCATAGAACATGCAGAATCGTGCTGTTCGGCATTTCTCTGACGATGGCGCTCTCGTATTGACTCGTATTGCAATTGCACTCATATCGTGCTCTCGTATTTCACTTTTTTCCTTTTATCTTAGTTAATGGTTATCTATTCTTGTAGTGACATGAATATTTCGAAAATACTAGTTACCTTTTAAAATTCTATAAATTTGGTATTTTAAATCGGTTAAAGTCTTTTGAAATGGTTGTAACATCTAGAACACCGTTGTGCGCGTAGGGTACGTGGGAGTAAATATGTGAACATCTAAAATTTAAACATTTTGTTCAGATTTTCACTTATACATTCCCGTGAATAACTTTTGAGGCTATGCAATATCTTTTTAAACTTGATTTATTGTTCAATAAATTATGGTAATGAAGTTTAATTAACAGTAATAGAAGTGGCAACAAATTTATTACAAAATTTAAAGAGTGAAAAGCGAGTGAATTTCTTTCTCAAATTAGTGAGAAAGAGGTCACATAGGGAACGTTGAAGGTAAGCATGTGATATTTACTTGTAAAAATTACAAGTTGGCGGCAGGCAATCTCTTGAAAATACGAGTATTTTATGCCATTAGCCCTTTGCATTTTTTGAGTTTAATTTTGAGGAATTTCGTTTTGCTTTTACCAAATGTTAGTGTATCTTTAGTTTGCTCATATTTTTCGCTAGCACCACTATATACAATTGAAGCTTGAATATTGCGTGAGTCCCATTTTTCTACAGAAGAATTAAAGACACATATGTAAAGCAAAGCAATTTCGACTTATTTTCATTTTCAAGAGGCACCAAAAATTATTTCACGACCACGTCATTTCACGTATGCCAATTTCAGTATCATAAAAAATAGTTACGAGTTTAAGTAGCTTCCAACATTTGTGTTGATGCAATGTACATTTTGCATGGCAGTAGTAGATCTCAACCGTCATCCTCTGGTGGCGCGCAGCTTAACTATTGGCATTGATGCACTCTTGAATCTGTGATGTAAGGCTAGGTGAAAAATGTCCAGAAAAGTAATTATTTTGAAAATATATTACTGTTTATGTTTGTCAATCATAGCCTATGGTACTCCAGGCCTTTAAAGGATTCTAGTACGAAAGTTTCATCGGCATTGGTTCAGTAGATTCAGAGATTACCGCGCTGTAAGACAACGCACTTGTCTTTATATATTAGTATAGATAATAATAATAATAATAATAATAATAATAATAATAATAATAATAATCACTATGTCCATTTCGGCACATTTGTGCATGAATCCCTTGTTCAATATTTTAAACGCCTCAGAGTACGGGTTTACTATCATATTAGTGGTGCTAAAACAACACGTAATTTCTCACCCATAATTTTATGCAAAATTACGCGAAAAGTATTTAAGTTTTCGAAATATTGTACACGATCGTATTTCAAAATCTATCTTTAAGAAACTTATTTTATTGAAGGAAAAAATCTCTGTCTTCATAATTTTAGTTGTAGGTAGACGCCGAAAAATTAGAGATTTCAAGGAACGTAAGCCAGGCTGAACGATTTAGCTGCTAGCGTTGTTCACAGAGGAACAAACGGACAGACGTTTTGCCGTTATTTAATTTTTAGGAATCAAAGATTCACAAAACAAATTCTGGGTACACCTCGTGTTCGAGACATTTTTTCTAAGTTTAGCAACTGGATTTATCCACTTTTTCGTTACCAAGGCCCTGTAATAAGAGTTTTCTGCGGAATATTTGCTGAGCATTTGCGCAGCATTACTCGGAACTTTCTCTCTTCTGCCTAAGCGGTAGCGAGAAAGTTAAAAGTAATGATAATATTAAATCGCAATAACCTTCTATGTATGCACCAAAATAAGTTATGTTTAAAACAAATAATAAGTTCACGAGATGTTCGTGAAAAATATCTACCATGTGAGGTATTCGATATTAGTCGTCAGCGACCCATCAGAGAAGGTCCGATGTTACGTTCACATCGGAACGGCACCAACTGTCGCGGGTGAACTGCCTGATCGCCTCGCGCCGTTCGAGCCGGCGAAGGCCTCGGGCGTGCGGTGCGTGGGCGGCGCGGGCCCCCAGCGCCGAGGGGGCGTGGCCGGCGCGCTCTCACTGCGAGGGTGCTCGCCCAATCGGTTCCGCACCGCCCGGCTCTGCGTCGCCACCTCAGCCCAGCCCATCCCATCCCACCATCTCCACCCCACTACTCCTTGCACCCAACCTCTCCTCGCTCTACCCCGCCCTACCCCGCCCTACCCCGCTCTATCCCGCCCTACCCCGCTCTATAGCTTCGCGCTCCGCTCCCTCCGTCCCGTCCCGCCCTGCCCTGCCCAGTCCCGTCCCGCCTCTATCTACTTCACCCCACCCACACCGCTCCGCTCCTCGCCCCTCTTCGCAGCACCGCTTGGCCCTGTTCCTTCCCGCTCCGCTCCTCCTGCCTCGCTCCGCTCCGCTCTACCCCAACCCGCTCAGCCACTTCCCTTACCCACCCTCTCCCCTCACCAACACACCCCACTTTCTCACCTTGCTCTTCCCTGTCCCACCTCTACCCACCGCGCTCGACCTCGTTTCATTGGTCCCATCCTGCCGTACTCCATTCGTCCTATCTCGTCCTCTTGCTGCACTCCAACTGCCGCACTCCCTTCCGCACCGCCCTATCCCGAACTGACACCGGGAGCGGTGGCTCAGTACATTAACTGATGTCACTGCAATGCCTCTGACCGGGAGGTTCTAGGTTCGAGTCCCGACAGTTACAAGATTTTGGACACTAGCGTCTCAGCTAGGTCGAATTCGGTCTCCGTCTGGAGGAGAATTCTAGCGGCCGGCTGCTCTGATCGGTGGTTTTCCGTGGCTTCTCCAATCAACACCAGGCGAATGCCGGAGCATTACCCAAACAAACGGGCCACGGACCGCGCGCGATATTTCCTTCCTCTTCGTTGTTCTATCCTCACCCCTTACACACACACTAACATGCACTACATGACCACGTATGCCGGGAGACTGGTCGGGAGTTTAGAGCTTGTCCCGGCTGGGGCGGTGCCCCGCTGGTGAGAGAGTCCTGGTTAGGGGGAAACCCCACTAGCCGACGGTAGGTCGGCGCCTGATCTCGCCATCCAGCGGGGGAAGATCACCGCCACCGCCCGATCAAAAAGCATAGACTACACTTTTGACTAATGACCTAAGTAGTTGAAGTGCCCGGAATCACTAACAACCAACCGAACTGCCCTACGCCGTTCCTGCCCTGATCCACCACACCTGACCAATCTAGTTCGCGCTGTCCCTCCTCTGCGCTACTCTTTCCGATGCGTGAAGCTGCTTCTGCGTACCGCTGATGCACTCGACTGCATTTCCTTCGCTGCTGTCATTGTTGTAGCCTCAGTACTCATTACCTGCTTCTTTCCTCAAGGGTGCCACTTGCTTTTCCGTTCTCCTTCACTTCGCTCTTCATCACTTACCCTCCAGTGCCCATCGATGCCACTGATTTTTGCCCACGACACCTTCTACGGTTTTCGTGCCTGCTGGAATGATTCCATAGCCGTTGCCGCCCGAGTGGGTACTTTTGCCTGTTATTAAAGAACCGCTATCACACCGATTCCTCCTGGCCATTTTTCTTTTCTCCTTAGACTGCCTCCATGTTTCTCGTTCTTCTTTGGCTTCTAGGGTTTGGTATCGCCATTTCCATTCTCATTATACAGATCTTTGTATCGTAGTTCGTAGTTCCTGCTCTTTACCTGATTCTCGTCTCTCTTCTTCCCATCCCTCTTTTAGCTCCCTTCATGCTACCCTCCACCATTCTTGACTTTGCCCGTATCATATATCACTATTACCATGCTTCCTCACTTTTTTCTATATATCTTCACCGCCATCTCACTTTTCGTTCTCTTTTGTCCTCACAGAGTGCACCGCCATCTGTAAAATCTTCAGAAGGCATCGTACACATCACCACGTACCCAACCCATTTTATAGATTGTTTGATCCACTTCCATCAACGCTTTGCTTCTTACTCTTTCATCCTTTAGCGCTTTGCGTTCGCCATTCCCACCTATTTAACCTATCCCTGCCGGAGTCGCTTGCCTAATTGCTTAATTACCTTTCTGTGAAGTCACAAAAGTTTAGCGATTTGGGGCTCCGCAGATTCCTAGTCTGCTGACCGTCTGGAAACCGTGGTTACTAACGGATCCGAGCCCCTGGCCGAAAGGAAAATGACACTGACTGACTGCGATGTGATGAGACTTGGCAAAAATAGAACTTAATGGAGGATTACTTTTGTAATATATACAGGTGTACAGCGAGGAAACAACGAAACTTTGAAAATAAGCTCTTAAGTAAATTTTGAACATTAAAAAAGTTTTATATGCAAAAGTTTGCATTTCAGAAACATGTACACAATTTAACCAATTCAATTACTTTTTTTATTTCTGTGTTAATTTTTCTTTGTAAACAAATTTATTCATTTCTTTTGTCAATAATAAACAATTTATATCTCTAGAGTGTTTACATGTTTCTAAAATGCAAATTCAGCAGAGCAAGTATTTTTTCAAATCAACTTTAGAGTGCTTATTGCAACTCAACCATTTTAAATCTCGCAGGAGTTTATTAGACAAAATGTGCTTAAAATGACTTGGGAGGTTATTTTCAGTTTCGTTGTTTCCTCCCTGGCCACACGGCGTATAAGCGCCCAACGGCCAAAAATGGTTTGGAGACGTGTTGTATTATACCCGCACGTTTGCTTGAACTCCGGAATACCTATCTACACTCCTTTGTCAACATTCGTTGAATTAAGAATAAATGATAGCAACGAGCATTGTGGATAAAATCTGATCCAGAAATGTTCGCTCCCATGTAATAGAAACTATTTTGATCGGAAAAAGAACTGCAAATTTGATATAAAATTCTTTGTCAAAATAACCAAACTCCCCACTTCTCGCGCCACGAGCGAAGCGAGGGCTCAAGAAAACGTGCGCGGATAATACGTGTTCCTGTTTCCACTCTTCTTCATCCTGCACTGAAGCCCATCTTTACGTCGATATTTTCTCCTCTGCCACCACCACCACCTTGTCTCGAGGCATCGCCTCCACATCCGCAACCCCCGCGCTCACCGCGGCTGTTCCACTCGCCTCCCCCACCATCAGCACCGCCGCGGCGCGCCTCCGCCGGCGCGGAGCGGTGCAGCGCGGCGCGGCCCGGCGCGCGAGACTATCAATTCATTGGATTAGTAACGTGCAAAGTGGGCGGGGAGCGGCCCCGCGCGATTGCTTGATTTAAAGGCTTCCACGAGCTATAAATCACATCGGAAATAATATTCCTGTTATTTATGATGGTTTAATGTTGTGGGGGAGGGGAGCGCTTCGTTTTTCTTTCTCGCTCGGGCTCCGATGTGTTTAGGTCATGCGCGATGGGAATCTGGAATTTTCTTTAAAGGCCATAAATACAAGTTTATGGGGGAAGTTGCGCGGCTAATGTATGAGCGAGAGCCGCGAGCCCCTCGCCGCGAAGGGAGGAGCCCGGGCTTCCGATCGCCCCGCGTTCTTCCTTTGTTTACGATTGCAGCGCCTCTGCCGGGTAATGGCGGCTGTCGCGGTGGTTGCTTCATGGGTTCGTCGGCCCGACTGCTCCCACGGCGGCGGGCCTAAGCTTGGACGTGCGTCCCGGCCGGGTAATTAAAATATTTGTGTTCGATTTCTTCGGGATAGAATTAAATTGTTATGAAGTTGATGTAATAAGAATGCCCGGCGGTCGGAACACGTTCGTAAATGTATTACAGCGCCGCTTTTGAGGCCGTATTCGAGATACTGAACAGTGTTTGTCCGCGGGGTACTGAGGTAGAACTAATAGGCGATATAAACGGCGAAGACGTGGTATGTAGGAATCAGAGAATTACGTCACGGAACCAAACGATCCTTTCAAAACCTGTTATTGAGGCGAAGGCTTTCGTTGGACAGATAAAGAGTTCTCTAATTCAAACATGTAATTATTGTGTGTACACAGAGATATGCGCGTCCTAAATATTTGTCCGCGGAAATGAAGTGAGCCCGTGAGAATGACAAGCTGAGGTGTTCTCATCAACTTTTCTGAACGATGTTTCAAGTGTCCGGTGAAAAATGTAAGACCTCAATTGATTTAGAAAATTGCAACACGTGAAATTAGGTAGAGGCGCAACGAGGCATAATGCGACACAATTTATGCTTTGAAACTATGCATATATTGTACGTCAATTTTTAAATGCCTGTAGATTTATGGATATTGTCGAGTAACTTTCTCGTTGTTTACTGCTATTATCGAAAAGGCCATTCATTATTTAAATATTCACGCGAACCTGTTTGGAGCAAACGAGGTATGAAATATGTTTCAAATTCAAACTTGCCAAATTTTGGTCTTCGTAACTTTTTATGGGCGTGAAGAGAGGACGTCCTATGGAATAATATTCATTGAAATTAGAATCCATAACCGTGATTTAAGACGCGGTCAGACCAACGTGCAAATTAAGTTGCTCGGCGAGGTCAGGTGTTAATTGCTACAAGCTGACGAGGCGGCTCTACTCACACCTTCTAATGAAGTTGTAGAGCTCGCAACCGATCGCTGCAGGTGTACCTGTCATCTTGAGGTCATTCTCTGAAGGAGGCTAGCACTTTTCATTACTAGGCGCCGGTCCATCCTGGCCGGGACGAGAAATAATTTTCGAAGATTATAATTTTCTGTAACCTAACGCTGGAAAGAAGAAATTTACGAGTGCGCATCAGAAGTAACTGAAGTTCGAAATGGTCTCGAAAATCTTAAATTTTTGTTGCGCTATATTTTAAAAGAAACATATTGTTGTGGAACTTAAGTCATTTGCTTATAGTTTTAAGATGAACTCACAAATGGTTTTACTTCTAAGTCAATATGTTAATTCGAAAATAGAGAGGAGGTAGACGGTGCTCAAACTCTCGAGACCAAAACATTCCTCTTAAAATCGTAGAGACCAGAAATAACATACAGTAATAATTTTGTTAGAATTCTATAAAATAATTTTATACATGTCCATAAATAACATAAATTATGAATTAGTTTAAAACAATAATTTTTCGGGCGAACTACTTGTTGCAAATGATCAAAAATAATGATGATAAAATAATAAATAGTAAAATAATTATTGAAAATAAATTTATTTAATCAAATGTCATCTGTTTAAACTAATGAAAGCTTCAGTAGCGGCATAGTTTTCCTACATTCTCATTTCTTTCCGTGTTCCTTTTCTTTTCAATATGCATTTACATGAACATATCGTCTTGAAACTGATATAACGTGAATGCCATGCAATGAACTTGGAGAACACCTACGCTTCAGCTAAAACGCTGAGATATAGAGTCGTTCGGAGAGTAATAGCTTTCCCCAAACGTTCTCTGCCACTTTCTATTTCTACTAATATGATAAATACCTTCATTCGGCGATAATGGCAGTATAAAATCATGCGGAGACGCTGTCAGTGGGAAATTTAGTTGTATCCCATTCCGCACAACGGGCGAGGAGAAGTGCACGTCATTTTTCTGCTAGAGCGGCGCACCTAAACACGTGATTTATCTGCACCGCGCCAACCGCCGAGGCACCCTCAGTGCAAAGATGACCATTATTTCGTCTCGGACTCGTTACGTCCCACTACCCACCATGCAGTGCGGGCGCAGCGCAAATTTCGCGCTCCGTTATTTTGGACGTGTATTTCTCGCTCGGAGGTCCACACATCGGCCACGGTGCCTAGGCCGCACCATCGACCACCCTATCTCGACCTTCCATCTTGGAAGATTCGCTCGCCCACATCCATCCGACGGAGCGCGCGGCGCAGTTGATAACAGTAATTCTCCCGCGTCCCTCCGACCCTGCGGGGGATGTGGCCTCGGCGGGGTCGGGCGGTTGGCATCCCTGTGATCCGGGGGTGGGTCGCCGACCGCCCTCCCCCGCCTGCCCCAATTAGGCTCGCTCCCCCCCCCCGTCCCCCTCCACGGCGACGGCCGCCGCTCGCCCTCCTGTAATGACTAGTTCTCTTTGGCCACTTCTTTTCTTTTTGAGCCGGGCTCCGAATTAACATGTCAAACATACATCTCACTCGGTACCCCCGCAGCCGCCGGCGGTCGGCGACGGGTACTACCCGCTTTGAAAATATCGCTCGGGTCGGGGACGGGCTCCTCATGCGGCGAGGACGGCCAGCCGGCCGGCCGCCGCGCAGATTGATTCTTCTATCAGATTGAGGACGGAGGACAGGGTGGGGCCGCGCGTGAGCGGAATCGGCGCCGACGTTCATCTGCCTCCGACCTGCACTTATCCTCGGCTCAATGCGACAGCGGCGTATCGATGGCTGCCCGATGTATTTTTCCCGTTCTGAATGCAGGGCGCTTCCCCGACCGCGGGCAGTCCGCGTTGAAGAGAAAGTGCGACCGTGTTCGCTACGCCGGCGCAGACGTTCGGAACTTTCCATGAACGCTCTCTTCCCTCCCCGTGTAGTTTCTCGCTGCGGATTCTATCAGTTGCTGTTCGTTTGGTTTACTCGTGAAATAAGTTATTATCCGGTTACATTCACTTAGCCTACTTGTACCATTGCAAATGGATGTACTTGTCGAGATAAGGGAAGGGCGATATCCTGTACAGGTCTATTCGTGGGGACGCAACGTGTCGACGGTACGTAAACATAACTTACTCACATCACCTGCTGCTTTTTACCGTGAGGCCGATTAGGTGAACAAATTCCGGGACGGACTGAAACTATTAACGATTCCGGCCGGACACGTAGCGGGCGCTGTTTAACATTCACCTGCGTCCTCTCGGGAGCCGAACACGGAATTTATGTGCGCAACTTCTTTTTGCTCTTTGGAAGGGGGAAGGGGGAGAGGGGTGGGGGAGGGGGAGGGGGGGTTGTCGAAGCCCGCAGGTGGCTTTGCCTCCCGTCGCGCGCGCTCGCCTAATGAGAGAGGAGGCGAGAAATTGCAGATATTTGTGGATACAGCTGGGTGAGTTTCTAGGCACGCTGCTAATGGACACTAAAAAAAGGTTAAGGGAATATGGGGAAACTATTGAGAATCGCTGAGAATGGAAAAGGATCCCGAATTTGTGGAAGATTGCAGAATTAAATACTTATGACGGAGGGTTGGTGTTCATGATTTAGCGTAATTGTCGATTTGAGGCCGTTTGCGACCGTTGGTATCCGTGTGTGTACGTTTGGCACCTTTGTGAAATCTTGTTTGTTTCTGTACGTTTTTGTGCAAGTATACACGCCTTTCGTTCCTTACGTGAAAGTTTATGTAATTTTTATTCATCAAATGATCAATACATTGTATTAACTTCACGGTATAACATACTTCATTGACCTATTACGGAATCCGAAAAATTGGTAATATGATTGAGAAAGTTGCTGTCCTGTAGATACTTTTATCGCACTTAATTTTTCAATACTAGTGATACCGATACCGCTAAGTTATTAATATCTTCAAATATTAAAACAAATACTCGAATCCGAAAAATCAGGTGCCATATTATAGTTCATAAAGCGAGTATTATTATGCGCATCGTTGCATTTCTTCTGCCACTTCATGCAGCTGTCTCTAGTTCTACACAGTTATCAGGTTCCACTGCTAAATTGTATGCGAAATGCTATTTGAAAACGTGTTTACACAGAACGGATTCAAAAAATCAATATTTGGAATTAAGAGCGTGCACAATTCCAAATATTAATTTCCAAACATATCGATTATCAGCAAAATATGCTTCAACGTTTGTTCACGGCTTGGAATTTTAACTAAAACTAACTACTAAAACACGATCTCAATATTAGCTGCTTCTGTTGTTGCATACATACGAAGTGGATTCCATCCTATACAAGCAGTCAAAAACAGTCAAATTTTGTTGACGTGCAGAGAAGAGAGGGGTGTAGATATTGGGAATATGTAGCAGCAGGTAATATGGAAGTACTGGTAGATAATTGCGAATAAAGTACGGAAGCTGATAGTAATCTTTTGAATTAATTGAAGCATATATTAAAACAAGTTTCACAATTTTGAAATTCAAGTTCTAAAAGCAATAAACGCAGTGCCATGCAGCCGGTTGCACATACCAACACAAATAGCAAGAAAACTCAAAAGGAGCGGGAAGTTACGGTGGGTTTCGGCACATTAATAAACACAAGGCAACAACATTTATATCTAAAAAACTTCCAGGCAAACAAATGGAAAATTAAATGAAACCCTAACTCAACCACAAATACATTTTCATTGAAAGCAATTTAAACACCCATAAGCTCACACTAATGAATATCTAAATCTCTTTGACTTCACAATAAAATAAAATTGGATTTCACAAAACAATAAACGTAAATTATTTAGGACTGTATCTAGACACTTAACTCGAAAGATCAAATAAATATCAAAACACAATAATCAAAAATAAAATAATTCACTTAAATTCCCTAATAATTATAAATAACCACAGTACAATAATAATCGATATCGCTTAACCCATTTATACATAACTTATTACATCTCTAATGCTGGTCTGACTGGGTGAATGCATCAAATTCTAATATTCATAAAATACAGGTAATCCAGAAAACTCATTTGAACTATTACATATCCCCCCTGGTTCTTCACAAATAAACAGCTCCCTAAAGAAACTCCCCCTAAATCAAGCTTTAACTATGTCACAAAAATGCTCCACAATTTGTATAATAACATTTGCTACGTATCACGACTATCACAAATTCTAGTCTAGGTAAAATGGCCAGAAATATCGCCAGAATGAAAAATAAATATTTCAAAAAATGTTTCAAAAATTTCACGAAATATTTAAAAAAACTGGATAATTATTTCTTAGATGATCAGTGGTTCTCCTCTCTCTAATTAATGATAGGCGTACAGATGTAATTGTTTAAAATTTTAAAATAGAATGTAAACAACGAAAATATATAAAACAGTTATTTTAAATGAATCATATAATTCACTAATAATGAATAAATTTTAAAAAATGTGTGTTAAAGAATAAAATTGGTCAGAGGCGAGAGGCATATAAAGACTAGTTTATCGTTTCATCTGTGTGTCAAAAGTGGCAAAAAGAACTGAAAATCGCCAATGCCTAGTAATAGTACGTATCTCTTGTATATATCCTATCTATTCGTACATTGATTTAGAACTCCTAACAAATAGTTAACAAATAATTATGAACTTCAGAGTTAGTGAAAAAGAGTGGAAAAATGATAGAGAACTATCGCTTTAGTCTTGAAGATTATAAGAATTGGGTAATTTAGAAAAATCGAAACCTTGCTTGCGTGCATGTTGTACTTTTAGTACTTAGGATATCTGAATATAAAAGCAGGGGAGTCAGACTAGTTGCAATGTACGTTTATATACTTTGAACAGATCGTTGAAAGTGATCTCTGTTTTGCTATTGCAAGGAATGTGAAAAAATTTCAAAAGATAAGCGATTTTAGAAAAGGTGTATTTATGTGATTTTGGAATTGATTCTTCAAAAACGTGTGTATTCGTTGTGAAATTATTTGCAGTTCAATATTTTACTAGAAAGTGAGCGATAAACCTGATGTTTCCCTCAGTTGAAGATTCAGTCTTACCATAATATAAATGAACTTCAGTGTATGAGACTGCATCTTCTTGTAGCTTAGCAAGAATTTTACATATTTTATGCCGCATTAAATCAAAAATTAACATTTTTGTATTGTAAATGGGTTATATATTGAAGAGAATGGTATGCCAAAACTCATTCTTAAAATTCTTTCAGTAACTGTGGTATAGAAACACTTATTAAGTTTTGGTTGAGTTTTGCGCCTCTAAGGTCATCGTAAAGAAGGTATGGTTTCACTTTAAACAGTGAAAGAGAAGTAAGGTCATTGAGAAGAATACGTAAATACGAAATTCGCCCTCTAAGATTTGAGAAAATATGCGTCGACTTTGTCGGTGTATTGTGTGATGTGTGCATTATAAAAATAAATTGTAATAAGTGATATACAAATATTACCTCCTGACGAAGTATTTAAGTAAGGAAACAAAGTAGGCTGAAATACTTACATTTTTCAAAATTTCAATCGTTCTCTATCGCTACTTACAGGAATTGTACAATTTATACAATGGTCATTCGAATGCATATTGAGATCAGTTTCTCACATTCAGCAAAACTTAAAAAATATATTATTGTTTATAAAATTCATATTTGCTTTCTATAAAGTATAATTATATATTAGCAAATACGGAAACAGGTATGCAGTTTTCACATGGTAAGAGGTGATTTGTCAGATCTGTGGTCAAGGATATGTGCCGTTTCCACTTCACGGAGCTGAGACGAAGTTTGCCCCGTCTTCTACGGAGAGGAACCCCTAATTGAAAAAGTTTCGTTTTGTTCCAAAACAACGATCTCGACAGGTCCAGAGATTCCTGATGTCCCCTTTAACAGCATGGCTCCGTAGTTAATTATTTTCAATTTTCATACGAAATTATCGCCATTATGGGATCGTCGGGTGCCGCCGTCGCCATAAAAAACTTAACTCCTTTTTCTTTAGGCAGGAAAGACGCTCAGGAATGAAGGATTATTAAAATTAATGATAGGTTGTTTTCTGGCACCCGAAGGTATACGTCAGTATAGTCTCTACCGTAGTTGCAATATGAGGGAATCTTGGAAATAAAGATGTCCCATTTTTTTCTTTCCGACAGCTTAAAATCAAATAATTTGAAAATTGCTTGAAGGATGAAAGCAGTTTCTTAATTTGATGTGCAAATAGGTGTATTCCTGCCCAAGTAGTTTCTTTAAAAACAGCGGCGTAATATGCGGGTAATATATTCATAGCATGAGTCTTTTTGCAGCCCACATTTCCTGGAGTCACATTTTTCTCTTATTTCTTAGAGTATGTATTAGTATTTTTGGAATAATTATAGTTTTATTTTCTTTCTGTTTAGATTTTTTCAGTTTTACTTTAATTAGTGCCCATGTTGAAGCATTCTTGTTTTATTTTATTTCTGCGTTATTATTTTATCCCCAATTTTTTTGTTTTATGTTCTTTATTCATTGCGTTCTGTAGCTAAAATTCTTCCCAATTCTCATAACAAAACAACTCACTGTTTTTCAACGTAATCTGTCTGTTGCATTTCAATGGTTTCTCGGAATTTCTCGGAATCATTATGTAATGGTTGTTAGTAATTTCACTGAGGTTTCTGGTTTATGGACCTCCAATTTTCATTGATTGCATTGTGAACATCACATGCATTTTATTTAGTTCCTTTTCATTATTAGTCCAATTGTACATTTCAGTGTTTAATAGTGAGTGGTCTCTTACTAAGAGACGGGACTAGAAAGTAACTTTACTTAACCCTCATCTGCCTAGCGTGCCCGTACGTGCACGCTGTACGAAGCTGTAGATAGTTTATACTTCTACCTTAAAATGTTGCAGTATAGCAATTAGAACTTCATGTTTTCCATAACATCCCAAAAGATGTCACCATGTGCATTTCAAAATGTTTAGGAAAAATTAATTATTTAAACTAAATTAATTTTAAATTAAATATTAATTACTTTCTATTAAGGTGTCGACAAAACAAAACAGTTTCATGAAAAAATATTGTATTACCTACAGCACATATTTCACTACTTTTCCCCATAATCACCACCCGTATGGAAACATTTTTCATACCGCGGGATCAATATTTATACCCCTGTGCCGTAGAAGTGTGCCGCCTGGATTAGGTAGCAGTATCAAACACCCACTTTCAACTTCGAGTCTGAGAAGTTTCATGAGGTGTAAGAAACGATGGAAACCTCTCGGAGAGAGATCCGGACTTGTAGACAGTCAAGTACCGTCCAGGCGGAACTCCTGCAGAAGATTTCTTTATGAGGTGCGCCGTGTGTAGCCTCTGGGAGGTGTTGACAATGTGATGACACAGACCGGTAGTCTGATGTGATGACCGGTCAACTGATGTCACTGCAGCGCCTCTAACCGGGAGGTCCTAGGTTCGAGTCCTGACGGCAGCAGACTTTTCGACACTAGCTTTTCAGCTACGCCGAATTCAGCTGCTGTCTGGAGGAGAATTCTAGCGGCCGGCTGCTCTGATCGGTAGTTTTCCGTGGTTTCTCCGATCAACACCAGGCGAATGCCGCAGCAGTACCCTACCAAACGGGCCACGGACCGCGCGCGATCTGTCCTTCCTCTTCCTTGTCCTATCCTCTCCCCTTACACACACACTTACACTAACATGCACTACACTACCACATATTTCGGGAGCTTAGAGCTTGTCCCGACTGGGGCGGTGCCCCGCTGGTGGGAGAGTCCAGGTTAGGGAAGCCCCACTAGCCGACGGTAGGTCGGCGCCGAATCTCGCCATCCAGCGGGGGAAGATCACCGCCATCTCCCTAGAAAAAACATGCACTACACTAACGGGACTAATGACCGAAGTAGTTGACGGGACTAATGACCGAAGAGCGCCCGGAAACACGAAAAAATCAAAAAATCAATCAATGTGATGACACAGTTACAACTGTAAGAAAATCGCAACTTTTATCTACATTTGCTTGAATGAATGATAGTTTACTTCTGACATGTAAAAATAAATGTCATTCGTTGTGTCCTTTCACTTATAAAATTAACATTAGAATCAAACTTTAAAGTTAATGAGATTTATGATAATTGGTTACGGTTCAGCCATGGCCAACTACGAGAGTCGGGTGGTCCAGTACATTGCAAAGGTTCACTTTCCGGCCTTCCTTCAAGCATAAAAACAACTTAAATGCGGCATAATCTATATCTATATATATAAAAGAAAGTCGTGTTAGTTACACTATTTATAACTCAAGAACGGCTATACCGATTTGGCTGAAAATTGGTGAGCAGGAAGCTTAGAGCCAGGAGACGGACATAGGATACCGTTTATCCCGTTCGACAGCGTTCCTGTGTGAGAACGCACGTTTTTGCACGTTTTCGCACGTTTTCGCGTGATTTCGCATGTTAGTGGTCATTGTTGCCTGTTGTAACCCATTGTTGTAACGCCGCACTGATAACAGAAGGCGATAATGATAGCCGCCTTTCGTTCGCCGTTATATCTATTTATAGTCGTGTTAATTACACTATTTATAACTCCAGAACGGCTGTACCGATTTGGTGAGTAGGAAGCTTAGAGCCAGGAGACGGACATAGGATACTGTTTATTCCGTTCGACAGCGTCCCTGTGTGAGAACGCACGTTTTTGCACGTATGCAGTGCAAAAAGGATAGTACAGTTTCTCACAGTGAGTGCGACGCGAGGTAAAGATGGGACCGGCTGTTAAGGCGGAACAGAGTTCGCCGGGTCAGCGAGTAGGAATTAAGTAAAAAATATTTCAATTTTACACCATAGATAAATTCTTATTTTTTTTCATGTTATTGATGATTGTGATGTAAGTGCCCGGGCAATGCCTTGTTCATCAGCGGTGGGGATGTCGAGTGTTGCGGGGAGCGAGAGACAAGCGGCGGCGCTTGCATGCTCCTCTCTCGTAAAGAATTCGTTAGCTCCTGCCGCAGTCGTGATTGCCGGCGATGTTGCAGGAAGCTAGTGGTTCCGCGCGTGGTATTTGCACGTGTAACGTGCACGTAGTGATGATCCGTCGAGGGAGTGATTTGGAGTGAGTGAGTATTGATTCTGATCGCGTCAGGTATTGATGTCGTTAGTCATATAAGGGTAGTGCACGTTAAATCGCGTGAAATACGGTGCAAAATAAAGATGAATCACCTAATTTTGCGGATTATGCTACGAAGAAATCATCAGACGCACGTGCAATTCGCAACGTGCGTTCTGTTTCATGATTCCTCGAAGGTGCATAACTTGGAAACAGTGCATCCTGGTCTCAAAATTCAGTTTCTGGAGGCCGAGATGTTAATCAAAATGATTCCTTTTAGATATCTTTAAGGGTTTTATTTATTTTACGTCAAAAAACAGTTAAAAACTGTGTATGACGTGCTATGGGGAGAAGTGAATTCTGTGATTTTCAAACTTCTGTGATCTCTACACGAAGTCACATACTATTTGAATTTTGAATGAGAAAAACGCTCCCATGTAATAAAATCTATTTTCGAGGATAAATAAGCAATACATTTTGGGCGCTTATCCATGATGTCATACGTCAAGGAATAATACTTCCTGCCGCGACAACATGGAAACAATAATTTGAATAACTATATTTCCCACGGGTTCTAGGGCGATGCCCTCCCCAGAAAAAGCAGAATCGGGAAAAGTTGCAGAAAGTATTAAACTTGCAATAAATAAAGTCGTTTAATTTGCGCAAACCACCAGCGCAATTTTTTAAGACGAATTTAATTTTAAGTGCCCGATTATACAAAAGATAATGTTTTTTGAATGGGTAGCTTGGTGGACTATCGGTGATCCGTCTGTAGCTGGTGCATTGGATGCTTGAGGATGAGTGGGGGTACTGGCAGTTGGGAGGAGGCAGCGTGCTCTTATTAGGGTTTTGTTCGGCAGAGTCCGCGGCTATTAACTAAACTAAGAATACCGACCCTTTCGTTTGATTTCATAAATTACTGCTGGAAATATTATTAAAAATCTTTTTTTTGCATGAGCACAATTCTACCATCCGTTATGGAATTTACCTGTATTTATTGTACCTTCTAAGGATTAAAATCTCGATACGTGCAAATCGGTTTAACTCTTCATATCATAGCTTTCTTCGATCAAGAAATATTTTGATGAGGTAAAATGTATATGATAGTTCAGACACACACGCCGCCCCTCCTAATTCGAAGTCCACCGGCCGCCACTGCTTTTTAGACTCCTTATAACATTTTTGGAGACTTGGATTGATTGATTTTTTCGTGTTTTCGGGCGCGTCAACAGCTTTGGTCATTAGTCCCGTAAGTGTAGTGCACGTTTTTTCCTCGGATGATGGCGGTAATCTTCCCCCGTTGGATGGCGAGATCGGCGCCGACCTTCCGTCGGCTAGTGGTGTTTCCCCCTAACCAGGACTCTCCCACCAGCAGGGCACCGCCCCAGCCGGGACAAGCTCTAAACTCCCGACCGGTCTCCCGGAATATTTGGTAGTGTAATGCATGTTAGTGTAAGTGTGTGTGTGTGTGTAAGAGGAGAGGATAGGGCAAGGAAGAGGAAGGAGAGATCGCGCGCGGTCCGTGGCCCGTTTGGTAGGGTACTGCTCCGGTATTCACCTGTTGTTGATCGGAGAAACCACGGGAAACTACCGATCAGAGCAGCCGGCCGCTAGAATTCTCCTCCAGACAGCGACTGAATTCAACCTAGCTGAAAAGCTCCCGGTTGGAGTCCCAACTCGGAATGTGGGGTGTTCAGAATCGCGCAGAATGTCGCAATTTACGACAATTAAATTTATTATTTGGCATAAAGTGCTAGTAATCGTATGTGCTTAACTGTTTCTGTTTGTTACTAAACAGTTTACAATGTAAAACTTTTACTCACGCAAATACTTGGGGTCTCTGATGTAAAACAAAGATTTAGTGTGTCGAATATTGCATGACGCTATGTTCACGTTTAAAACTTCAGGTTCGCGCGAATCCAACAACTATTAATCATTGTCTTTTAAGTATTAAGTTATCTATATTAAAATATTTATCCACGCATAGTTCTCTATCTACAGGACGTAACGCACAATACAATATCCTTTCGAAATAAATTGCATTAAGTACCCATTTTCACTTTTGCGGAATGTTCGTAGGAAACAAACTAGTGATGTAGTTTATTCACTTGTTTTATATAAAAACTTTTCACGGTATGCCTTTTGTAAATCAGCCGAATATCATTCAAAGTCAATTTACAATATCCAGAGACAATGACCAAATGAAAACCGCCCATACGAAGAGAAGATTCTCCACCTCTTCATGAAATGCCTCTGACGATATGGTCAGAGGGTTCAAGATCCGACGGCGGCAGGTTTTTCGACATTAGCTATTTAGCTATGATAAGCTCAGCCGCTGTCTGGAGGAGAATTCTAGCGCCCGGCTGTTGTAATCGGTAGTTTTTCATAATTTCTCCGATCAACACCAGGTGAGTAATACCCTAACAATTGGGCCACGAACCACGCGCTATCTTTCCTTCCCATTCCTTGTTCTATCCTCGCCTCTTACTTACACATACTTACTCTCACATGCACTGCACTACAACACTCGTAGGGAGACCAAACGGGGGCTTAGAGCTTGTACCGGTTGGCGTGGTGCCTCTCTGGTGAGAGATGTTCGGTTGGGGGAAATCCTGCTAGCTGACGTGTAGGTGGGAGCCGGATCTCAGCATTCAGCGAAGCAAGATCACTGCTTAACTCCCGAACAACAAGGAAGCACTACACTTATGGGGCTAATGTCCCTAGTAATTGATGCACCGGGAAACAATCAATCTATTAAATCCACTAGTTCTTACATTACGGTCCACCTTCCGAAATGTTTGTTTTACAAAGAATGGCTACATGCAAAGTCAAGTCAAAATAATCAACGACAAAGTCGGATACCTTGATCCAAGAGATGAATGGGGACAATTTTGTCGATACTTCCCTTTACACGTCTCATACGAAGTAACTAAAGACGTTATATTCTCTGGTCACGACTTAGAAAAGTGTCGCTCAATTAGAAATACAAAGTTTTGGTAAAACGTGTTCTTCGCCGTTATTGTTACACATTGAGGTATTTAATGCAAATTATGGAAACGTGACCACGATGCAAACACATATTGTAATATTCTAATAACTGGGGTAATTGATTTAGTATTTCATGAAGACCTTCATATGTGTAGGGGTTATTTACATTTACAAATTGAGGTACTTAAAATTTTAAAAGTTTCACAAATTGTTAGCCACATATAGAGTATTCGTGGATAGTGATACAACAAGGTGCACTGGTATTCGAAACGGTTACACGTGGGGTCACTCGACCCGCCGATCTCATTGCCACCGCTACCCTACATTAGGTAATAAATCTCTCCATTTGAGACTTCAATAAAAAAGAAGCATTTGCTAGTCCAATCCTCTCCCCTTATACACACACACACACTGACACTAGCATGCACGACACCACCACATATTCCGGGAGCTTAGAGCTTGTCCCGACTGGGGCGGTGCCCCGCTGGTGGGAAAGTCCTGGTTAGGGGGAATCCCCGCTAGCTGACGGTAGGTCGGCGCCGGATCTCGCCATCCAGCGGGGGAAGATCATCGCCATCTCCCGAGGGGAAAACATGCACTACACTTACGGGACTAATGACCAAAAACCGTTGACGCGCCTGGAATCACTAACCAACCAACCCTCATCACCACTATCACTGCCACCACAACCGCCACCACCACCCTCAACACCACAACTACCACCGTCACCACCACCACCACCCACCGCCATCGCCACCGCCATCACCGCCATCGCCACCTCCACCATTGCCACTGCTTCCCTCTCGGCGTCTGTCCCTACCCCGTTCTCTCTCCACCGCCACTCCCTCACTGGCTCCTGGGCCGGGCGGCTGCTTACGAATTCCTGTCTTGTGGGCGCTCTATCGGCAAAGAAGCTCCAGGCAGCAGCCGCCGCCGCCACCGGTGTCGGGGGCCGCTCCTTCGAACACCCGCAGAGTATCGCAAGAACATCAGCGGGGCGGGTGCGCGCCCGCGATGAAGCCATCGGAGACCTTTTTGTGCCTTCGAAATAAGATGTAGCTGACGCTCAGTCGAAGAAATCGACCCGACGTGCCCGATGGCATCTTCAAGAACCAGAACTAATGTGTGGTCTCGTGCTCCGATGAGTACCAGCCGAAGGAAACTGATACATCAGCAAAAACAAATTCTGTTGCTCATGAAAATTGGCCTTTTGAAAAACCCGAAGGCTCCCGTGCTTTGCCGGCGAGGTAAGTAGCGTATCTGATGGGGGACGGGGTTTCAATATAGGGGACCAGGCGCGGTCGGAGATCGTATTGATAGATGCCTGGGAATGGCTGCGCGCCGCGCTGCGCCACGCCGCGCCGCGCCTCGTCTCGCATCGACTTGCCCCGCCCCGCCCCGCCCCGCCCCGCCCCGCCTCCCACGGTGATTTATGCGGAGTACCGTTGAGGTCGCGTCACCATAGAACATCGCCCGTCCGAACGAGGCCGCGCCGACCCGTGCGGAGCAGAGGCTGATTAAGTTGTCTTCGCCGCCCGGCGCCCCGGCCGCAAACGGGCGAGAATTGACCACCGGCTTTTTTGCCGCAGCGTTCGAATCGACGTAAACTGCATAATGGGCGTCGCTTTAAATTGGGGGATTAACCATCTGGCAGCTGTTCTGAAAGTACAATATGCCGCGTCTAATGACCTTCCATTCTGTGTTGTATGAATGTAAGTGCGGCTTGTAATGGACTTTCGGTTTTTTGGCTCGTTGGCGACGTGTTGGAGAGACGGTGTCTGGGAGTTCACTGTTTTCTCGGCGGAGGATTAACGGGAAGGTTATGGCCAGGGTTGTTGCTGGGGCAGTGTCCAGAACGTCATCTTGAGTGAGGGACAAAGGATCTTTAATGCAGTCCTTGAAGGGGACATCCATCATAATTTCGTTTCGAGTGGAAGTGATTACGTTTTCGTTTTTGTATGAAACAAGTTTTCGGGAGCCATCTTTGCATTCTCTTCTGCCTTGCGGAAATGTCGACAAGAAATGTAAGACCACTCAGAAATTCTTGTTGAGATGAGTACAGGTAGCTATGTCGTGCAAATAATTGTGAATATGCCTGGTCGGTGCATAGTGCTTCCTCTTACTTGCTGATGGTAAAATAAATGTACGTTAAAAATAAGTGATTTCATTTTTTAGAAATTCAAAGTGTAGTCTTAATCATTATAAAATGTTTTGCACGCACGACCTCGTTACGGTTACTAACATTGTTATTTTCAGTATATTTAAGAAACTGTACGCAAATTTATTTTCCGTCTTTAAATTACTTGGAAGAAACTGAGAGTTCTGGTTTTCATAGGAGTTCGTGTTTAATAAAAGATGTTACTCATTTCCATTGAATGTAAGCGCAGAAATCGAAAGACAACTATGGAGCCACTGACCATGTGAAAAGTGGTATGGATTACCACCCCGAAACGCAGAAAAAATACAAAAAAATTCTGAACAAGGCAAATTTACAATCTATTTTACATAAAAAATAATTAGTAAATTTTTTAACATTTATAGTTGACAATGACAACTTGTGAGTGAAAGTATCCCAGTGGTACATTTCACCACTTTCTTGAGTCTAGAACAGAAAGATTCAATTTAGTACTTTTGGTTAGGGGTCAAAGCTGAGGAATATATGTAACCATATATATTGGGACTAATTTGAGAATCTAGAATGGGAGTTGTAAGGGTGTAATTCTGGGTAGTCGGTACGTTTCCTCACTATTATCTAGGAGGTTGATGGCTAGAGGATTTGAGTGGGTTTCCAGACGTTGAAGATAGCTTGAGATGTTTCGATTCTTTGAAAGACTGTCGCTACTTTTAAGTCTCTATGTAGCGTTGTGTTTGAGATGTACCATGGTACTGTAACAATCATCCTATGCGTTTCGGATTGAAATATTTGTAAAATGGAGCGATTTGACCTGCTTGCCGTGGCCCAAAAAGGAATCCCGTAGGTCCATATTGGGATTATTATTGTTTTGTAGGTGAATAATTTATTATCTAAGGATAATAAAATAAAAAAGCAGTTTCGATTTTCTCTGAAGAATACACACATATGATTGTTATTTCGCATATTCTTACACTTCACGCACCCAATTAATTCACTAGCACAATTTAGAAAAAAGTTTCAAAAATAAGCTTTTCTTCACAACAAGATGTATGTGGAAAACATTATGTGGGAAACATTTTCACGAAGAAATAGTGACAATCAAAACTGAATTTGAATATGAAACTAATTTTTTAAGATAATTCATTTGGAGAACTGGTCATTAGAATAAAATAAAATCCTTGCACAGATTGCTGCGCAAAGAATTGAAACAGCTCAAACATTATTTAGACAAAGAGTTCTGGAATATGGAGTTATTGAGGTGTACTTCGATTATCACAATTTATTGTACTCGAAAAATTAAGAATTGAAGTAAAGAAACGCAGTCGAGTAGGTCTTTGAAGGAAATGGTTAGAAGCTTCCCAAAGAATAGAAATTGTAGCGAATATAAGAAATTGAAATGAACAACGGTCGGAATGGTACACTAAATATAATTAAAACTCATTCTTTACATGTAGTGCAACACAAGATGTCCCAGGAGGAAACGTAAATATATTGAGAGGTTTTAGTATCCATTCAGAATATTCATAATAATCTCCTACAAATAACTCTGTCATGTATGCATCATTTTCTCAAATGTCAAAAGGAGTACACTAACTTCTACTAAACTTTATTGAAAATTCCGCCGTGAGCGTGAGGGCAATTTTCAACTCGTTTGATCATATCGACTATATTTTTTCTACAAATTTCTAGGAAACAGTCGAATTTCTAGGAAACATTTCATGGAGAAAGAAGTTTCAGTAATTGTGCAGTTCTGCTGGATGAAGTATACTTTTGCGCATCAAATCCAAAATATTGAAATGTAAACAATCTCTATCTCGGAAATCCTTCGAATGAGGATACTTGTTCATGTAAAGGTTTTTGTTAAGAATTGCCAATACTGTGGCTTCCCAAAATATTGACATTTCTCCTGAAACAACGTCTTCTTTGTAGAAAATGTTCGTTTAAATGAATGTTTATTCTGAAATGAACAATAATATTGAAAAGGTGTTTCCGAGACAAATAATTTCTACTACAGAAACATTATGCACAACTAACAGTCCACAAATCACTATTCGCATGATTGTTAAAGATGCTCTTTAAAATCAATCTGTGATGTGATAAATTAAACAAAACCAACAGATTTGTCATAGAGAAAAAGTAAAGTTCCTGTATCAACTGCCTTTCACGTTAAGTTGGATAAGAAGCGAGGTATATCACCTGTTGTTAGACGAAACTTCGAGTCCGGGACTCCCTGTTCAAAACTTCTCGTCGTTCACATTTGACATATTCTGTTGAGAAAACACAACCTCTTGCCAACAAACCTGTGCATTCCTAATTAACTAGAACTTTCGAGGTTATAGGGTTAACAGGAACACACCTCATCCATTGCTAACTGACCACCAAGAGTTAATATTCCAAAGGGATTTAAATTACAATTATGGTTTTGTGGCAAATTTAAGAAAATAGTAATCAAGGGTGAATCTAGAGACTTTGTCAAAATCAACTTGATGAATATTGGTGTCTTTAGATGTAATAAAAGATTATATAAGGGGGAATTTCAATAATGAAAATTCCTTTTGAACCAAAATTTCTTTCTCGATTTACCGTCATTCATGTTAAATTTGATAAGAAGGGGATAATATCTCCAGAGAAAACAGGCGAAACTCTATCCAGAACTCTCTCTTAAACCTCCCGGGTCGTTCACATTTGACATATTGTGCAAAGAAACTGAGCATCTCCGTAAGAATCCTTCACGTTCCCAAGTAATGCGACCCCGCGAGGTCCCAGGGTTAGCAGGAACTTTCCACGTGGCTCGGTGGCTATCTGATCATCAGGCGCTCCATGCACCTTCCTTCGGTACATATCATCAGTAGAGACCGGACTTTTATGTAATTACATATTTTTTGTCTTTCTACTTACCGTTCTCAAAATTGTAATCTGGGCAAATTGGCTCCGTCCTAACACAATGTTCAATTTTTTCGATACATATTTGGTACTGTATTACATATTTTACATATTTTAGTATTTTCACGAAATATTTTTCATTATATTAATTTTCTTCAATTTTATTACATATTTTTTATGAAAAGAATTTTTTTTTAATCAGCATATTTTCCTACATGCCGACCTGGATGGCCGAGGTGGCTAAGAGCGAGTACCGATTCAGCACTTTGGTCCGAAGGGTCGCGGGTTCGAGTCCCGCCTTGGGCATGGCTGTTTGTCCATTGACTTTGTGTGTATGTTGTCGCGGAGGGCCTCGCGTTCTGCTGACCCCAGATCAGAGGAGCCCGCAAAGTGTTTGTCTAGTGTATGGTCGAATATGCGTCCCTTCGGGACGTAAAGGGCAAGCGGCTGTCGGCTAGATAAAAGCCCTAGGAAAAAAAATATTTTCCTACATTATTAGTGCGTGCTGTCTCCTCCAGGTACCCCATGTGAAGACGCGTGATGTTTTCACGCTCCCGCGCGTCTGCTTTAGTTATCTCAGTAGCGGGAAGTGCGCGACAGCGACTGAGGTCTTTTTCACCTTTCGGTGTGGAAAGTATCACTGACGTCGCGGATTGTGACTTTCAACCTTAATTTTGGAGAAACATTGGCGATCGGCAAGTGTAACATTCAATTAGAGTGCTTCACGTTGAAGTGAAAACTACAGTCCTAAATAGCAATAGATGAAGCTCTTACTACGGACGGGAAAGTTTTATAGTGCAAAGTGTGCATCAACTTAGTTTTATAGTGCAAAGTGTGAATGTAATTCGTTTTCTGAAGTAACTACGATGTGACTTGAACGTTGACAACCCATTCTTGGTACATCGTCAACTGTGCAGATCTCTCTATCGACTGTGCCACCGCCGGTGAGCGTAAAATCTCAGTGAGGACGATCAGTAATATTTATTCTTAAATTCTATTTACATAGCTAACTTATGGCCTAGCTTACAAACTAGATACTTACAAACTAATCTAAATCTACTTTGTCTTACATCTTACTTAATCTAACAACAAACATTATTTACGGTAAGCAATACAATTGTCACCTTACCTGTCACCTTGTTGGATGCACTTGAACTAATTTACGGTAAGCAATACATACACATATAACACTTACAAAAACATACACTTTTAACATTACACATGAACTCATATAAAAATTATTTACACTATACATGCATCGACGACATCATTTCAACAGCGGTTGCAACTTTAACACTGTACACTATTTACATTATTTACACTGGTTAAAGTATACAAATACACTTATAAACACAATCCATGAAATCATTTAAACACTATTTACACTATACATGCTTGTAGGCACTTCATACATGCATCATCATACATGCATCAAGCATACATGCTTGTAGGCATTGGGTCTCGTTCGTTAACAAGAGTTGAGCAATGTCGAACGCGCTTATTACGATGATAGGTGACCGCCTGGGGATCCGTATATCATGCAATGGCGTTTCCCAACCTTTTACCCCACGGCAGTCTATACGAGGCTCATTTTTGCGTCCGACTTGACTTGTTATAATATAACCGTTGTTTTGTGTCACATTAACATCAGTATCATTAATTTATAACATTACTAGTGAATAGCTTAAATTGAAGTGTTTTCTGAGGTAAATTTAAACAAAAATGATATTTCGGTTGAATAAAAATATATTTATTTATTTTTAAAACACAAACATGAGTGTACAATGTAATTTATAAAAAACATACGTCTTTTTGGATCGAGTAGACTTACGCTCCCGCATGTCGCATTTCATGTGTCATGAAGTTGAGATCGAATTTTGGTCTTGATGAGAAAGCTGCTTCCTCACTATGTGATGTAGAAAAAGCAGTTTTGTCTTCATGGATTTCTTTGAGATCATGATATTCGTTTAGCAAAATACCCAACAGGATGAGATATCTACATTCACGATTTGTTTGTTTGTTTGCTTGCTTGTTTTTTCAATTTTAGTCTGCATCTGCATCTTCAGCTAATTTAGGTCATTTAGCGAATATTCCCCTCTTGACGGATCAGAATGGAAACATATGGAGACCTCACGGTACAAGGATTGGGAAGCATTGATACACAAACCTACTTGAGTGGAAAGATCAAAGTACCCCCCCACACACACACACACGCACGCACGCACGCACGCACACACACACACACACTCACACACACCACACACACACACATACACACACACACACACAAAATTAAAACCCAAAATTTACTCAAAACCTATCTTCTGTTCTTAAATAACAACTATCTACAACCGAGCAATCACATCGCACTAAATAAAAAAACTGTAAAAAAGTTACAACAGAAAAATGCAACTATCCCCAAAACCTTAATTTTAAAAAAATTATTTCATGTCCATCAGTATTTATTCACCCGAACTAATGAAATAAGAGGTTTACAGATTCTGGAACGTATAATCACTGCACGTGAATTCGGAGTTCAACATGTTTGTGGAAATATAAATGAAATATTTTATTTCATCCTGTACCTCCATTTGCCAACACAGTAATTCTTTCGTTTTAGATATCATGTGAATAACCGTGTATCACGTTTTGAAACGTGAAGTAACCATCATGACTTTCGTTTTCTCCGAAGAAATTATGACAGGCTCCAAATGGTATTAGATGCAAAGTATGCTTATTATTTAGCAGTGATTAATATTTAAGAATGACAATAATATTGAAATAAATCAAGAAAAAACTACTTTTTCTCATTTTTACTTGCCCATATGTCCAAAACAGTTGAAAATATAGTGTGTTATTAATTTATTTTAAAAATGTATTCTGTGCGTAATATATGAAGAAGAAACAAATATTCTGCAATTCAACTAATAAAATATTTTAACTACTCCTTAGTACGTTAAAAGAAGTTTCAAAGATCAGAAATTTAAGGTCTTATTTCCAGTAATACATTCTCATTAATGCATTTATTATTCTCTTCTCGTACTCTACTCTAACTAATTTAACATTACTCATAAGGTTTAAATTAGAGGAGACGTATTTTTGCGTCTACTAAATATAGTAGATATTTACTCTAATGGGCCAACCAGTATACGAAAGTACTTGTGTAATGCAATGTTAGATGTTCCCTCCCGAGCGTGCACGTTAGCAACTAGCGTGGCGACTGACACGTCATGAACATTGTCATCGTTTGATCCAAATTACATCTGTTTGCCTTCGACGTTCTTTCGTGCGTGACTGCCCGCCCCGCCCTGCCCCGCCACGTCCCACCTCGTCCCGCTCCGCTCACTCCGCCCGCTCCGCCCGCTCCGCCCGCTCCGCCCGCTCTGTCCTTCCCCGCGTCTCTCCGCCCGCCCTGCCCTTCCCCGTCCCAACCCCGCATCCACCCCGCCCCCACACCGCCCCCACCCATACCCATCCCGCACCCACCCCGTCCCCACCCCGCACCCACCCAGTCCCCACCCCGCCCCCTCCCCTCCCCGCCTAGGCGGCTCGTTCTGCCCCGCTCGTCCCGTCCCGGTGGGCCGCCCCACCCTAACCTAGCCCGCCCCGTCTCACCCCGCCCTGAACCCACCACGCCACGCCCTACCCCAGCCCGCGCCGTCGCGCCACTCCCCTTCGCGCTCCTCTCTATTGCACCGCGTGTGATCAGATGGGGTGGTAGTGGACGGGACGGGTCGGACTGTCCGCGCCCGCGCGTGTGGGGGGGAGGGGCAAGGGGGCGGGTGGGTGGATGCGGCGGGTCGCACAGCTTGTGCCATGGCGTGTGCGCGTGGGGGGAGGAGTAGATGGGACGGGTCGCCGTGCCCATGCGTGTCTCCATGGGGCGTGTCCCCGTGCGACCTCGCCCCGCCGTGAGTGAAATCGACTGGGAGCCGCCCACGCCATCGCTGCTGCATGGGCTTTTTCTGTCGGTAATTCAATTCCACCGAGGCTCGTGATTTTTCAGGAGATTTCTGTGGAATTTACGATGAGGGACGCTACAAATCGAATCTTTGTGGGTTTCGTTGTTCAGGAGATTTCAGATTCAGGAATGAGTCAAAAACGAAAGTGCAGAATGAAGGAGAGGAAGGAAGTAGAAAATAATTCATTTTATTAGCAACAGTTCATTATAAATTGTTTATAATAATATTTTAAGCTTATAGGTTAGTATAATTATAATAAATATAAAGTATATTTTAAATATTTTCAAATGTTACTAATAATTTGTTAAAAATTTAACTCGTGACTGAATTAATTCTAGAATTGTTTATATTTCATTCTTTCTACTTTGCTTGTAAAGCCCTTCGAGATGTACAATTTATACAAATGCATTATTTCATGTTTCGTTCAATCGATAGGATATTCAAGTTCGTTTCGCACCCTCAGTGATATTAAACTGCTCGACAGTTGGCTAGACAAAATGACCAAGAAGGACCGGAACAGCTTGATCTGATGAAAGAAAAAAGTCCACACCGAGAAAATGAAAGGCAGAAAGTACTCAAATGCTCAACGTTAATAATAATAATAATAATAATAATAATAATAATAATAAGAATAAGAATAAGAATAAGAATAAGAATAAGAATAAGAATAAGAATAAGAATAATGTACTGCATTATTGTGTAACAATTTAAATTTTCTCGAAATGTTAAATAATAATGAAAATTAAATACGAAGGAAATGAATTTTAAAAATAGGGAATGAGTTATAATCTTTTTAATTGGTATTTTTTAATTAAGTTTTTAAATACAATTTTCAAGAACAAAATTATACTTCAGAATAAATACCTAAACATTAATTCAACAATATTCAAAATTTCGGATGTTTAAATGAGAGAATATAAACAATATGTATTATCATTTTTGTTAAACATCGTTGGCAACAGGTTCAAGAATATAAAAGTGAATGTGTATGGTACATGTGACATTAAAAGTTATAATTACTACAAGCAGTTTCAGCGATAAACAAATGTAAAAAAATTTTCTAGAATACAAATTTCTCTATGTTACATTATAAGTTTTTCAAGAAATGTCCGCTCCTTCATTTATATCTTATATTTTTACAAATAAAGTTTATTTTATAAATATGACGTCTTTAAAACTCCGCTATCTTTTCGTGATTTTTGTTGTGGCAATTCATTCTGTCTAAAAGCTAATGAGCATATAGGTCCTGCAAAAGACATTACAACATAAAAAATAAAATATCATAAAAATAAAAAAATAGATTAATGCTAGTGTTCAGCGTATTTATTTGTTGGTATTTTGCATTTACATGGTGATTGAACTTGTCGTTCATTATCTTTAACATATGGATCAGTTACATCCATTATTATTGGTTTATTGTTTAGAGGTCCATTACTGTATAAGGACATGTGTTGATGTTTTGTGATTTTTAGGTGTGTAAATTATATTCTATTATTTTAGAATGTCTAGAAAATAATCTCACGTATTCGCGTGAGAACATTCATGTAAGGTACACGGTCTCTCAGAAATAACAGGTCTTATGTTATTTACGACTACACCTGAACCCAATAACGTACAAATTTGGACTTGGAACATACGGTTTGGTGTACATTATGGCGCATAACTGATGCATATCAAAATTGTTTCTAAGAGCAACACCTCTGATATTTTACTTTGAAAATAAATTGCTCTCAGTGAATTTTCAAAAGGGAGAAGTGATCAATACAGGATTAAGACATTTGTCCTTGTATTGAAACGAAATCGTAATGTAATTTTTCCAATGGGCAGAGAAATTTTTGCGATTATTTTGAAAAAAGAATTATTTAAATATATATGAAACGACCATTCAGAGAAAAAAGATTTTCAATATGCTGACATTTTATTTTACGTATAATAAGGTTGATGTGCATGTCTTATTTGTGATTTTTGAATTATTATAATTTAGGAAGTTTGAAAATATTATTAAATTTCACTGTAATGTATAAACTTTAAATATATGTTTAATTTACACAGTCTTTCATATTTTGCAACAATATTACGAGGCACGTCCAGAAAGTAAGTTGAGTTTGGTAATAAAATTAAATTGTGTACAGATACAGAAAAGTTATTTATTGCACAAAATTCTACAACTCTTAAACTACTTTTCCAGATAACTGCCGAAATTTTGCAGGCATTTGTCATAGCGTGGCACAAGTTTTTGTATACCTTCTTCATAGAAATTTGCCGCCTGTGTCTTCAACCAGTTGGAAACAGTTTCTTTCAGCTCGTCATTGTTGAAGTGTTGACCGCCAAGGAAAGACTTGAGATGTAAGGATTCGCTAGGAGCGAGGTCAGAGTTGTATCGTATATCCTAAACGTTCATTTAAAGGACGACATTAAGCAAAAATCTGAAACTTTGATATTTGGAATTTTTATATTATCTAAATATTTATAGTTTATTAAATGAAATGATATATACATAATTCTCATATACATTCTTTTAATCTCTTTTATTTTCTAACTTCATCTGCATGCATCAAAATGGATGTCATTTTGGTTACCAGTCTCTCATTTACATTTTCTTTTTTGAACGAATTCATCAAGAAGGTTCTGGTTTTCATTCAATGGTAGAGAAAAGCTCTTTCCTTCGATATTGCTTGCATTGGAAAACGATCTTTAGTGGCTATTTACGGTGTAAATGTTATTTTTTACTTACTGCCCTGGCGTGGTGACGAATTTCGCGGAAGGATGCTGATTTCTGAAAACAAATTTTTTTAACACATTTTCCCTATTATCTCCGAATCTACTCAAGTGATAATTTTCAATTTTTATCTGTGATAAAATTAAAGAATAATGAGAGAGTAAGGTAGCAAATGTAGTTGAGTAAGTTTCATACTTTAGAATTTTTGCATAAAAGTTTAGGAAAAACAATGTAAAAATGTTGACTTTAATTTAAAATACGCTGAACATTTCAAAAACTATCCAATAGATGTGTAACTACATGTATTTACTTAAAACACTTCCACCAAGCTACTCCTAAGATTTTGCAGCAGTAGAGAAAATTGTTCCTGCAATAATTGGCCAAATGTACTTCCAAATTAACAAGGGAGAGATGAGGTTCTATGGCTCTCCTTAAACCGATATTCGTAGAACAAGAACTTGCGTAAGGGCTCATTAGGAAAGGAAACTGCTGGTAAAATGATGAATTGCCATTAATTTCGAAGAAGGGATTTTAAAAGATTATTAAGGAAATTACTATGAATGTATTTTTAACATTATTTTAACATTAATATTTTCAATTAATGATTTCTGAAATAATAAAAGAAAGCAATCAGAGAAAACAGTTGATAAGAATTACTTGAGTGTGAAACAGCTATTGTAAGAAAAGTTTGTATGTGACGATTCATTCAGAAGTCGTCCTTGAGTCCAAACCTGAGATCAGCGTCGCCTCCAGGGTTCTAGGTAAAGCAATGTTTTTCCTCGACGCCCCTCGGTCCTCACCAAGGCGATCAATGGGGACGCGTACGACGACGGCGGCGGCGCAGGCGGCGGCGGCGGCGGCGGCGGCGGCGGCGGCGGCGGCGGCGGCGTGGCGCGTCTCGTGCCCGCTACACGTTTCCCTGACGGTCGCGGTCGGGGGCGTTTTTTGTTCGGCGAACCCCGCCGCATCCAGCACTGCCGCCCCTGCCGGCACCACCCCCTTCCCCTCCCCGTCGACGGGTGGGATCTGTCACCCTCGCAACACTTTCCCCAGGACACGGTCCCCGCCGATGCCATCCCACCTACTCATCGCCGCTTTTACCGTCAAATCCACTTTCCCCAACTTCCCCAACACTATCACACATTTCACCAATGTTGTCTTCGCCGTTTCTGCCATCCTCACCGTCCATGTCTCCGTCTGCAAACCGTCCCCGCCGCCGCCACCGCCTTTCCCATCAACCCCACTTTCCCTCCCTTATCTGCTGACCACACCGTCGCCCCTCTCCCAGGCACTACTACCTTCCTCAACGCCATCGCCCCCGTCACCGCATCACGCTATCTCCCCATCACTGTCTCTACCCTCCGACCTCGCCTTCCCCACTGCCGCCATTTCCGTCCCCTCCCTTCTGTCCCCGCTCTTGGCTTCGCACGTGATATCCGGTATCGCTGCCACCACCCCACCACCACCACCAACACCACCACCACCACCACCACCACCACCACCACCACCACCACCACCACCACCACCACCACCATCTTCCCCAGAGCCATCACTCCTGTCACCCCCTCCGTTCTCGAAATCCCTATCATCTCCGACATCCCCGCTGCCACCGCCGATCCCAACCCATTCACCCCACGCCCAGCCACCCCATTTCCTGAACCAGCGTTGCCTTGCCGTAGCGTTGTCTAGACCGTCTCCGTCCGTCCGTCCGTCCGGACGATAGGTCGCCCGTGAATGTACCGGCCAATGGCGATGGCTGCGGGACTATTCCCTCACGCCAGGTGAGGGCAACGGCGGAGGTTGTGAGGGTGACTATCGAGAAGGCGGAGGTGCTAGGGGTTGTAGAGGTGATTGCGCTAGTTATGGGTGAAGAGGGACCGTGAAAGAGGTTTGGGGCGCGGAATTTTGGGATGTTAGAAGTAACTGAGAGGAACGGGGGAAGGGGCGAAATGAAGAAGTAGATGCGTTAGGAAAACAAGGATAAACAGAGAATTGGTACACATCGAGTTGCACAAACGTTCAGAAAAGGATCGTGGTTATTTGAAAAGAATGAGAAGATTCAAAGTGAATGAACAGGTCTGCATCGGAAACAATTGGAACGTGAAGTAACAGATTTGTATGTTTTCAACAGATTTTTGGGGGTACCAATGACAAATAAACAATGGAAGGAATTAACAGTGTTGGAAACTGGCAGGATGTGCAAATGTCGGACTGAAAGGAAAGATGATACAGAAGGAGTGACATGACAACTAATGAAACACATTAAGAGAAAAATAAAGTATTTAAATGGATCAACACTTTGGTCGGAAGGAAAGCTGAGAAGAGAGGCGAAGTGCGAGCGGCAGCGTGGAAGGCACAACAGCGAGTGGGCGTGCGAGCGTGCGAGCGTGCGAGGCGGGGTGGCGCGGGGAGTGGGAGGGGCGCGGGCGGCCACGGGGCGAAAGATCCGTATCGAAGGAAGTCGGCGGGCGACCGCAGCGGCGGCCCGCTTGCTCGCTCGCTCGCTCTGGGCGTCAATTGAGGCGTTATTGTATAATGGCCGGCGCAGGGCGAGCCCCGCCGAGCCACCCGCCCGCCGCCGGCGCGGCGCGGCCCACCCTGATGTCTCAATCTCACGCGGCCGCCCGCCGACGTATTAACTAGACCAAAAATACTGGCTGCGTGCGGGCGGGCGTGTGGACGCGGTGGCGGTGGCGGTGACGATGGCGTCGGCGACGGCGACGGCGGTGGCGGTGGCGGTGGCGGTGGCGGTGGTGGTAGTGGCGGTGACGGCACAACAGTGTGGCGTGAGTCGCAACACCTGGTCACAACGAAAGCCTGCTGCTTCTCGGAAACGTCCACCCCCACAGTTTCTACCCGGGTGACTGGAGTTTCCAGGGTTTGGAGTGTGGTCGGCTGTTATTGGAAGTCTTTCTAAGTTTTCGTTTTCTCGTTTCTTACTACGGAAGGTTTATTCCCGTTCCCATCGGGGGAAAATACTTGTATGAAGGGCACACGCAGATTGTTCTGTCTGCGATTTCTTTTCCATGTGCACTGAAATATTTTCATAATTATTGTATTGTCTGTTTCCAATTGAGTGCGAGTTTTTTTATTTGAAGTGGTACGTTAATACTTTTAAATTTCTCTTTATTTTCTACCCAGATAATTTCAAAACACCACCAATTCTCTGATCATAATATATTCTTTTCACAATCAATATTCTCATTTAACCGGAAAAGATGACGTAATGTTCTATATTTGTCGTGAATAATAAACATATAATAATAAAGTTAATGAGAACTATGCAATATAACAGATGATATTACTCTAACCCACTTTGATGCAGTAAATTGAATATTTCCTTTCCAAGAATATAAAATTGGATTTGACAATTATAATGGACTTTAGACCTTAAAATACAAAATACAAAATACAAAATCAATCTCTTGCTAAAGAAAATAATCTCGATCTATAACAGCATATTAAACGAGTTAAAAAGCCCGCCAAGACGATATTCTGTGAAGTGAAACAAAACGCAAGACATAATTAATAATACATTTTTATTGAACCTGTAATTTATATTGAAATTAAATCTAGTAAATCTCCTTCACAACAACATCTTCAATGAAACAAGGAGGGTGTCCATCATTCCAAATAAACTCACATCATTTCATATTCGGTACCAGACGTTTGGGAACTGCCTCTTTCCCCTCGGCCCGTTGTAGAAGGTGGGCAATGTATATTTTCACCCGCTCCCCACATTTCCCAAACCGTGTGCTCTCAAAACATTCTTTCCCCGATTATTGATTTGATTATTTCGCGTTAAAGGTTGCGTCATCTGCAATGGTCATTACTCCCGTGAGTGTAGTGCATGTTTTACCATAGCTGTGTTATTCCTCCGCTGGATGGTGAGATCCATCGCCGACCTACAAGAAGGCTTGCGCGTTTTTCTCCTTCCAGGTATCTGCCACCAGGGTGACACCATCCCATGCGGGACAAACTTTAAGCTCCTGGCTGGTCTCCCAATTTGTGTGGTAGTGTAGTGGATTGTAAGTGTAAGAGTGGGTTAAGTAAGAAGTAAGAATAGAACCAGGAAGAGGTAGAAAAGATCGCGCGCCGTCTTTGGTTCGTTTATTAGGGTACTGCTCCGGCGTTCGTCTCATGTTTATCGAAAAAAAAAAAAACACGGAAAACTACTGATCAGAACAGCCGACTGCTAGAATTCTGCTCCAGTCATTGACTGACCCGTGCTTCTATAGTGGCTTCCCAATCGATAACAAATAAATGCTTAACGCATTAGGTACTCCTACTTGGACCAGTGCGAACATTTTGCTTTATGTAAATCAAACAGCGCGCCAGGAAAGTCTCTCTGCAGTGACACCTTGGCGCTAGCAACAAAAATTACGTTGGTAGCAGCGTGTAACAAAAGAAACCGGAAATATCACACTCGCCACAATCATAACAGAGGCTGGAAATATGGTCCCCTTCCCTTGTTTCCCAGCAACCTGGTTGCTACTAACATAAAAGCAATTTTTAATATGAGGCTCGGCACAGTGCGGAGAGACTTCTTGACGCACTATATTTTGAAAGTGAAAATAGCTTCATTTTCCTACCAAACGTCGAACGTTTCTGACAATCCTTACCAAGAAGTTTATTATGTAGTATACGGAATGTAAAACAGCTGCTCTTTTCCTGCACATTAACAAGAAAAATTTATTTTTTTCAGTTTTAAAATCGGTTTGAGCCGACCTGGATGGCCGAGGTGGCTAAGAGCGAGTACCGACTCAGCGCTTCGGTCCGAAGGGTCGCGGGTTCGAGTCCCGCCTTGGGCATGGCTGTTTGTCCCTTGACTTTGTATGTATGTGTTGTCGCGGAGGGCCTCGCGTTCTGCTGACCCCAGATCAGAGGAACCCGCAAGTGTGTTGGTGTCCAGTGTATGGTCGAATATGCGTCCCATCGGGGCGTAAAGGGTAACCGGCTGTCGGCTGGATAAAAGCCCTAGATAAAAAAAAAATCGGATTGATACAGGACTGAAAGAGTACGTAATTACGGGGTAACTTACGGGATTTCGGGTCGATGTTTTCTTATAAATAGTACCAAACTGTCATGTCTACTTAGTATATTATGCTTGGAGTATAGAGTGGTTAAAGGTTTTCTGTTCATAATATTTGCCCGTATACTTTAGTGAAGGAGGCACTGTCATCAGCACTGCGTGTTACGCGGCTTGCGGTGAACCCACAGAGCTGGCAACGAGCAGGTGCGTGCCGAGGCGGTGGGATAATGCTCGACGAAAACTTCGCCCGCCTCGGGGTGGGGTCGATAGGCGGTCTATTGTCGGCTGTTGCAGACACGTTGGTCTCGCGACAAGACGAACACGGTGATAACGGATGATTGATTTGGCAAATTCCGACGCGTCATTGGTTTGTTCACAAAACATCTCATGCGATGAAATAATTAAGACGCGTTCACTCACGAACTAGAAATGTCGGTGGTTATTCTGATGAGATTTTTAGATGATTGACTCTAAGAAACGACACGATGACTGTTCTCGAAATAGCTGGAAGATTTTTGTCAATTCAAGGTATGGAATTTTTGTTTCTTCTGAGTAAATGTTAAACACTAGGGATTTTCGATTAAAAAGAAATTTGAGCATTTTGTTAAACCAGATTTCCAGATCTGCTTTAAATGAAAGATAATGGACTCCAGAGGTGTTAGCGCTTGCTATTATTAAACGGATTTTATAGTATAAACATTAAATTATAGAAAAATCGTAAAATTACTAGAATGAACGCTTATCTGCCGTCATTTGTTTATTATTTCATTTGCTTGCTTGTTGTTTTGTTGTGAGAGTTGCAATTGACCAATCGAAAATGGAGAATTATACTTGTTTTTGCCATTGTTGAGTTTAAAAGAAATATAATTTTATCAATATGAATGATAACACAAACCTGCAAATTTAAATTTCTTGAAAACTTTTTATAATTGATATGAAATTTTCAGTTAATTAGAGTGCTAATTTCATAACAGCTCAATTTCATTTTATTTTTTTACACAATCACAACTTTTCAGCAGTTCAAAATTTTTATATTATTAAGAACATTTTATAAAATAAAACACGTTTTATGATATATGTTGTTTACAATTTTTACTACATTAATCATTCACAATCATCTTCATGTATGAAATCTTTAATGAAGCCGCACGGAATGCCCTTTTTTCTTCTGAGTGAAGCGGCGAGTATTGCTCTCCCTTTTGTGTTACGCTCTATTGTCGCTTCCGATGTAGCATCCAGCAGTCTCCCAGAGCGTATGCGTTCCACCCATATTGTTATCTCTTTTTCAACTCTTTAATATCTTGGTAGAAACGTTCTCGCTGATCCTCGCTCATTGCACCAAGAGTTTCAGGAAAGAAATCTAAATGTGCTCGCAGAAAGTGAATCTCCAATCTCATCTAACAACTAAAAATATTTGAAGCTCTTCACCAATTGTTAACAATAATCGTCTATTTGATATCTTTTGTTTCCTAGACAGTTCTCAACCCCACTTTTGAATGATTTCCTTATTTAGCTCACTTTTTTTCTTCAAAATCTGTCATCGTGGCTGTAAATTCTTCGTCTATTATTGGTCTTCTTGCAGCTTGCTCCCGGTTCTGAAGATGTTGTTGAGGGTCATTGTGATCGGCTTCAGTGTTGCATTCTCGCACGACTCTCTCAGTACACGAGCAAACCGTTAAACGCAGTGTTCTTGGCGTGTTGTCGAAGAAGCAGGCACAAAATCATTAGATCTCCAGATATTACCCAACCATGTGCTCGATAGTATTTTGTGAGGGTCAGTTGAAGATTTTCGAGTTTTAAGTGAAGTATACTCGTTACATTGAGTAAGAACACTGCTTTTAAACTTATTTAGGATGAATCCACAAAAAATTGAGAGTCTTCCAGTTTGAATTCAATGCTAACTGTTAATATTAACGAAGGTATATTACAATCTACTAAATCACCTTCCTGTGAAAAGAAGTGTAAATGCCTCGGATGCAATACAAAAAAGTTGCTTCTGCTACCAATAAATTATTTTCTCTCAGTCTAGATTCCAAGAGTAGAGCTTTCTCTTTACATAGACCTACGTGTCTTATTATATAGTTGAGTTTAGCTTGAGAGAATAGTTCAGGGATACGATCTCTATCGGCTTGAATTTCGTCGTATTCGGTTTTGGTACCAGAGACAGAAGTTAAAAAAATGGTTCTGAAACAGAAACCTCTTGTCCATGACCCACAGGACATGAAGCTGAGATAAGGTTTAGATTTACACTGACATTGTTATTTCTATTATTATTACTTGACAGTACTAGTCATCTCATAAACTCTGGATATAAAACGGAGGTAATAGTGTTTACAGCAAGTAAGGCGCAAAGAAGGTAAAATTCACCTACTAAGTACAAATCAGAATCTGCTCCCAACTTCCGGACACTATTTAGTGAAGTGGGGGTTCTCAGTTTTGTAAACATTTTCATTTGCATATTTAGCTTGTAAGCCAGAGTTAAATACTCTCATACCGCAAATGTTTACTTACTGCCATTCGAAGAGAAAACTTCAAAAGTACTGTAACACATCGATGAACTGAATTATAAAATGCCAGTGACATACTAAACTGTCAATGTTAATTTGTGAAAAAATCGCTGCCTAACAGAGCATTTCTATTCACATTTTCGATTTCATTGCACAAAAATAGACGAGGGACCGCCGATATTTTCAAAAACAGTGTTTTCATCGCACGTCTGTATAATAATGTAAATTTGTTGGTTGCATAAACAAATAAAGTTTGGAGGTTATGCAAATAATATAATGAAATCACTTTAAAAATTATATGAAATTTTCAGGAGTGGTTTTTTACGCCACCGCCTCAATTAAATACTATTTGTGTACTATATTGAGAGATATATCAGTTTTTGAGTCACTACTGCTTTTAATATTCAATCTGTATTTATATGTAGTAAACGTGTGTACAGCGTTTGAATTGCAATGTTTATTGAAGAGAGGTATGAATTCTAATATCTTTATTTCAGAGTGCAAAGTGACGGTCATCAATATGTTACCCTGACATGTTCAATTATCAAATGTTTGAGTTCATCACTTAAATTTGGGCGTGCATTTTCACTTCAAAAGCGGATCCAGAATCAGCTACTTTTGTTTGAATAGAAAACCAAACATATTAGAAAAAGCTCATGCACAGCGTAGTTGCACGTAGTCGTGCTACCGGCACCCACCCATTTCCAGCGCCAAGCCCAGCACCTTGAGTTTGGCAGGCGTCCCGCAGGGACCAGTGGGCGGACGACGCCTTGTTACCGCCTGTACACGACTTCAAGCCCCGCCTTCGCACGGCGGTAGTGCGCGTTCGCGGTCTGGGGCAGGCCGCTGCGGTCGCCCCGCCCCCTCCCTCGCCCGCGGGCGGCGACGCCACCGCCCACGCCGCGGGGCGCCGGGCGGCCGCCCATCTGCGGTCGCCGACTTCCCGTCTGCCGCATGCGGACGAATTCGGACGGCGGCGGCTGCAAGAAGAAAACGTCTGCCGCCGCCGCATCTGCGTGCTGTAAATGGTGGCGAAATTATAGAAAGGAGAGACGTGCGGTTGCCGCTGAATCGATTAGTGGACGTTTCGATTCCGCTCACGCCCTCGCTTTTTCCATTAGGGAAGGAGTCTTTAAAAGTCCGAGTTGTAATATGAAGTTATTAAGAGGTTTTTGTGACATGTGCGCCGACCCCAGACACGAGTCTTGGAGCTGCCTTCGTCGTTAGAGCAAAGCGTATAATAATGCGGCGTTGCTTTTTTTTCTAGTTTTTTGAGAAAAGTATCGATAACGAGGTGACTGAAACTGTCGATTAAATCTGATAGTGGGAACAAATCGGTGCATTGACCTTCCTAAAAGAAACCGTGTCGCTCAGTCCGGATAAAATTTTTTCACACAACACTCCATCGCCGATAGGGTGCTTTGCGTGATACAAACCTGACCATATCACAGAGAGATCGGCGACGCTGTTGCCAACCACCGACGTAATGAGCCTCAAATTATCTTAATTTTGTACGTAGAAGTTTCCATGTTACAGAGCATTGTACGAAAATACAAAAGTTCACGCACGTAACAGGCGCGGGTCCGCGCTCGTCAACGAGAGGGTTCCGAAGAATTATTTGGAGTTTATGTGACGGAAGGAGGTGGTTTCTGGACTCGCACCTCGTAAAAGCGGGTGAGATTAATCCGGAGAGAGCCCGCGTATTCAGGCATGGAAACAGCAAAGGAAGACTAGTGGGCGCGGGGTGGTTGTGATCTCGAGCTTAAGCAGTGAGCTATAAGAGTGAACGGGATAAATGGTGATTAAGAGAAGTGGGGATTTTAAAACGTAGGGGTGGGATGGAGAGACGGTGACAATGGGAATGATGGAGAGGGAGGGTAATGGAGATGTGTAGATCTCGGAGTGGCGGAGAAGGGGGCTGACGCATTGGTGCGGGTAGAGAGCCGGAGGCGTTTTGAAATGCGACGACGATTAGCAGGCGAGGCTTCATTGAGTGCCGGGGACAAGTGACTGGCGGGGACACTAACGGGGCGGAGACGATTGAGAATTGGGGTGATTTGAGAGAGTCGGGCTGGCTTGTGAGAGTCGGGCTGGCTTGTTAGGGTTGGGCTGGCTTGTGAGTATCGGGCTGACTTGTCAGAGTCGGGCTGGCTTGTGAGAGTCGAGCTGGCTTTTGAAGAGTCGGGTCTGACATGTGAAGAGTCAGACCCGACTCGTCAAGAGTCGGACCCGACTTGCCAAGAGTCGGACCCGACTTGCCAAGAGTCGGACCCGACTTGCCAAGAGTCGGACCCGACTTGTCAAGAGTCGGACCCGACTTGTCAAGAGTCGGACCCGACTTGTCAAGAGTCTGACCCGACTTGTCAAGAGTCGGACCCGACTTGTCAAGAGTCGGACCCGACTTGTCAAGAGTCGGACCCGACTTGTCAAGAGTCGGACCCGACTTGTCAAGAGTGCCGGGCGGGGGCTTAGAAGACGCGGGAGGCTGGAGCAGAGTGGTGGGAGCGACGAGGGCCGCCGAGTGGCGCGGGGGTGGCGCCGCGGCGTGCCGGCGCGCACGCGAGCGCCATTGTTAGCCGCTGTCAGCCGCGCGGGGGAGGTTATCGGGGCGCTATCGCCCTGAACGCTCCTCTCATTAGGGGTCGAACCGCGGACCGCGCGGAATAAAGAGGCTCCGCGTGCGCTGTTTCGCGCCCACGCCCGCAGATGGCGCGCGATACGCCGCCCGACGCAGTGCGTGCTGCGGCGAGGAGTTGTTGATAACCGGCCGGAACGCTCGCCTTCGGTTTCTGCTTTACGCTAACCTCACCGAACGAGAAAATAACACCGGCGCTGGAAAATGTGCTACGAATATTTGTGAGCAACGTCAAACAAAGCGGACTGTTCTTGGAAGGAAATTACAATATTTATAAATTTCAAATTTTGGTACATTATATGAATGCATTGGGAGTGGTTAGTACTTGAACATATCAACTAAATTTTCCTGAAGAATTTCTCTCTTTTCTCTCTCTTTCTTACTCTTTCTCTTTCTTCCTCTCTTTCTTTCTTCCTCTCTCTCTCTCTCTCTCTCTCTCTCATCTCTCTATTTCTATGTATCTTTGTCAATCTATCTATCCATCTATCTGTAGAATAATATAGAGAGGCTATGCAAGTGATGAAGGCATGTTAGAAGTTATGTTTTATAATCGTTTACAATTATTGTTTCTTGAGTGTATGTGATGAGTTGTATGTTTTGCAATGGTTCTAGTAAAGAGTTCATAATAATATATATAAAACCAGCCAAAGCAAGCCTCTCGCTATTTATATATATATATATATATATATATATATATATATATATATATATATTTCAACTCTAGTTGAAGCATACTTCATCTTGTTAGTGTCACAAGCCCTTCGTTGATATTTATCAACAAGAAGTATAAACCAGGGGTCGGAAGAAATTGATACACTTGAGAAAATTAAATTTAACGAGCTGAAATTGAGAAAATAATAAATATAAAATTGTTGTATGTTTGTATCTTGAAACTAATCTTCAAAACGGGATATTTGTTAACTTATTTGCAAACTTGGCTAAGATTTGACTTCCTCAAAAACAAACTATTTCGTTGATGTAACTTATAACGGAATAAGGGAAGAAAATGAAATATTAAAACGATCTGCTTATAATTTACTTGTATAGATGTGTATAATTTGCTTGTGAGATATTTCGAACATGTTTCAACCTAGAGGCGCAATTTCAGCTTCCTCACCGTCTTGGTTCGTAGGATTCAGCGACCAGATCCGTCAAAATATTTATGTGCGATTCATTTCTTCAAACAGGTTACAGGCGTTTTCCACACTAGCTGCGTCATATTTCTATCACATTAGCGTCACACAAGCTCCATTTGTTCTCGTCTATCTCCGACGGAAATCCATCATTACTCGTATTCACGAAATTGTCTCGAAGAATTTACTGAAGTGGTGGATACATGAACGCTGGGACATGAAAATTCATTACTTTCTTAAACTGCCTCTAAACACAGCTAGAGCGACCGATAATACGGATCTGACACGCAATAGCACGTTATCTGGTGGCTCGACTAATGGCTTACTTAGTCGTGAAAAACGAGGTCACCTGGCGTTATTTCTTAGCCGGATCGATCGCAACTTTTATCACAATCGCTTTCCTTGCAGACAGAAGCCAGCGTGATGAAACTTCTGACAATTTAAATGAGGACAGACAAATCATGAAGTAGAGCCCGGTTTTCTCAATTTGTATTCATTTTGGTTATTTAAGACATTACCACCTTCCATCGATATAGAAGGAATAAGACACCATGCGAATGATATACCTCATTTCATTATGATTGAACAATTATCTCACATGTCCGTCTGCTTTATATTCATTTTGACCAGGAGTTATACGTACTAAATTACGTAGGCACTTGCTGTTCTGAGTGTGCTAGTCATTGCTCATAGTTATCATTTATAATGACATAACAAGCACAGTAAGTAGGGCGATTATGGCCAGGAAAGTCGGCAATTAACTCTTCTAGCTCTCCATTCTAGAAATCTTATCTGCTCACAGAATGTTTTCAGTATTGATAATACATCGCATGCAAAAACAGGCTTGCATGTTGCCTCAGTGACGAGAAAGGGAGGGAAACGGAGACGTGGGAGCGACACAACGAAAATAAAAACAGGAAAATAATTTTAAAAACTTCCCGATCGCGTTATTATTTTCTTGAGTAATGCATGACCGAAGTCAATTATACGGAGGCGGCACAAGCAAGGCAGGCAAAGTAATCTGCAGCAAAGGAGCAAATTTTCCTTCTTGCTTGGCGTTCTACATCTCTTCTTACAATTTTCACGTTCATTTTTGAGATTTTTTCGTGATTGACACCTGAGCTAATTCCGCCTGGAAGTTTGCGGTATAAGACTTCCGGAGAGTGAATACATAAATGTTACAGAGAGTTAGTTTTTTATTCGTTACTTATTAATCATTATAGAAATATAAATATAAATAATATAGGAATTGCAGAAATAAATATTTCAAAAATAAAATTACTAAAAACATATTTTAACAATGAATGACTTGTTTATACCATTGACAATATTTGATTTTTATGTATTGTTTAAAACCTCAGTAGAATCCAGTCAAATAGTAATACTGCAAAGTAGTCATAATTAGAATACTAACTTAATCGAGCATTTTAAAACAGATTCACACTTTTTATGTACTGGTCCAGTTGCAGGAATGAAATGTTCGGCTTTGTGTGAACAAAAATAATACATGCAAGTCTGATTTGTTTTATTATTATAATTTGTTTACATAAACTTCTTCTACTCCAATGAATGACACTCTTTCTTTTTATTTAACGGAGTGTAAATATTATTGAGTCACAATCTTATCAACAACCATCCCTCTATTTTTCCCGTTTATTTCTTCCAATTTATCATCCGTCTCCTTCGACTGTATCATAACTCAAGCGAAACGTAGTAACAAATCGGTTCGCGAGTGAAGGATGTAAAAATATGGCCGGTGAGTAATGTGCACGGGCCCGCTATTTTTAGACGAATGACGTTTAATAAAAATGGCGTTTTCTATCCCCCCTTCTCTGTGCTCCCCTTCTTCTCCTCCTCCACCCCCATCGTCGCCACCACCAATTACGCCCCTCCTCCTGCAACGCCACCGCCTCCTCCTCTCCACCTTCTTTCCTCTCTCTTCCTTTTCCTCATGTGAATTCTCTTCCTCCTTTCTCATATTCTCATCCTCATCCTCCTCCGTCTCCCTTCTCCTTTCCATCCTCTCCTCCTTCCCATCATCCCCTCCCCCTCTTCCACCCCTTCCTTCCTCTTCCTTCTCTCCACTTGCTTTCTATCATCCCCATCCGTCTATCCCAACGTCACCATACTTCCCCTCTTCCATCCCATCCCAATCCTCCTTTCTCTCCTTTTTTCCATTTTCATCCTCCCTTTCTCTTTCTTTCATTTCCTCTTCCTCTCATCCATTCTCCTCCACTTATCAGAACTTATCCTCCTCTTCTCTACTTTTTGCTTCTCCGTTTATTCCTTGCCTTCCTCTTCTTCCTACTCCTTACCTTCCTTCCCTACCGTTTTCATAGTCCTCGTTCACCCCGTCCTACAGGCAATCTTCTCCTCCTACGGAGAGCAGACGCGTATTTGTTTATCGCAGGCGGCCGGTGGCGCCGTGGTCATTGGTCTCCGTAATGATTTATTAGGCCCGGCGCGGCGTGCAGGCATCATTACGTCGTTAGAGACTCGCGCCTACCTTGGCGCTTCTGCAACCTAATGGCGTCCGGCGCAGCCTCGCGCTTTTTTCCTCTCTTTCTCCTCTCCACCCTCCCTCTCTCTCTCCCTCCGTCGTTTCTACGCCGTCTTCCCTCCTCGTCCGGCCCGCGCGGGCGCCGCGTTTTAATGAATTGATTGCTTAATGAGGCGTCGGCAGCTTCCTCTCTCAGGGATAACTCAATTACTGTACTTATTTCATGACACATTTACGTACTTGTTCCATCACGCAGCTACGCTCCCACAGGAATGCTTCCACTCAGTGATGATGACTTGAGGACATTTCGGGGAGGTTTTTAAGCTGTGGAAGATCTGCGGGGCGTGGACTGGCTACAGGACTAGGGTGAATGAAGTGTCTATGTTTCAACCGACTTCATGTTGGCTCTCGTCAAAGTTATATTCGGAATGACTATGAAACTGGGTGGGAGAAAAGGAGAGAGATAAAACGGTAATTACGGTAAAATTCCACAAGAATTATGTAGAGAGCTTCCTTAAAGTAATCTTAAGCCTGCAAAACCTTTGCACACAAAACCCAAGTACTGCAAGTAATGAATGCATCAAGAAATTGTCTTCCCTGATTTATAAGTACAAGGTGAAGAACATAATACATTTAAAGAAAATGCTTTGTTCTCAGGTGTGGGAAATGACAATCGTGGAAGTAATTGAGCGTTTAAATCTCATTGAAAACTAGATTTCAAACATAAAAAAGTAAATAATGAACAGTTGAATTTTGACGACCAATAAACTTTCGATTTCTCTGGAAACGATCAAGTCTAAAAAAAATACTTATTGAACTGTTTTGTGCCACTTAAGTAAAGGCTGTGCAAAACCACCATTTTTGATATAATAGGAATGACAAAAGATTTCTTTTCGAAATCATGGTTTAATTCCAACGGCACAGCTCTAGCGGCATGTACACGTGTGTGTGAGAGGGATAGAACGAGTGAGTCTGTGTCAGAGTGTGAGAGTGAATGGGTAAATGTATATGATGTTATACATGCATGTTGCACATAAGGGGACAGACATAAATAAAAGAATTATTTCACAAGTGCTAATGACATTTACTTACCTCCTCTTTTATTGCTTGTGAAAAGTAATTACATGTATATTTCATTGGATTATGATATTTCACATTTATTCAATCTCATTTTTACCCTACACATTAGTCTCATTTGAATAGTTTTGCAAATTTTAAACGGATATTTAACATTTGAATATCTGATCTTTCTACTCATTGTCTTCGACGAATTAACGGACTTTATTACCGCCTACCGGATGAAAATTCGATTATTCATGCAAATTTTATAGCCAGATGCGTTGATAAGTCAATGTGTATAGTATGCAAATATAAAGTTCTCTTCTTGTTCCTTCTAGGTTTGGAATGCGGAAATTGTTTGTATCTGAAATTCTCAAACAATTCTATATTTGGCCTACACATGTTATCATGCACTTCAAAGAAAGTATTAGCAGTTCTCACAGCATATTCATTATCATTAACTGAACATTTATGGAACAGAGATAAGGTTATGGTTTATTACAGGAGGACATGTGTTTGCTCCCTTATCTGGTTACAGAAATTATCATTAGTTATTACCTTTAAGAACGAGGTTGAGGACACTGTTGGCAATGCTTTCGAAAATGTTAATAAATCAGTATAATTACTCAAAATAACCACGGACAACCATAACTGTTTTCGTTTGATGAATTCACAATATTTCTCGACATAGTTAATAAAACATTTAAATTAGAGCAAGTTGTAAAATTACGTGAAGTTATTACGAGTTATTGCTTCATTTAAATATAAGCTTTGAGGACTTAATTACGAAACAAATACGCAAAGTTTTTTTAAAATTTCGATTGACCCTTATTTAAGAATCAAACGTGTACTCTTATACATTTTCTACTATTTGTATCATTATTTGGAAAAGTAAAATTGCCAAAATCAATATTATAATATAACTGTTAATGTGTGCAAGAAGGATTTTATTATGCCATAATTATTCATTGTAACCTTTACTTCAACTTCATACATTTTCAAGTGACGAAGATATACTAACAAAGTATTTGTGAGTGATATTTATGAGTTAAAATGTACGTTTCTTAAGTATATTGTACTGTTGAATTAAAAGTTTTGCCAATCTTTTGCATAATTATAGAATTATTTCACTTACAAATTATTTTAAATAAATATACGTTTCTTAACATATTCACTTTTTCTTTAATGTAATAAAATAATTTATATAATTGAAATAGTACTTAATTAAAATATAGTACTTGCAAAACATCGAAGGCTCTCTTGAATTTTCAAAAAAATGTTTAAATGAAATTGATTTTTTAATTGCAAATAATCCTATGTATATATTTTCAGAAAATATTACAATATTGCCGCCTCGAGCAACAAAAATGCAGCAGATCAAAACGAACTTTATCTTCCTTGGAGCCTTGCTATTACCGAAGTGTTGGTTGTATCTTAAGAAGTGTCGCATTGAATATAAAAGTCAGTCGGTAGGCACGGTTTGTGAATAGGGTAAATAACATCATCAAACATTTGGATTCTTCAATCTCAATCAAAATTTAATTTGCATCTTTTCCGAGTTCCTGAGTATCCATCAATACCCGGTCTCAAAAGGTCAGAAAGGTCATACTTCCCTTTCAATTTCTGCGCTCTTGGGAAATTAGTAATACGGAAGATAGGTTGATTTTAACTTTTAAATGAAAGCTTCTTTTTAATCTTACAGAGCTGAATTGCCTACAAAAAAACATTAGATTGACCACACGTGTTTTGTAACAATTTAAGGAACATAATGTGTTATCAATCTTCTTTCTTAATTAATGATATTAATTTTATGACACATCGTAATCTAACAAATTAAATGAATATATTAGTTGAAATAATTCAGTCTCGGTGATCTGTTAATTTGAACCTAGAAACCTTTTCATTTGTCTCTAAAAATATCCATTGAGGGCTGTGAATGTACAGTTTCTTTGCGTGTCATTGAAGATATGTCAAAAATATCTTCCTCTTGTGCTGATGAAAGAAATTGCAAATAAAATAAATTTAAAAACATATTTTGTATATTGTCAGTTGTTTTGTCTACATATTCAACAATAAAATGTTGACCTTTTTCTAATTACAAAGGAGGTTCCTGGAGAAAATTCGTTTCCACGAATTCTTTCCAAGCTTAAATTAGTATGTTTTTCCTCAATATTTATCTCTAAAAAATCTTTTTATTTGCATACGTGGAGAAAAAAAGAAGACAGCCTTTTGATTCAATGTTTTAACTTCCGAATTTACGAGTTAAGTTTATGATTTAAATAAAATACGTTAAAATGTCTCGTCATCAAACTCTGGCCTGTATATTTATTCTAAACGAAAACCTGATGAACATGTTGAAAAGATCTCACTACAAACGAAAAAATAAAAAAATTTAAAAAGTCAAAATTAGAAAAAAAACTTGAAGTATCTGTTAATCTGAATACGCAGTAGGGCTCTCTCAAGAAAATATTATCGCATAGGGAAAATAAGAAGTGATCTTAAATTTTATTCAAATTACGAGTTTTCTTGAGATAAAACAAAGTTTTGACGTAATTAAAATAGTTCTAGAATTTTCCACCAAAATAATTTTATTGATTCCAATAATAGAAGATATCTATTCAACATTAACTGATAGAAATATTAAGAAAAGATTTACAAGTCTCAAAAAGAAAGTTAAAAACATATATGAAAGCAATGAATGAGTGTGCTGTAGTGACGCGTGTTAAAATAAGTTATACCAATCAATTAAATGATAATAAACTCTGGTTGAAAGCTTTTTATTATGAAATACCATCGCATTTAGACCACAAAGAAAAAATCTAATAATTCTATTTTATATATATAACCCAGATGTAATATGCTTTCAAAAAACAAATAATTCAAAAAGAGTGACTTTACACATAAAACAATATATCATTTACCTACTAAAAATAGAAACATTGTAGGTATTGCCAGTGGAAGTGTAGCAATAAATATGAAATCTGCTCTGCACGGTCATTTCTCACCACAGCAACGTCTCAGTGTCGTTGACGAGCACAAATTACACCCAAGGCGGAAATTCCACGAAGAAGTTAGGAGAAAATAATATCAAGAAAATAAATCCAATTAACACGTTAGAAGAAACACTTTTTTTATTTTCCCTAACTGAGAATCATGAGAAACTAATAATTGAAAAGGTAACAAGAAAGAAAAGAGGAATGTGATGTGGCTTTAAAGAAAGCTACATCAAAAAAGACAAATGGAATAATAAAAATCAAGAAACCAGAAAGAAAATGAGGTAAGAAGACTTTAAGATTTTAAAGAACCTCTCCAACTTCTCCAGAAACTAGAAGTCCCTCAGATAATGCACGAGAAAAATAAAATGGAAAGAAAGGAAACAAACTTTGATAAAAGAGGAAGAATTTTTAGTGTGGTTGTATTCGCAGGAGTACATTTATTATCAACCTATTTGAGACTGAATACACAGATATCATAACAATTGCAATGAATTGAAATAAAATAAAATACAGACTTAATACAAGTGTTTGTAATAAATTGACAACTACAAAAAATATCTTCAATTGCACAAGGATTCAATAGTTCAATTGCACAAAGATTGTCTGCAACAGAGTAATATATTTCAGAAGTTAATGCAACCTTAATTTAAACAAATAAAGAAAGACAGCTCTTTGATTTAATGTAACTTTGTAGTTTTCAATTAAGAATTTATTTTATTTGTAACCTCAAGACTTCGCCAAGAAATTTTATTTTTCCTTCATTACGAAACATTTATGAAATGAGAGAATAAGCACTGAAATATATTTGAAAACTTCACTCCCGAATTATTTTCATATAAAGTTGTAGATTATAAAACTAAGTAGATGAGAAGGACATAGAGTACATAGAGTTAACACAACTTGAAGGGGATCTTCGTTTTTATGTTGGTTTATTTATTAATTTATTAAATGTAGCTAACTTTTAATAGCACGAATCACGCGTAGTTTTGGGGACTTTAGAATTATTATCTGAAACATATTTTAAAATATATCTATTGAGACTTAGAATTCACATTGTAAATATTTTGTAAATATACCTTTCAGAAGAAAAGTTAATTAAATAACGTTACCTTCAATTTTCTGTTTGTTTATTTATTGGTCGAAAAGCAAGGCATCATGTTTTTAATAAAAAGAACTCGTACAAAGGGAATAAAGCTGACTAAAGCTGCTGAAGGAAATGACAATTCCTTCGTTTTCTTTGTTCCACCAATATTCCTTCCACAACTTCCTTTCCAAATCGTCAGAAGTAAAAGCCATCAAGTTTCGGATTCGATTGGCCACCCCTGATTAAATCCCGAAAGCATTTCTTCGAGTTCCCCTTTCTCTTTCGGTCCATCTCGTCCTCACTCACTCTGTCCTTTGTCCGCTCCTTTTCTCCAATTCCATTCAGCGAGACTTCTCGCGGAGTCGGGTGAGCTAACTGCCGTGACGGTTTCAATTTGCCACGGTCTCCGACGGATGCGCTGTTGTCAGTGCCGTGTCTACTGCTCTGCCTCTGCCTCTGCCTGTGGTGAGAACTTCGCTCGCTGTTGGTCCACAGTTGTACTAACCTGATATCTGGTTATAAGATTGAATATACTGTAGTGTGCGAGTTTGGTTTGAAAATGTGTTAACCTCTGGATGAAATTATCATTTTGCAGTAGATTGATGTGACAGATACGTGTTTCCTTTAGTTGTAAGGATTGTAGAGGTATGAATATGTGGGAGACAACGTTTTTATAGTCCAAAGAGACGAGTCGAAACTTGTCTCCTGACTTTCGTGACATGTTGGTGCAATAAGAAACATCAATATCAATATTGCAATATTATTATGCTTGTTATGTAGTTATTCCTAAGAATATCAGTTAATGTATAAATAACTTTGTTTCCCCTTGTGCTAGTGGCTCAGGAGTTTGGAGGTAGGTACATGCATGCGAAGCTGAGAGCTGCGGTTTCGATTACCGCCTAAGGCATGAGTGTTCTCACCTCTACTCACACTCCAAGGCATGAGGTTGGAGAATTGTTAGCTAGTCATGCCATCACGTAGCGTAAACCATGTATCTGAAACATTATTACATCCGTAATAATTCATCTCTAACCTTCATTCACCCTTCATGATTACTCCGTGATCAGCCATCCGGGGAAAGGGAACACTAAACTCTCATAATTACCACTGTGAACACGAAAGTGCAAGCCTCTTACTCGTATTTTGCCTGCTTGAATGTTCCATCCACCTTCGCACCGAGATCACCATCTTAATTGTAATGTGTATATATGTAAATTAGTGTAATATACCTCCTAGCATAAATATTAATATATAATAAAATATTTTACTGTGACTCGATATCTGAAATCCAAAGGCGATGTTGACGCCATACAATGCCTCAGCGTTTTGGCTACGCAAACTGGCCGAAAACAATTAAACAACTTAAGAATGTAAAGGGAGAGAAAACATTCAGCTTATGTGGGAACGTTTCTCAGGAATGTATAAAAATATCCTCATGCGATGCGCACTTACTTATTTAGAGTACGTTAGAGGATCCTCTTATATACGCAAAAGGAATGAGGTATAATAGTAGCAGTAGCGTCGATGCTGTTAACGTGTAGCTAATTTATTTTCCTCACAAAAATACTTACGAATTATTGGTAGTTTTGAGTTTCTATTGGAGATGCTGAGAACTTTAACTCACAGATTCAAACGTAATTGTTTAATTAGAAGGAGAGAAAACGAAATAGCAAAAGCACCAGGAGCAAGATTGATTAAAATTAGGGGTATTGAATTTAGAAAAATTGCGAGAGTAATACTTTGTTCAGGTACTTATTGATTGTTTAGATTTGTACTTATTGATTGATAGATTATTATTGGTAGTCGTTGAGAGGATGAATTGTTATGGAACACTAACATTGCGAAACTGTGTTGTCAAAGAAAAGTCTGAAATCTGTGCTCTTGATTTGCTCATATTTAAAGAGTGTGGATGAGATTTTAAGAACGAGCCTGAAACAGGAGGTGGATTCTGTAATCACTCAACAAAGGTCTACACATATGGTGACCTTTAAAGATATTTTGATAACGGAAATGAAAAAAATAGTGACTGCAAAGAAGACTGTCTTCGTTAAAATGTTTACAACTAGAAAGGAAACTGCATGATTTTGAAGCTTCTAAAAATTAATGTGCGGAAGGCAACATCATTGTTTCGTAGTCCTGCCCAATTTCGCATACACGTCAAAAATATATAATCATTGTTCATGGTTCTAGAATCAACATTAACACACTGGCACACCAACACACTGGAACACCAACACACTGGCACACCAAAACACTAGCACACCAACGCACTGGAACACCAACACACTGGCACACCAAAACACTAGCACACCAAAACACTGTCACACCATCACACTGGCACTCCAACACACTGGCACACCAACACACTGGCACACCAACACACTAACACACAACACACTGGCACACCACCGTACTGGCACACCAACACACTCGCATCCCATCATACTAACACATTAACGCACGGGCTCACCAACACACTGGCTTCTCAACACACTGGCTTACCAACACACTGGCATGCCAACACAGTGGCTCACCAACACTCTAACACACAACACACTGGTTCACCAACACACTGGCACACCAACCCACTGGCACACCAACACACTGGCACACCAACACACTGGCACACCAACCCACTGGCACACCAACCCACTGGCACACCAACACACTGGCACACCAACACACTGGCACACCAACACACTTGCACACCAACACACTCGCACACGAAGCCAGAACGGCTTCATGCAGGGAAGGCGGAGGGCCAGTGGCTGGGCATCGTCCAGCCCCAGCGAGGTAATTGCCGGCCCGGGGCGAGGCGTGGCGAGTGCGGCGCGGTGCGGGCCGTCGGCCGCTCGGCTTGACAGCTAGATGTCTCTATCAGCGCCCGAGGCAGCGCTGGGCGAGGGGTGTAATTACGGCGGACCCCGTTGCCCGCTGCGTTGCCGCCACCCTCTCCGCCGCCTCCGCCGCCGCCACTGCCGCCGCCGCCGCCGCCGCCGCCGCCGCCGGCAGGGCGGAGAAGCTGCGTGCCTCACACGCACGCGTAAATTGAATAACGCGACTCGCAGCCCGCTCCCGTGCGTATGCATGCGGCTCGGAGTGCCTTCAAATTCTAAGCCACAGTTTCAGAAATTATAAACAAACTTGACGTTCAAGAAAATGTTGAATTTCGAAAAACGATAGGAAAACGAACTTGTCTATGAAACACGGAGGTTGGACTAAAGGTTGTTTATCGCTCAAATGCAGTGAAAAATAAGTATTTGTGCAGTTTTAGATTTTTACTGCTCTTTCTGAAATACGATTTTGTAATTCACTTCAATTCGTTTTCTAATATGCAGTAACTAAGACTGTTACTGCAGTAACTAGTGTTTCACTCTTCTTGTTTATTTTGGTTTCACAATGTCCCCTCTTTCAAAATTTATTATTGTTTCATTTTCAGTATAATGCGCTTGAGCTTAGCAGACAAAGCATGAAAGTGCAATAGTGTTCAGATCAAAGGAAAAATGGATTAATAAAATATATTACGATATATTTAAGCGTTTACTTCCATTAAAATACAAAACTATTTATGATTAAAATGTAAAGACGTTGAAATATGCTAGTCAGCCAATATATGCATCAGAACTAAATGATTATCATTTGTTTGCTGTATGTTTGTTGTAATTGTAATCGCAGTACTGGAAGGCTTAAAAACGAAAATTGTTTTATCCAAACAAAATTCTTACCGAGAAGTATTCTAGCTCCATTTGTTCAAAGTTGCTTAGTTAAGAAATCATTACTGTGGTTTAGTATTGCTCGACAGATATTGTAAAATGAACATTGCTAACTGATTGTCACGTTAATCAGATACAGTTATAGTAAATGATTAAAAGTATTGTAGTCAGCATACTTAATGCCACTTTTCCCTTATTGAGTTTCAGCATAATACGCAGTGACATTAGTAATACAGTAAAAATACTCTGAGAAATGAAGTGATAATGAAAACGTGCAAAAGTTTTATACTTTAATTTTCTATTGCAATAATACGATGTGTCCGTATGTGTGATCCGTATGTGTCTAATATTATATTGTCTTGTGTTGCGTATTGAAAAAAATAAAATATAATTTTCCGAATTACAACACGCTTGGCTTAAAATAAAATTTCCAATGCGCTTCCCAGTAGCCTATTGCATTTTGAGAAACGATAGAACCCTTCATCGAGAACTCACTGGAGACTGTGCGTTGTTTGTGTTTGTGCATGTGAGTGTAGAGAGAGTTACAGCCAGCAGGCTGAAACGCCTGAGTTATTTGTTTTAATGTCAGGTAAAATTGCCGTCCGTCGTAGGAACTGGTTGTCCATCCAGATGAAATAGTGGGACAGGTGCATTCCCATGGCATTGCATTATCTGCAATTTTCATTTACGTATGTAAAACATGAATAATGTCTTGCAATGAAATAATTTTTATTTAATTTTTGTGTTGTAGCAAAACATTTGGAAGATAAATGTGGAGCCACAATTTCAGACATTTTTCAATGTTGCAATTTTAAAAATTCATTACTTCATTCTACGTGTTAGTCAACAGAACAGTGATAAATAAAAAGTAATTTTACTCTTGAACCTAACATTTTGAATTGCTTGTGTACTGTATATTCATGATTTAATTTTCTGCATTATTCATCTTCCACAATCCACTTTATTCACACATTACGTTTCTTTAAATATTGTAAGTAAATATATTAATTCTTACTGTACTTTGTGAATACATTACTTGAAGCTTGGAAAATTATGAAGTGAGATACGAGTGATAACTTTAACATTTAATTACCTTTATGGTTGGTGAGCAATGTCTTATGCATTCCCATTTGCCACAAATGATTCCGGTCCAGTCTAATTTAGAAAAGAATGTGATGTATATGAATGGTTAAAAATTATCTTTGTGAATTAGAGAAATGTGATATCTCTCGTCGCATCATGTCAAGTAAAAGATAGAGAGGAAATCCTGGAGAATTTTTAGCAATTAAATTAAACGACACGATCTTAGGATAGGGCTTAGAAGATGTACAAGTACTTCAACTTCTATAATAGGAAACTTGTCAGTACAAAGTGGTACACAACGAACACGAAGCGATAAAGAAGGCTACAGGAAGGCAGATGGAAAAACAGTATTTTCATACCCAAACTAAATTTTATTCTGAAAATATAATATGAGAGATTGTTTGGAAATTTTGTCATAAAACTGTATGATTGAAACTACAAATTTGACTGAAGGTTTCAAACACTGACTAGAGTGTAGACAAAGTCAGGCATACTGGCGTTCATCAACGAACTTCCAATAGCATCAGAACAGTTTAAAATGAAGTTCAATTGTTCTGCTGATCTACGTCATTGTACCATGGACGTACATAAAGTTCTTTTAATAGTTTAAGAACGAGAAGCCATATAAAAGTCCTCTGATTCAATTTTAGGACAAAATGGTCTGCCATTTCTGAAGAAATAGATGAGGGCTGCCGTTAGTTTCCGCCATCATGAACCTAACCTAACGAATGCAAGAGAAAAGCAAAGTATCCTTTACAAACATCTCTTGAAACATTTAGAAACTTTTAATATTAATAAAAGTATACATCGAGAAGTTTTAATATTTTCTATACCCTGACATATCGCCTCTGAGTAATGACTTACAGCGAATGTCTGGCACTGTCAATTGCCTTGTGACCAGAACCATTTGACACACTCAGGCGGCCGATTGCGTCCAAATATGTCTTCTGCCGAACAAGAACCACTCAGATCACTCAGACCACTCAGACCAATGTAAACTGTCAGAAATTTCCGCTTTACTTTAATGTAAATTACATTAAAGTAATTATCATGAATGTACATTAAAGTTAATGTACACATGTACATTAGGATGCAAGAGTCAAACCTTTGTGGTCATATCTGGAAGGAAGGAAGGAAGGAAGGAAGGAATGAATGATCTTGATGGAGTGATAATGAATATACGATTGGAATGATGAGGGGCAGAGGAAATGGGAGAACCTCTACATCAAATCTACACTGATATAGACTTATATTTACACATTAAAGGGCATAGCTGAATAAGGCGGTGAAAAGTGCCCCCAAACCAAATCGATAATCGCGGTGCTCGTATGAAAGAGAATGCAAAATGACGTAGATTCACAAAAAAACCGCCTCCTAGCGCAATCTGTTGCAGAGATACGAGAAACGTGTTTGGTATGTTTTATTATTTTTCTCAGCATCTATTGCGTGTATCTGGATGGAAAAAATTGCAGAGACAGGGTAACATAGTTCAATTTGAAGGTATTTTTGTCAACGAATTTTGTCGTCAAATTTATATAGAAAAAAGATATAAATTTTTGAAATTAATTTTTGACATGATAACGTTAGAGTACTGTCTCAATTTTCTTCGATAAAATGGGTCTTATAACATTCTATAACATATCTTTTTTAGATTTTTAAACAATGTGGACGGTAGTGAAAAAAATTAAAACCATTATTTTCAGTTTAAACATTTTAAATTGACGCCAAAATGTGTTTGGAAAAACTTGTTTCACCAATGTTTAAACAGTTTATATTAAACTTAGTGAAAGGTCTTGCTTACCAGGATGATTTGGAACTTTTCGCTATCATAAAGTAGTACAAGGTTGCCTTAAGTTTCATTTACAATACATTTAACTTCTTTAAATTTAATGACATTTCCGACAGTATACCCTGAGCTCAGTGTGGCGGGTATGAGTGCGTTTACCTACCGCAGCCTCCTGTGTCTAGCCGCCGCCTACGCCGCCGCCGCACGCGGGACGGGGCGGGGCGGGGCGGGGCGGGGCGGGGCGGGGCGGGGCGGGGCGGGGCGGGGCGGGGCGGGCGGGCGGGATGGCGTGCGCCAGCTCCTGGTCTGATGGGCCGCGCAGGAATCCACTTACCTGCTGAGGGTGGTCGTCGCAGCAGCATTAGCCGTCATTGATAGGAGCACGGAGGCGAAGTATTAATTTAGGGAGCCTGGCCCGGGGACCACCGGGGCAGGAGGAAGGACGCGGCGGGGCGGTGATGGAGGAGGAGGTGGAGGCGGGAGACGATGCTGTGGAGGTGGAGGAGACGGCGGAGTAATCGGTGAATTTGAACATAAAGACAACGAGGTGGAGGAGGAGAAGGCGTTATAGTTCAAGGTGCAGGCAGATATGCAATTGGGGATGGAGGCAGATTTGCAGGAGGAGGGGCAGACTGACATGGAGTTGGAGGTGGAGAAGGAGATGCAATTGAAAGTGGAGAAGGAGATGCAATTGAAGGTGTATGCAGAGATGCGGTTGTAGATAGATGTAGTGATGCAGTTGTAGGTGAATGTAGAGGTGTAGTTGTAGAAATACAGGTGGAGGTGAATTTCAAATTGAAAGAGAGTGAGGCGGAAAAGAGGTACAGGAAAATACAAATGCGGATTATAGCGATGAAATGCTATCAGTGATGTAAATTGCTGGTTGGAAGAGGCATGACTGGTGTCAATGACTACTCGTCGAGTATGTAAAGAAAGCAAGGCGGCGGAGAATGTGGAAAAGGTAGATCATTAAGCGAGGCCCGATGTGATAGTGACGGCGGCGTGATGTACGAAATTCAAGGGAAGCGATTGCATTTGCTTCAGTGCGCGTGATTGTGTGGAGGTGGGAGGATTGCTGAAGCGCAGGGGGTGAGTTGACATTCTGACAAGAGGAGTGAGCGAGCGAACAGACGGGAGAACGATCGAAAAACGAACGGTGGGTTTTCGTGCGGGACAAATGGGCGAGCGGTCCAGGGAACGGGCAGGTGAACGGGTAGACGCACTGGCGGGCAAACGGGCAGAAAAACACATGGGTAAATAGAATGGACGGGCGAGCGAGAGAAAAGGCGAATAAACAGGCGTGCAGGCGAATAGACCGTAGATCAGGCAGGTGTGTGTGTGTGTGTGTGTGTGTGTGTGTGTGTGTGTGCATGCATGTGTGAATGTTCTTGGCTATCCGGGAGACGCCGCGTCCAATGCACAGGTGTCGAAGCAGGGCATAGGCCCTGTGCCTTGGTCGCGGCACAGCCAAGAACATCCAGACTCCGGCCGCGGAAGCCTACGCTCTCACGTGTGCATGTGTGTTTGTGTGAATACACAAACTGCTTAGAATGGCTGCTTTGCAAACAGCCGGGGGAACAAGCAAGCAAGCAAGCAAGCGGTAGGTTAGGGAGATAGCAAGCGGGCGAGCAGACGCATGGGGGTGATCTGGCTGCGGCAGGACCACTTCCTCCCCTTGGTCCGCCCTCGCCCGGTGCCCCGGCCCCGCAGCCCAGACCTCCGCCGCCGGCCGGGCTGGGGCCGGGCCGGGCCGGGCCGGGCCGGGCCGGGCCACCCAGACGCCACCGCTCGCTCGGCAATTAGGCGCCGGCGCGGGGGAGGCATCACATTCTCCTCGGAAATTGTCAGTTTTTAGATTCCAAATGAGTACGATCCTCCGCAAATTTAATTTTACTTACTTCCAAATAACAGGTTTCCACATGACGGGGACTCAATTTACTTGCCGAGAAGGGAATCTTTTTTAAAAACAGCGTGGTCTCGGAGATGAGTATCATTTAGTGTTATTGAGATATGTTTAATTCCAGTGTTCCCCTTTCGATAATTAATTCTTTTGTTAATAATTGTGAGTTTATTTTATAAGAAGATAGATGCGCCTTTTTTACGGGCCGCGGGCCGATGAGTGGATGGGGAGGGGAGAGGAGGGGAGAGGAGTGGGGAAGTGGGGAGGAGAGCATGCGAGCGGCGTCCGCAAGAAGTGGTAATTGGGGACGCGATCCATCTTCATCGTGGCGGCCGCTGGGCTCGCGTGTCGGCGGGTCCGAGGATCCGCTCCCGCCTGCGCACCGCCCCGCCCCGCCCCGTCCCGCCACTCCTCCGCCACTCCTTCTCCACCTCCTCCTTCTCCTCCCCTCCCCCTCTTCCCCCCTCCTCCTCTCTCCTCCACTCCTCCTTCACCTCCTCTCCTTATCCTCCTTCCCATTCTTCTCCTCCCCTCTTCCTCCTCCCCTCTTCCTCCTCCCCTCTTCCTCCTCCCCTCCTTCTTCGCCTCATCTTTCTCCGCCTCTTGTTTCTCCCCTTTCTCCTTCTCCCCTCCTCCTTCTCCACCTCCCTCTCCTCCTTCTCCTCCCTCTCCTCCTTATCCTCCCTCTCTTCCTTCTCCTCACCCTTCCCTCCTCCTTCATCCTCCTCCTCCCATCCCTCCTCCTCTTAACCCCCATATTTTTCTTCCGTTTTCTTAAGAAAGTTTCAAAGAGAAAAGGAAATATTTTATAAAAAAGCTAAAGGACCTCAAAAAATGCAAAAAGAAAAAGAAAATATTTGCACGTAATGACCAGAAATGCTGTCTGTGTCTTCTTCGGTGTTCATATTTTTAAAGCTATCTCGCACTTTACTTAAAATATTGTGTAGCACGTAACTTTCAATTTTCATACGGAAGCTTGTAACTTGTTTCCCATTCTACTGCCGAACTCCGCATAGACCCAGTGGTATCTTGTCACTTACCAACCGCCACTCACTGAGGAGACGAAAGAAGACTAAGGAAAGGAGGGGGCAAGAAGGTGAGTTGGGAAAAGGAGGAAGAAGGCAGGAGGGGAAGGAGAAGGGAATGGGAAGGATGTGGAGGGGAAGGGCAAGAAGACGGTAAAAATAACGGTAAGGAGAGTGGGAGAAGGCGGGGAATAGGAGGGAGGTGGGGAGCGTGAGAAGGAGGAGAGTAAGGGGAGGGGGAGGACCATAAAGAGGAAGGGAAAGAAACCATGGAGGGAGAACACTTGCGTTGTTAATCTCCTTGAATGTGAACATTCCAAAGGACAATTTTCAGTTTAAACAAAAATCAGAAAATATGGCCACATGCTATTTATTACCAAGAAACTGTTAATGAACGATGATAACAAACTTTGAGAAGAAACGGAGTCAGTTTAAGAATAATAACAATGTCAAAGAAAGAAAAGAAGAAGAATCTGAAGAAGGTAATTACTGTATAAATTAGCCTTTATTTTGACGTTATAAACACATTGTCAAATTCATTGAAGCTACTTCGGCTGACGCTAACACCCTGATTTTTAAAACTTTGACCATTCAAGATCTTCTTCGAATGACTCGCAACTCTCAGAGAAAATGATTTGGGGCTTGCGTTAGGATGCGACTTATAGCGTTTTCCATACGCCGCACTAGTGCGCACTCAGGGCAGCTTTCGTGTTCCATTCGACCGCTAGGGCGCACCAGTGCAAAGAACTGCGTGTTCCATTCGCACATCGACACGAACCCAGGGCGCACAAAACTGCACCGACGATCGCGTCAGTGCAGTCCAGTGCATCGGGCCATTGTGAGGTTAGGTACGGAAGTTATCCATGCTGAATTAGGTTCGTGGTGAAATTGTGAAGGTAATTGAGGATCTTCTGTCACGCAGGGATACTTCAAATGATGGAGTATATTATGTTTTGCAAGAAATGTCTTAAAATAATGTTTGTGATTTACACGAAATTTGGAAAATCAGATTGTTTTTTCCGAAAATTTAACCTTGAATAACTTCATATTAACAAATCCAGTGCTATTTAGAAACTAAAGTGTTTTAGGTACGTCTCAATTTCGAAACGCTAATAATGTGAAAATAAAAATAGTGACCCTTACAGAATCATTCAAATATGTATGCCAAGAAATGTTTCTCGCACGCCCATACATATACCACCGAAAATGTTCATGTTAATATTTTTATTGTTTTCAGTAATCAAACAATTCTACAGAAGCCTTTCGGTTCAAAATTTTGTGTAGTATATCGATCACTGGCAAATCTCGAAAAATGAAATTACGATTCATACGCATTTGAAGTTTTCGTAGTTTTTAAATAAAGAAATCACACGTTAATAATTTATGAATTAAGAAGTAAGAATTACCAAAAGACTTCATAAAAATTATAACGACGATCATAATTCAAAATTATTATTTTTCGAGTTCCATCAATGTGACTGACCAAGAACAGCTGTGTATTATTTCACTGCGTAGCGCATAAGCCCTGACTCAGTTCCGGAATCCGTTTCATTCGTAGCTGCCCTTCACGCGTGTGGGGCAGCACTGTTGCGGAGCGATGACGTTTCTGCCCTGCACTAGGGTGGGTTTCAGTGCAACGAATGGAAAACGCTATTAGTGTTCAAAGAAATCGTGACTACATTGCGCACCAGCAGCCTCGAAGAAGAATCAGGTGCGGTTTTCCAATACATCGGACGTTCACTTCCCTTTCATTCAAGAGTCGAAAAATATCTGCATTTTTTAATACTTTGAAGTCTTGCCTGAGATGTTTCCCTCAACTAGGTCAATCTGGTGAATCGTTAAACTTACTTTCTTTTTTCTTTTTAATGAATGTCTATCAATTATTATTAATCAAACAGTTCCACTTATTTTTTACAATTCAAGAATAAATGTATTTTGCGTATATTATTACATATAGTATACTAGCATAAGCTAGTATAGTAAGATTCCAATTGTAATTTATAAGGTAAGCTTCTGTCAACAGATTTTTATTGTAAAATGTACTAAAAATTATGTACTAAAATTGTTAAAATGTACAATTAAAAAACAAGTCTGGCGATGGCTAAAAGGTGTAACCGAAACGTCATCAGAAAATACCATATGTAATAATATATTCAAAATACATTTATTCTTTAATGTCAAAAACAAGTGGAACTGTTTGATTAATAACTCCTGAACTCCTGATTGAATATATTTAGATGCGGTTTTAGTAGAATGATTGTATGTATGAGTGGGGCACGTAAGAACGGTATAATATTGTTCTGCAGCCTTTATTTCATTGATTTTTTAAAATATAACCCTATAGATTTATTTAGCTTGTGATTACACAATGAAGCGACAAGTTCATAAATATGCATCGCGCGTCCGAATGGACCCGCAGCGTGTGTCATCCCGATTTCCTCGCGATGAGACGGAATAATATATAGCATGCGTCGTAAAAACTCCACAATTCTCAAAAAAAATGTTTTGTAATATAACTTATATTTAGGAGCTCGTCGCTAATGCTCGTTATCACGGACTAAGCAAAAACCTTCGAGTTATATTTAAAAAATCGAAATTGTGTCGCCATTTCTGCAATAAAGTTTGCTGTAGGATAATATGAAGCAGGTTTATTGTACCCCTCACATACGGTATTTTTATTGAAACCAACATCTCAATATATACTACGTTTCCAGAGATATGAAGTAAACATTTTAGGTTAGTCGCCCGTCACAAGCGCCTGTAGAAAAAATTTAACATTGTTACATTCTAGCACTTTATTGACGTGAAGACGAACGAACGGGTGATAAGTGAAAATTGGCAACATACTTATGAAAACAGCCTGTCACTAAATTTATGCCTTGATTTAATATTGTAACGTATTGTAGGGCTACAGCTAGCAACCGCCGGGGCACCACAATGGTGCGACGGCAAGGGATTAGACGCCAGGGGCCAGGCAGGATGTGACACGCCGAGGTATTCTGAGAAATCCTAAGAGCTAGGGAAAGGGATGCCCAAAGTGCGGGACAGCGCAATTTTGCCGTGTGTCGAGTGACAAATTCTTTGAATCCATGGAAATGGATGTCCAAAAATGCCTGGCAAAGCGACTAGCGCGGGCCGTGTGCAAAACCCAGTGACGTTTCAGGTCACGTGGGTGGTAGCTATATAAGAGCGAACGCAGAGCGCGGGGGCGGGGTTTGTTGAGCTGAGTGGGAACCCTCGTGCGAACGCACAAAACTTGCGCCCAGGGCGGTGCGGAGCCGAGCTAGGCTCGTGCGGCAACCCATGTGTTGGGACGCCGTTGTGGACTATATCCACGGGTGACTGAGGTCGCCGGAGCTGTCTGCTGTGTGCGGGAGGCTCGCTGAGGAGTGGCGCGGGCCACAAGTCAGTCAATTCATTTTTAAGGATCGCTCCTGCGATCAGGGAAGTAAACATCTACCAGAGCTGAGTAACTTAAATTATTACTGTACATATTGTGAATAAACCTGTACATATTTATCATTGAAGCTCGTGTGTGTGATTATTGTGTATTCCCACGACGTCACAATATGCATCCTTCATTCTGAGGTGCGGGAAGACATAGTGTTGTGTGGAATGACGGAGCTCTGAGATGCCCTAATCTCCGCTTGGGTATTGTGGACGATTGGTAGTAAATCCGTCATCTATGAAAGAATCTTTTAGAAAGCAGCAAATAATTGTGTGAATGTATGAGAATTCATTTAACAAACCACTCAGACGTTGAAAACTTTCAAACAATTCAAGGCGTTGTCATTGCCAACAATATTGTTGGCAATGACAACGCCTTGAATTATTTCAGTTGCTTAAATGCCAACGACAATTCACCGCTAAACCAGGATTGAGACCATTTCTATAGTCAAAATGGATGCGTTGAACAGACATAAAAGAATAAAGGTAAGCATTGAGTCAGAATGGCTTTCGCCAGTCTGTCTGGATGTGCCCCGCCCCTTTTGGGCCGCTGAGCGGGCTATGTGCGTGCGTGAGTGCTGGCGTGCAGTTACGAGTGCGCGGCGGCCCGCCTTTGAAGTGAGACTTTTGTTTGGCTTCCTCAGGGGGCGTGGTCACAAGCTGCAGAGGAGCTGAAGAAGGAAAACGACGCTTTTGATGTATTCATTGAACAGTTAATGTCGAGATCGTTTGTTTTTTTTCTTGTTCTTTTTTAGTATATGCCGACAATAATGATTTTCGAGAAAATATATAAAACGTAATTTCAATATTTTTTTCGACATATGTTAATGTGGTATTCGTTTATTTAATAGTATTAGCTTAATTTGAAGGAGGCAGGTTGCCGCAATATTACCTTCAGGTGTTTCTTTAATGCTCATTTGTATTTCATAAACAAACTTTTATCAAATTCGTTTCACTTCGTATCAAACACTCGTATCAAATTCACTTTCCAAATAAAATTTGAACATTGTACGAGGAAAATGGTAAGAAAATTATTTTTATATGCTAAAAATGTGTTTCAACGTGTACGTTTCATTCTTCAATATATATTTTCATGTAATTAGTGTATTATCTAAATTTTATTTTGTGTTAATAATTCATTCAATTTTTGTTTCCTTTTTTACGCTTTCCGAATTCAAATCAAGATGTTACTCCACAACAAGACACAGAAAGAATAAATATATAATTTTATGATACGAATTAATATACTTACAAATGTATAATATTTTTAACACGGTGGAAAATGTTTTCTTCTACATATTAAGGGAAGAAAAGGTCTTAAACATTAAACTTTTAAAAAAAATTTCTCTCTAACCTTGGTTCGTACGTTAAATGACACTTTTCACTGTAATAAATGTTCCATGAAGCTAGCGACTTCACGCATGCGGGTGGAGTGGAAAGATAAGCCTGTCTTGTTAGGAGAATTTTCGTGAATATTCGAGACGTATGCCATTGCGTGACCTGTCACTAATCAGTTAGATGTCGGCGATTATGCCTTTACAATAACACAGTGCTCCTAAATTGCCCGTCATTTAATAACATTACTCAGATTTCTGTATGAAATAAAATTATAACATGCCAACCACATTTGTACTGCCAGGTTTCATACACGATTTTTTCGGAATGGATTGATTTATTTACCTACATAACATATTTTCTTTGCATTTTAAATCAATTTTCGGGTTAATAAATAATACATAACTTTTCAATTACAAAAATCATATCATGCAATCATTAAGGAAGTAGGGGAGATAACTTCACAAAACGAACGAGTACGATTGCTGTTTTATCACGAGTCTAAAAGTCAGAAATTGAAACATTATTATTCTATTAGTAATTAGCTGCTAATTAAACTTTCCTGTCTGACAATAAAATAAATGTGTATTAAATTATGAGTAAAATATGTGATCAGTATCAATTTTGTATGCATTGAATTGTTTCTGTATCTCTTTCTGTGGCACATACGGTCTTGAAGTGTCTGCTTTTACACAAACAATTTTATTTAATTCGTTCGTACAAAGAAAACGTATATTATAGAAACCTAATACATCGTTACTTTCGTACTTTTATAATGTTTTCTTGATGGATGTAACATTTCTATTTAAAACATGTAGTTCCAGAAGTGTGTTGCGTAGAAAAGAATGTGGCGACATGCGTGACACAACATTTAGTAAGAAAATGAGATCGAAATAATTGGAAGCCTGATACCAAATATCTAACACAGACACAGAAACCGCAATACAGAAAAGAGTGAGCCAGGTTACGGCTAATATTGCCAGACAAAGAAACACATCCATAACCGAGGTCACTACGTGACTGAATGCAAAGAGCTATTTCTTCCCAGAGACCATCTTGCATACAAGGTCACAACCTCATTCGGGCTCTACAGTATCAACAAATTATCTCGTATTCCCTCTCTCATCGTGAGTGCAATCTCGCCCCAAATAAGGGCCTTCCCGAGCACCCCCTGCGGCGAGTTCTTCTTCGAGGCGGAGTGGCCACCGGCGCTCGGACTTCCATTACGAAACACGTGTCATCTCGCGGAATAGAAACGTCTCCTCTCCTTCCGAGGAGCACTTTCTAAGACGATCATGTTTTATGACTCGTTTCTTTCATTTCTCCCTTTATATTGTGCCCATTCTTACGATTGGTTTCGGTTCTCCCGCGCGAGACACCTCCGCCATTATCCCCGAACGATGAGGCCGCGTAGTAAACCGTGAATTTAACACGCTTTTAAACAACACTCAGGCCACATTTTATGATACCTCACAATAAACGCCACCTTACGTATAATAGAGTTATACCGCAGTCTGGACACTCGGTTCCTGTGTGAAGTGGTGCCCCGGCGAGCTGATCCAGCCTTGGAGGCAGTTACTGGTGATGAAGTGGTGAACAGAAATGGTGAGCCGGAGGTGGACAGAAGAGGACAATTGAGCATGATTACATTGGTCTATAAGTATGCACATCTCTAGCTTGTAAACATTTTGGGGCTGGGAGAGTCAAAGGAAATTACTTGAATTTTAGTATCTGCGTGGAGTTTTTAATTGATTTATTGATGTCAGTAAGGCTGACATAATCGATTAAAAAGGCCGTTTTGTTGCAGCTTTTCAAATATTTAATAATGTAGACCTACGCTGAAGTGAACTCAGAAAACTGTTCAACAAAGAAAGGAGATATTGACAAAAGCAATACAATATTATAATAACATAAACCAGATTTCCTGATTGGACCAAATATTTCCAGAAACTGTCACTGTTTGCAATAAATGTGGCTGATAACTCATCTAGATCGAGAAGGGTCTGCAAATATTAATGTGCGAGAGAAGATAACATTATTCAGTCCTTCGAGTTCGTGCTATTTCGAAAGTATACATTCTCAGTCTGATGCTTCACTTGTTTTGGAGGAGTGTGTTTTGATACACTATATCCGAAGCTGGCAGGAAGATTTCATTTTGTTAATGCTTAATTTACAAGAATAATAACAAATTAAATCACAATAAAACTACTGGGTGCAGATGATTCTTTTAGACGAGAACGTGTCTTCCAACAGCAACGCCTGTGGTACGAAGTGAAGTCTGATGAAACAGTGGTGAGAAGAACTATGGCACTTTGTATGGCGGAGGATGAGAACGTGACGGTAGTGCACTTACATGTACGAAAAAACAGGAAATTCTTCAGGAAAGTAAGAGTTGAGTACTGATGAACTGGAAGTCTGAGGAGAGTGATGTGAAATATAAAGCGAGAACCGAAGCGTAAGATATGTGTAGGGCAACCAGTGATATGTGACGGTCAATGAACGTTACACGGACAAATGTCTCGGCGAGCGAGTGAGGCCTAGAGGAAATAAGGAGATGCCCAAGTAGCTGTCAGATGAGGATTTGTGCGCAATTAACCTATGGCTTAGTGTGAAGGGTGATGGAATACTGACATGGATAGCAGACCAAGAGCGTGTTGTGTGTCGACGTGTCTAGGGTGTTTGGGGATATTTCGGGTGCAAGAGAATTTGCTTCTTCTGGAGAGAATTTCTTCTCAACAATCCTTTACTTATGTACTGGAGAATAATTCGATGTAGGAAGAGAACAGCAAGGATTAAGCGAGAAATATCCATCAGATATCCATTGATGGGTGATTAGCACTGAGCATTGAACTTTGCACAACAGGAGATGAATTCTACATGGCGAGTAATATGCCATGATGATAAAAGAAAACACACCGAGCAATTTAGCGAGGAACTATGCAGAAAAGTTGTCGCCGGAAAATTGTTAACAGCCGATAGAAGGGATCATCGTTCGTCGATGTCGCATAGTGAACAAGTATCGGGATGTGAGTACGGCGGACAATGAGTTACGGATGTTAAACGGCAAACGAGTGGGCGACGAGATGGACATAAAGTCGTCAATTTGTGAAGCGAAGGACGAAAGGCAGGCCCCAATGGTCTGCGAGTTATTGGAGTAATTGAGGGACTACGAGTGTTGGTCTGTGGGTCGTGAAGGAAGGGGTGGATGGCTTCAGAGTTTAAGCGACCAATTGGTGGGAAACATTCACAGGGACGGTGAATGGTTAGTTAGTTATTTAGTAAATGCCTTATTTTACGTGGCGAGACTCGGGCCATCACGCCCGCTCTTCCGTCTAACCACGCAAATTTTGCTACGCTCCTTTCACCACCTAGCGGAGAAAGGAGGTATTATCTTGCGAAAGAAGCGGAACTCAATTTTGCTCAGAGGCTTCATTTAGGCTTGAAGATCTTTTACATGCAGTAAATCTACTACATGGGACAGCCGGCTATACTTCTCCTCCGAAGGAAGGCATGCGAAGGATTTTTTCGCCCTTAAAAATCCACGGCTTCGATCGGGTTTGAACACGCAAACTCGGGTACAACAGTCCGATACGCTAACCGTTATACCACCGAATCCGCAAATGGTGGCAGGGGTCTGTGAGGAAGTCTGCAACGGCGATGGCGATGGGGAATTGGACGATGGCGGTGGCGAAGGCGATGAGGCTGACGCTGCTGCTGGCCATGGCGATGACGATGGCAGTGGTAGGACTCTAGGGCGGTAAGGCAATGGCGGGAGGGCGAGAGCGGAGGTGATAGGGCGGTGGGGGTAGAGCGTCAGAGGTGCCGTTGGGGTAGGGAAAGAGATGGCGGCGAGCGGCGGGAGGCGTCGTGGGCGAAGCGGGCGGTGCGCAGGGGCGCTAGCGGGCGCCAGGCCTCTTCGCCGCCGCCGCCCAATCGATGGCCCTCCCCGGCTAATTACGACGGCAGGTGGCTCGCCGCTCCAATTTGCCACTGACGGCGGAGATAGCCGCTCGGAGACTCGGCGTTTGGGGTAGCGTGGCGTTCGCAATGGCTGGTGGATGCCGAAAAGAAGACTAACCTTACTTTCCTGGGAGTCAACGAGTATGTTGCCCATGTTAAATTAACCACCTTTCTCAGGACGTATTGATAATACTATTATGAAATTTGGTACTAGAATCAAATAACACTTTACACACATGCTGTAGTAGACTTAGATCATTTGTGGTATAATGATAGTTTTATGAAAAAAATAATAAATGTCAAAATTTGTTACAAATATTTGATTTTATCTTAGTATAGCTTTGAGATTTTTACAGGCTAATTGATAAATCTATTCCAGTACCTTTACTGTCTATATTTTAACATTCTGTTGAAATTCCATTGCCATTCCTTGAGTACAAAAGGAACATTCATCCAAAAAAGTGTCTTTTTTCAGAAACAAGCTTTAAAGTTAGCCAAAAGAAAAATTACTAGTGTATACTTTATTATCCGGTGATACCCTCCAATAACTACATATAATGTCTTCTAAAATCATTAAAACTATTAAAACATACCCTAATTTATCATTAATATTTTTTTCTGCTTCAGAAACTCCATTTTGTTATAAGCACGAAGTATCTCTTCCTGTTCTGGGTCTGACTCGCAGTCTAACTTATTCGCTGAATTTTTATTCCTTAAATATTTATTACATTCTTCTTATTTCCTTATGTGTTTAGTTCCTCTAAATCAGCGTTTTGCGAACAATCGCCTGCTTCTAGTATTTTTTTCACAAAAAAATTAGACACGTTATTAGAACGACAAAGAAATACGATTACCTACTCAATACAACGCGCGAAAACAAACATAAACACACACATCACAACCATCAAACGAAGTGGATGCAAGCTTTGAAATAAAACGTTCGAATAGTGTTAATCAAAACCGCAGCTTTGTAGATGAATTAGTTCCGAAGTTGTACCTGTAACTTATGCATCCAATTGTTCAGAAAACTCCAAATAATTAAATTGAACTAAATGATAAAAATGTCAAAATTTTCAGATTTTTCATGTTGACTCCCCTTAACGACGGTATTTAGAGATGATTTAAGAATTTAAGACAATACATATAGAAATATCTCTAATACCTTCTGTCTAGTGAAAGGCTATTAATATGACAGGCGAACACAAACAAACCTCAGAGTTGAAGGGGAACAATATTTAGTCCGCGTTATGAATAATATCACGCATTGAATGAAATACGTGATTCGAGTTGAAGAACAAAGATATTGGAAGTTGAGAACTGTGTCTCCGCGTCATGCATTAATATAAACAAATCACCTCAGAGAACAGAATAAGAAGACATTTTAATAATCTTGCAATAAACTATACATTTGTCTAAAAAGAGAGCCAACAAAGTGCATTCGTTGTTTCTTCTCCTGTATTCCAAAAGAAATAAAATGCTCCAATTAAAATCAATTTGTCTAAATAATAAATCGAAATAGTCATAATTGTTCTTCTTTAGTAATGTTTATTCATCTCTTTAAAACATCACAGATCCAAGTGGGGAAAATCAAGGGACGAGAAGAGAAATTTAAAGAACTCGTTTGTGATTAATCAGTTTTCGAGGTTAGAATGATCCTGGTTCTTTGTATGTATTTTTCATCTATCTTCGGTAGTGTGCGAGAATTTGACTTCAGAAAAATGTTTCAAAAATATGTTTTTAGTGCCAAATACGAAGACAGTGAATACAAAATGAAAGTTTATATCATTATATCCTTCCTCACTTTTATATAGTCTGTTATTCTAAATTAACGAGAACTCATACGTGACAATCTTCTGACCCATGTCTTAAGGAACCCACTACTTACCTTCATTTTTCTTTCTCCCCCCACATGCCAATGTAATTGGAATTTTCGCTTCGCGCGAACGCCACATTGATAAATATCCTCGTTGTTAATGCAATTGAATCTGATTTAATTTAATTATTCGCTCGTAGCGAGCGTGAAAAATGATCGTGTCCGAAGCAAAGGAGCGACGGCATTTGCGCCTGCGCCCAGTAGCGCCGGCAGCGGGGCAACTACCACTCTTCGGGTGGACGAATGGGTGTGGGGACGGGCCATTTCGGCATCCGGCGTGGCCTGGCGTGGCGGCCGGCGGGCGACCGTCCTCTTAGCAACGTCCGGGGGGTGGGAGAAGCAGAGCTGCCCGCGGCCGTGGAAGTGACTGTCGAATCCCCAAGTCGAAGGCATTTCCAGCCATTACTCTTCCGCTATTAATCGCTATTCTCTGGGTCATCCAAACCGACGTCTTCCACTCCCGGACATGATTGTAATTTATTGATATAATGAATGGAGAGTCAAGTGAACAGATGTTATTTAATTGTTTGATTTGAATGCAAACATTCTGTGAGTGTACGTTACAAGAAATGTAAGTTTAAAAGAATTCGTTTGTTCATTTTTTTTAAGAATTCAGTGTATGAGGTTTAAAAGTGACACGAAATACAGAATTAAATACATTTAAAGGTTTTTTCTCTCGATTGCAAGAATCACAACTGTGTTTCGGTTATACTATTGTCCTTACCGTTTCTTCCCAATCAGCTGCACTGGTCATATAAACCCGAAGAAATGGTCGCACGTATTGGTGAGTAAGGTTGGAATGCTACGGACAGAATCTTTAACAGGCACCCTTTGGGAGGAATGATTGGTCATTTTCGTTATTAAGTTGGTTCACATGGTGGATATGATTTAAGTGCTTGCGGCAATTGGTATGTTTGAGTGAACAGTGGTAATATTGAGGATTGTAACAGAGTATTTTTGAGGTTACTATGATATTTGTAATGGTTGCGATGGCTGTGGTGGTTTTAGAGCTTGTAGTGGCTGAGATGAACGTCATGGTATGAATAACTGGTGTTGGTGATGAATTTGGAATTATTATGGTAGTTCTGGAGGTGATCCATCATAGATTCGGAATGTGTATTGTGGCTGAGATGAACGTCATGGTATGAATAACTGGTGTTGGTGATGAATTTGGAATTATTATGGTAGTTCTGGAGGTGATCCATCATAGATTCGGAATGTGTATTGGTGGAGCATATGACGGCTTTGTTCTTGTTGCGAGTTGGCGCCGGCGAGTGTTGGAGGGTGGGTGATGGGGGTGGGTGGGGGGGGCGTCCACCGAACCACCACCGGCGGTCGGGGAGCAGCGCTCTCATTAAGCGGTCGTCTGGGGCCACGCGGCGATGAGCCGGGTGTCGAATCGGGAACATTTGTTCCAACTCATTGAATATTGAAATGATTCGTTGCTTCGAGAGCCATTAAACGCTAATTTGTTGCACTTGAGCGACTTCGCCGGCTCGGAGGTTTCGCCGTAACTTACTATTAACCACGAGTGCCAAATGGTAAAGATATGTTGAACACGAGGTCGTAATGGTGATAAAAATTAAAGAGAAACCGGAAATTTTCCGCGAGGGACGGAGGAAATTGTACATTTGATTATATGGGCTTAGCTTAAATTATCCCGTCATCGTTATCGTTTTAATCGAAACTCTTTCGGCAAGAAAAATTGCTGGTAATTCCGAGCAGAAGCATTTGCAGCGTCGGTCATTTAAATGTATTTTATCTCGGTCAACATGCCGGACAGTTTCCTGCGACACGTGAGGTGATGTGTTGACCGTGTTTGGACGACGTTGTTAGCTACTGGAATTAATAAACATGAAGTAGCAGGCAAAGAACTGTAAACACGGGGAGAAAGTCATTCAACGTTTCATAAATTTCTCTCTGTAATCAGATAAAACTGATAAGAAATGACACTTCAGTTTATGAACCTAATAAATGTGTGGCACCTCTTAGTTTTCAGTGTTCTAGAACATTTATTAGTTATTGGTTTTTCAGTTGTTGTTTTTTCGTGATGTTTGCATTGTCACGACTTTTGGTACAAATATTGATTTAGTTACTAGCGTAACTGAAGAGGTAGAAGGTAATAGTACACAGCAACTGTTTACCCCTCTTCAGAAATACTGAAGTGATTTCCTCTCCACGAGGGTACTTGTCACGTACACCACTTAGAATCACGTCCCTAAATCCGCATTTTTTACCAACTGTGGAAGTATGTTCATAAAAAAGTGTATAATGTGTAATAAAATATATTTTATAAGTTATTTAAAAAAACACTGACTATAAAATGCATGTTCTATCGATAGCATTATGATATTTAGAAGAAAATTATTTTGCTCTTTTGCACAAATCTCTCTTCTGGATTTCAGTAATGTGAAAATATATTAAGTGAATCAAACTTCAAATTTATAACTTTCCATGCATAACTCGTACTTTGCAGAAATTTTATATTAACAATAAAGAACCAAGAAAATATTTACTAACCAAGATTGTTTTTTCCTCCTCTAATTACTGCATCCAGGAACAGTTTTTTTCTAATGAGCCGGATAATCGACGGTAACGTATGAAGTTAATTCTAGCCCTTTTGTTTGCACATGTTCTATAACGATTCCTACATTGATCGGTCTACTGATTCGAATCCTTTTACATTTCTCGGAACAGTGTTCGATAGAAAAATCTGTAGTATACACCTGCACCGTTCTTTTCCTCCTGACGACCATACAACGTCATTGGGAACGCGCCCGTCATAAACTACGTGCATGAAAGTACCGAAGTGCCCATAAGTGCCCAAAAGATTTACTGTCACGTGTGTCTCCGAAGGCCCCGCCCCATCCGACTCGTTTCGTGGAAAGCGACTCTTTCGTCGGCGGCTGTATGTCTATGGATATACGCTATTACGCTCCTCGTAAAGTGAATAGCGGAATGCTCTTTACACGTTTTACAAGGCAAGCGATGCGTTGAGGCGCGAGGATAACCGGAAAAATGCGACGGAGGTGACAATCCGGACGCGCGAGCTGTATCACGCAACTGGAATGCTGTATCGGTGATACAGAATGTGGGAGAAGTGTGCTCTTGAAGTGATGAATGTCTTCCGATTCTAGTCTATTTTGAAAATGAATCCTGTCGAGTAGCTGAAATCTTGTGATTGTTTAAAATGTTCTAAGTATTTTAATTCGCGCTATTTTTGTAAAATCTTAATGGTCATTCACTTTTCAATTGTCTGTGTGTTTTATAATTGTATGCTTAATATTCCTAGTTGATACTGCTAGTATAAATTTAAAATATAATTACTATTATTTATAGATTCATTGACAAAGGGAAAGTAACTCCTGAAAAAATGTTTAGGTTTTAATATTACAATAAAATGTATTAACATGTTTCTATTACAGTTTTTTATTATTAATTTCAAAATAATAGAACGTAGAACTTGGAAATAAAACTCAAAATTCTGGATATCTGTGTTGCTTCACTTAGCTTGTTTCACCGCTAGCGGTAGCTCAGTGCATCAACTGATGTCACTGCAGCGCCTCTGACCGGGAGGTCCTAGGTTCGAGTCCTGACGGCAGCAGGATTTTCGACACTAACTTTTCTGCTAGGTCGAATTCAGTCGCTGCCTGGAGGAGAATTCTAGCGGACGGCTGCTCTGATCTGTAGTTTTCCGTGGTTTCTCCCATCAACACCAGGCAAATGCCGGAGCAGAACCCTACCAAACGGACCACGCGCGATCTTTCCTTCCTCTTCCTTGTCCTATCCTCTCCCCTTTCACACACACACTTACACTAACATGCACCACACTACCACATATTCCGAGAGTCCGGTCAGGAGCTTAGAGCTTGTCCCGACTGGGGCGGTGCCCCGCTGGTGGGAGAGTCCTGGTTAGGGAGAAACCCCACTAGCCGACGGTAGGTCGGCGCCGGATGTCGCCATCGAGCGGGGGAAGACCACCGCCATCTCTCAAGAAAAAAACATGCACTCTACTAACGGGATTAATGACCAAAGCTGTTAACGCGCCCGGAAACACGAAAAAACCAACCAACCAACCAACCAACCAACCTTAGCTTGTTTCAAAATTGAAGTTGCCAACTCATACTTTCTTACATACAATAAATTTATCTTTTCCTCTTTTTATTGGGTTGATAGATTTTAAAGTTTGTATATTAATTTTTAACAAATTATCTTAATATCAATTCATTTGGTTACTAGATACAGTTCCTTCTAAATTAATTGTGATTTAGTTGTTAGCCCTGTAGCTATTTTGGTTTCCGCCAGTTGAAAACGTGACGCCATGATTAGCTTTTTTATTCAGTATTTTTTTAATTTTAGCCATTGACTGAAAAACACATATAGACAATGAAATTAATTGAGCATTGCCCTATTAATAAAGGAAGTCTACAGGGTTTGTAGAACAAGTAGTAAATTTGTCTTGTGGCTATTGTATGTGATAAATTAAATGTACTAAATCTATATTTTTTCAGTTATTTAATTGATATTGTACAAGATTCTAGGAGATGATAAAAAGTGTTTTATTTATGTACCTCAGTCTTGAAAAAATACAGGATGTTTAAAATATTAAATATATGCACTCTCTTAGTTCTATAGTAGTACTCCAGTTCTGTGTGATGTATAGTCTTACAGTTTATACACTCGTGTGTGCTTAATAAATTCTTCAATCTTCTAGAATTGAGGTACAATTTAAAAAAATGCGTCAAACAAAAAATATGTTGAATGAATATGTAAAGCACATCTATTTTATAACTGAATATGAAACAAACCGCATTCAGTAACTGCAAATTGCCTGGAAGCAGTTTCAAATTCCCTCAAAAAATCTTTAATCGAAATGTAGACACACAAACATCAATCAGAAACTCGTATACGTCTAAATCAAGAAAACTTTTATTACTCTATATCTCTTCGAGCATGAGCTCAGATCTCCGCAACACCCTGTATCTCCAGACGATCGCGCGCCGACTAATATACACTAACTTTATTATCCCAACGTGCTTCCTCCCCTCGCCAAGACATCAAAAGTGTTTAGAAAGCGAGGGTAATGGCTTAATTAGAGATACTAAAATAATATTTCTGCGGAGAACCTCGGCTGCTCGTTCGTTTAATGGCCGACTTCGCACGCAGAGCCCAGTAATTTGGTCGGCCGCCGACAGTTACGGCGCTGCTATCGCACCGAAAGCGCGACTCGCCGTCTGCCCGTCCCCGGTGCGTACTTCTCCAGCAAATTGATCTCCGACGGTAAAGCGTCGTGGCATATTAGCCCGTGATAATGCTACCGCATTAGCGTATTAAAATACAAATGAACCTAGTCCCCCAGACCTGGCCAAGGAAGTTCCCTTGCACCACTCCACTGGCTCCTAATGACCGCTGTAGATCAAGAGTAAGTATCAATAAAGATCTCGTATGTTTCGGGATTCTGTTCCCAACTGGAGACCAGGCTGTTCGCTGTTCTTCTGAGAAGTGCTTATTACGTAAATTGATACGAGCGAACGAAGCTGTGCATCCTGGATTGAGTAGTCACTTTAATCGGTATAAGTGCTACCTCTTCCGATAGGAGAACGAAATAGCTGTTTTTTGTTCGAGAGATGGTGGCAATTTCGGAAAACCTGATTGGTTTCCTTTGAGGTTTATTGACTCTTGTACACTGAAATAGAACACTGTCTCAAGGAAATTAATTTGTTCGCAATTTTAATAAATTGATTTAAACGATTTTCTCAATTCTTCTGTGTAATGCTTTGAAGTACCCATCTTTAAGCGTGCTACACCAAGCATTTAAATTTATTTTCACAGCTGATGGTCGATAGGATTTGTGATGAGGTGGTAAGAAAAAAAACACTTGAATATGTATCGAATAAATAAGACTTATTATTTCACTATCTCAAACAAAACATCTATAACTCCATCATGTAACTGTCTTGTAACTACATTAGTTGACACTACCCATATAGTACATGTTAACGATCAAACTGTTAATAGTTTTGACTTTGGCTGAGATTGTTTTACATCTGTGGGGTACATTTGTATTTTAATTTTCAGATATGATATGATTCTAAAACAGTATCATTGACACATTTAAATTCATAGGAAATCTTCTTACTGGTAAAACGTAATTAGGTACATTTTCGTTGGTAAATACATGAGAATCTTACATTATTTCTTCTCGAAATACGAAATATAATTCATAGTAATGATACACTATCTGGAATTATTCTATTGGATCTATTGCAGTTAAGAATACTTGAACTGGGGTATCATTAGCCTCGTACGGATGTTTATTATTGCTTCATGTTTGAGTGGATGAACTAATAAGTTCAGTGCAATTTTTTATTGTTTTATACGTATATATCTCTATAAATATTCGTATCTATTTTCTTTGACTTCATACATTCACGCACACACTCCGCCGAAACAGTTTCGAACATAAGTCTTCTGCGGTTTCCAAAGCACCAACCACACATTATACGTAGAATAAAGTTCTGTAATATTTTCTTTACAGACTTTCCGTTTACTGATCGTCCTAATAAGAACGAATCTAAAAATGTTCTGTGGACCTTACAGTTCGACCACGTGAATTACACAAAACAATATGACTTCAAAAAAGGTAATGTTTTCGCGCACATGTTCTCATATAGGATCAGCTTTCGCTGGAACACATGAGACACTTCATAGCATCTTCGTTAAGGCTGATGTTGTGCGCTAACGTTAAGAAAGAGAATTTTCATTCTTTCGTGGTCGAGACTTTGCAACAGTTTTCATATCAGCGTTCAAAGATTCACGCACAATAAAAATGTAATGTTTTGTGAGAGTGGTGGGAAAGGGTGACTGAAGTTCACAAATATGTTAAGCGCCGAAGATACTAAAGAGTATTTATTGAAAGAACGACCTTCAATGAAATACTCTCAAGAATATTTTTACAAACAATAACTCCATTTTTGCATATCTAATGCCTTGACTAAGTGACTACTTTCTTCCTGGAGCAAATGAACTTCATTGATTTACATAGGTTTCCCAGTACATGTTTTCCGTGATATATTTTGTAGAGAAACGCAATACTTAAACAAATCATGAAATAAAGTCGAAACTGTGATACCTGTAACTAATTAGTCAACTTTCTTATTTATGTGCGAAAAAGGTTAGGAGTATTTGCTTGAGTTCTGCCAAAACATAACTTACTACCAATGATAATAAATGAATCATGTGAAGTGATATAGTTAACGTAATCTGTGTGAACTTCTAAAGAGTCTCTTGATTGTTTTTTTCAGATCAGTGACATTCCCTACTTTTTCCCGGTTTTCCAGAAAGTAGCCATCTTAGGTTGAAATATTTGATTACATTCATTCTCGTACGAAGAAAACATCAATGAACGCGTATTTTCTTAATAAATTCCAAGTAGTACCTTCGGCACTTAACTCTTTTACGAATTCCAGCCTTAAAAAGTCGATAGTGGCGGAAGAAATCGCACGATTTCCCGTCCGGGAAGTGTATCACACGCGCAGTCACTCGCGCCAGGCGGGGGCCCATCACAAGAGCTGCGGCGCGGCGCCCGCCAGCTCCCGGAGCAGCGCGCCGCCGCCGCCGCCGCCCGCGTCCGACGGGTCGCTCCTCGACAGCAGCGACTCGATGCTGAACGGGTTGAGCCTGCGGGGCTTGCTGGCGGCGTCGGCGCCCGCGGCGCTGCTGCTGAGGTGGTGGGCGGTGGGCGAGCACTTGCCGATGGGCGGGGGCGGCGGCTCGGCGGCGGGCGGCGCCGAGGGCTTCGGGGACGGCGGCCGGAAGTGGCCGTGGAAGCCGAGGTCGGCGGGCGAGCGCGGCCGGAAGGTGTCCGGCGGGGGCGGGCCGCCAGCCGCCACGCCCGCGAAGCCCAGCGCGTCGCCGGCCCCGCCCCCCTCGTCGTCGTCCGCGTGCGAGCACGAGTCGTCGCCCACCACGTCGATCTCCACGTCGCGCGCGCTGCCGCCGCCCACGCTGCTGCTGCAGCAGCTGTTGGAGTCGGTAGCGTGCGACAGGGACAGCGACAGGCCCGTCCCCAGCGACGAGGACGGCCGGCCCGCCGACGACCCCGCCGCCCCCGACGAGGATCCGCCTTGCTGCTGTTGCTGCTGCTGCTGCTGCTTCTTACCCTGCTGCTGCGCCTCCCACTCGCGGCGCAGCGTGGCCAGGTCGACGGCGATGCCCTTGGCCTGCAGCTTGCGCTGCTGCCGCTCCAGCGCCTTGAGCAGCTTCTTCTCGCGGCGCTCGGCCTCCTTGCGCCGCAGCTCCTCCTCCGGGATGGGCTCCCCGCTGCACGTCTGCGGGTGCGCGTTGTGCGCCGGCCGCCCCGGGCCCTTCTTCGTGTGCTCCTTCTTGCGCCACTTGGCGCGCCGGTTCTGGAACCACACCTGCAACATCACACATGCCGGTCAGGGAGCGCCTCTCGTGGGCAAGGAGCAAGAGGGCTCAAGAAACCCATGCAACACCTCACACGCCACAATACGACCCTACTGAAACCACACCTGGAACATCACATACACATTGCGTCAAGGAACATCTTTCTTGGTCAAGGAGCAAAAGATCTTAAAAGAGTCTGTTATGGAATCACACCTGCAACAACACATAGACGTCACATCAGGGAACAGATTTAAGGACCCGCGTCAAGGAATAAGAGCCCTCAAGACCGTACGGGAACCACACACGGAACACCTCACACGCCATTCAGGGAACAACTTTCTCGGTAAAGGGGCAAGATGGCTCATTAAGACCCTACAGGAACTGCACCACGCACACATACGTCAGGGAATATCGTTCTTGGGGAAGAAACAAAAGCACTCAGTACTGAAACTACAATTTGGTACACCCCCCCCCCCCCACATACACACACGCACGCACTATCACACAGTACCAGAGGAATATTCTTCTTGGTCATCAAACCATAGGACTTAAAGTAAGTTCTGGAACCACACTGATACACTCCGCATATTCCAAGTTTGACTACGACGATGGAGCATTGCTGTTCTTCATGGAACAAACAAACTAAACAGAATGTTCTGGAACAACACGCGCAACTCGTACACACAAACTCGCACAATATCACGCAGTACGAGAGGAAGATAGGTTTTGATCATAGAACAAGAGCACTTAATAATGATCGTTCATCTGCAACACGCGTACACGAAACGACATACTATCAAGTTTGTCTCACAGTGAGAGAGGAATAACTTTATTAAAATCATGCAACCAGAAATGTCTTTGTTCTCAGGATAATCAAACAATAATTAGAAAGATTAGGATTCACTTAGTGTGTTTTTTGATTAATCAATTTTGATACCACGCATAATGGAAAAAATATGATTTCTGTTAAAATTAATATGGCTGAATTGTAGGACAAATGAAGACAGCAGGAAAAGGAAGATAATTTTTTCCCCAGTTTGATGGATTGAAAGCTGATCAAGTATTTCAGATGTAACTTCATCTTTCTGAGCCTTTGAAATATTTTTTGTAGTCAAGAAGGGATTTTAAGTATAAGAGACAGAATAACAAAGATAAGACGGTGCTGTAGCTGAGACCAACAGATTATCCTTTTAAAACGGAGAAAGCGAACTTTTCAAGGATTTTTACTGAAAAAAGAGTCGATCAACGATTCAATCAACAATTTTTTTTGCAACAGACGAGATATGGATCGTGAATGAGGAGAATACACGATAATGGAGAAAGAATTAATGGACTAAAATTGTAGTGTTGAGAAGAATAAAATACAACACTGCCTTCAAAATTATTTAAAAAAACTGTTTTAAGCCAAATGTGACATTGTCGGAAAATCTCCATACGTCGACTCATTCAAGATCAGAATGAATTTCATTGCCATGACTATCTCAAGCATCCTATTTAATTGATAATGATGAAATTATGCGAGGGAGACAAAAATATTTAAATTCAATCACTTATTCAGTAAATATCCATAAATGCAATTCATATTTCACATGGATTACATAAAGAATAGTTTGATTTTTTATGACACGATTTATTAAAAAATCTTCCATTAAGAATGAAGGGCGCTTTCTTTGTTCTGCGCTACGACGTTTGTCAAAACACATCCGCTCATTAGCCCCAGCACCCTTACATTTTTACAACTGTATAAAATACACATCCCCAAAGAACAAAGTTCCCGCTCGCCTTCTGGGGAAGGCTGGCGTCTCCAAGATGTAAATAAGGGATGTTTTCCGGCTCTCCTTAATGCCTTGAAAGGGCATCGCGCCTCTGTGTGGACTGCCGACCGCCTTTTGGTGTGGGGCAGGAAGGAAGACGCCTTCGGGTCCTCTACCTGGTGTCTTCTGGAAAGTTTCTTCGGAGCCGACAGCCCGATCGTTACGTAAATTTGTTTCTTTTTTCGTCGGCGTTCATGGCTGAAAGGTAAAGGCAAAAATATTTTCAGTTTGTTCTCGGTAATCATCTTGTAACAATTCAATCTCCTGCGCTCCTGACGTGCCCGGCCGTGTTTTTTTGGTTTGAAACCGCGATTTACTAGAGAAACCTTCCAGGGTTGTCCATAAAATTCTGAAGTTTGGGAAAGGTTATTGTTTTAAAGTATCACTTCACTGTAAAGAACAAATTAAGCTTGTTTGGTTTATCTGATTTGATATGTTAATACCCTATCATGTTTATATATTATATTCGATTTTTAATAATTTTTTTAGATCCTTTCAAGATTCTAGTAGACAATATTAAATGTATGTCGGCATTAATGTTCTTCAAATATATGAGAAAACATACGTAAGAGCGCTTTGAACATAATTTAGAAGATATTGTATGTATGTTTCATAGAGTTGACACAATGTTAAGTATTTATTTTTATATTTATTAAATTGTTATAAGATTACAAATTAAAACGAATAATTATAATTTAATGCGAGATCTAAAATCAATCATATTTAATTTATATATAATATGTATTCATTTCATTAAGATTCTCGTTATGAAAAATATGCTGCGACAAGGAAAGGTTTGACTGTCTTATCAGCAACTTACAATACGAATAAAAGAACGTTGAAACTGTCGATTGTCCAAAATATTTTTGGATGTATTACATTTTGTCCGAAATATAGTGCGACTTTTTAAATACATGATTGATTAATTCCACTCATGTCGTTACGAAATGCTAAAATATTTGATATTTCGTTAGTTAAATATTGCTTATTTTGGTCTGAAACGGACTTGGGGAAGATTAACCCGTATTGTTTAAAATGTTTTTCTGTGTCGTTTGTCACGTTGAGATTGTGATCATTTTTTTCATATTCAAACTCGTCTTGATACAGTGCACTACCAAACCAGGTAAACACGGAAGTGCACTTGTATATGGAATGTTTGACTGAAGAACATACCACATTGACTTTGTAGAAGAAAATTTAAAATATACTGTTCAGTTGGGTGTTGGTGTTTTCCGTGAGAATGTTTCACATGATATCAGCATTTGACATATACGTACACGACATGGACATCATTGAAAGAAAGTTGCAATTCACACTCTAAGCTGATACCTTTGTTTCCATTGAGGAAACGAGTCTCTTGAGCGCCCGTGCGGGCGGTGGGGGCGGAGGGGCACCCCTGCGCCTCTACCTGGCACCCGGCCGGTCGCACCGCCCACCTTCGCCCTGCCACCTCTACCGCCGCCCCACCACCACCGCCGCAAGGCGGCGAGCGGACCATTTTCTAAGAATCAGGAGAGGATAATAACAGAAGACGCCGCCGCCGCCGCCGCCGCCGGTGTCTCGCCGGATGACAGCAGAAGCACCGTCGGCGCGGCGGCGGGGGCGGGGCGGTGAGGGCGGGGGAGGCAGCGAGGGCGGCGTCACAAGACGCAAGGACGGCGAAAGAAGGTCAGCGTCGGAGAATGCGACGGCACTTGAATTGCGAGGCGGTGTTGAAGGAAAATTCGCACTAAGCGGAGGAACGAACTTCTTTTTCATCGTTTTTGATTCGTTTTTCCAATCGTCGAGGAAAGAAAATATTTCAAGTTAAGTTTTTCTTCCTATTTCGACAATAAGGATTATGGGATATTCTAAAATTGTTCTTCAACAAACCTTTCTACATTCAATTCCATAAATGATGTTTATTTATTTTCCTCTTAAAAATACGGTTGCCATTTCAACAACACACTGTACGAAGCAAATCACATTGTAGTTGGCACAAAATCAGCATTGTGGTAAGAAACATCATACATAATATGAAAAATAATTGAAAATCGCCGTTTTAAGCACATGTGGAACTTACATGACAGAATGCGGCTTGAATATTTTGAATGAAATGTAAAATGCCGATTCATATGAACTGAACATGAGAATCTATATTAATGGAGAAAGTATTATGAAAACTCAGAGAAGGGACAAAATAATTTAAAATATAGCAGCAGGGATGGATAGAAGCATTTCAAGTATATTGCATACTTCTACAAATTTATCTTTCCCTCTTATTATTTTCCTCCATTTAATTAAAATTCAATAATATATTTCAAAACTTGCTTCTTCACAGTTTTATTTCCACAATTTTTATTTTTTTACTGAACATTTTCATGTCCTCTAGTATCACGTTTACACACGTCCTACATCCTTCTCTAAAGAAATCTATCGTCATTATTGTATAAAGATAAGTGGTCTACGTAAATATCCGGAATCACAATTCGGACCATGCGTGATTCCCTGTATGCGACTAAGTTTTTTTTTATGGAATACATTCTCCGTACCGTTCCAGATATACCAAACTGAAAAATTCTACTCTCAGTCATTGTAAATGAATGATTTTTCAGCGTCAAATTTCGAGTTTAATGTGTTATCTCCTCAATAAAAACACTTTCACAACTAATATGCAATAATTGTAACTCGCAGTAGGAAACTTCCTGAACTTACGAACCGTCTTTATCGACAATAAAGAACTATTACAACCTGCCTGAAGTAGCATTCACCGGCATATTTTATTTTTAACATCTTCATTTTAAAGCTTATTAGTTCTCAGTCACATCTACTTTTACTGTGAACGTCTTTAGCACTCAGATTTCTCATGATTTCGCGTTACTCATACCCGACCACGTGCTTTAATGAATAGTCTCCAGTGGTAACAACTGGTTAGCATTTGCCATTAAGCTATATGTCCCTCCCGCCCTCCCCAAGGGGGTGAGAATATCACTTAATCATCGGGGGACAGCGCCTGGTGTTGGCGTGGGGGCGTGGCAGAATGAAAGTTCGGGTAATGACTTGCTTTCGGACGTAAGCATGAAACGAGGATGGAGAAGTAGGGAGAAGGAGGAGGAACGAGGGGAGTGAAACAGAACTCTAACTATCCGCACATTATCAACATCTTTTCCGTGGCGCGTGTAGTATCGACTGCGTCGTCGCATTTTTTGTAAAATATTTACTCGCGTGCGACGTGTAAAGAAGAGTTTGGGGTGGAGACGGTCGTCGGTGTACTTAGTAGGGCGGGGTGCAAAGACGGTTTAGACACTGTATGCGTATGGTTAGAGTGGTGGCGAAGTGAAACGAATAGAAGTCTGAAACAATGTAATAGACGTGGAGTCGAGCGTGGGATACTACTTTGCTCATTAGTGTGTACGAAATTGAATGGACTGTGAGAGTTCATAATGCAAAATTTATTTGATGGATGAATATAAAAAGATTTGAACGATCTGCAATGGAGCAAGTTCCGAATTTTAGCAGAAAATAATATTATAGGCTAAATGATGTAAGCCGTGACTGCATTCGGAATACAAGGTATGGAATATTCTCCAATAACATTAATGAATGCTTGCGAATGCCATTGTTACTAGTTTCCAAAATAGATTTGAGAAAATATAGTTAGAAAATTGATAATACAAACATTTTATGAATTAAATAATACATGTTAATTATTAAAGAAATATATTAAGAATAACCAGCAATTGAAATTATTAAGCTTTACCGTATACATTTTATAAAATTGTATAATAAAAAATAAATAATATAATAAAAAAGACGTTTTTTGCCGATCCAGTTGCCGAGATTGCTAAAGCAGTAGTGTCATAGTGATCTTAGACCGAAGGGCGGCGAGTTCGAGTCCCGTCTCGGACATGGTTTTATTTGTGTTCGTCCTTCCACTCCTTATCATCACCATATCATTTCATCTTCACAGTTACCTTAACGTTAACTCCAATAGTAGTCGCTAATGATCGAGATGTTGATACGACCTTAAATAACAAAAAAAAGTTTTTTTTGCAAAAAACAAATATTATATGCTAAAAGTTAAGAAATTCACATCTTGAATTCTTGTCATTATTTCTGAGATTTGAAATTCAGAAAAAGCATTGCGTTAAAAAGCTAGTGAACCAGTGGAGTTGCTCCTTGACATTGGAACGCGCGCCGCGGTGTGTGCGGGGCAGCTGGGGGTGGGGGAGGGCTGGAGGAGGGGGCGGCGCCGCCGGCGGCGGCAATGGCCCGCGCCTGCATTCGTTTCCGTGCGCTACATGAAGACATTACGGACGTCGTGACGTGGCACCAAGATGGCGGCGGTGGGCGGGCCGGCGGGCGGGCGGAGGGCGGGCGCCGCGAGACGTCACGCGATGCAGCGGCAGCGCTCCCCCTCGGCGCTACCTCCTCCCCATCCTTCTTTGCCGCCGCCCGCCGCCCGCCGCCCGCCGCCCGCCGCCCGCCGCCCGCCGCCCGCCGCCCGCCGCCCGCCGCCCGCCGCCCGCCGCCCGCCGCCCGCCGCCCCCCGCCCGCCGCCCGCCGCCCGCCGCCCGCCGCCCGCCGCCCGCCGCCCGCCGCCCGCCGCCCGCCGCCCGCCGCCCGCCGCCCGCCGCCCGCCGCCCGCCGCCACCCACTGCCCACTGCGAGTGCCCCTGCCTGCCACCCCCTGCCGTCATCCAGCGCCCAACGCCACTGCCCACTGCTTGCGACGTGCCACCCCTCCCCGGCCCTGTCGCCCCGCCCCGCCCCCACCCCGCCGCCCCCGCACCCATCCCGCCGCTCCCCGCCCCCGCCCCCCGTCCCTCGCTCCCCCTCCGCCGCGCCGCCACGCCGCTGCGTTGCCCAAGCCCCCGCGCACCGCGCTCGCCGCCCGCCTCATCGTCCCCGCTAATTAATTACCGGTTAACTGGCCGTACTTTCCCCACGGGACCGCCTTTTCTCGGTAGCACAGAATTAAGTTCTCGTCGGCGCCGATAGCGATAAGCGCGCGGTGGGCGGACGCCGGGGGCGTCAAAACGCGGCCGCCCCGACAAGCGCGCGCCCCTCGCTCAGCGCCCGCCGCCGCGCGCTCTTTCAACGTCACTCCCTCGCCCGCGCGGCCGATAAGAGTGGAGCCTTCTGGTGGGAAATAAACTCAACGATTCCATGCTAAGGAGTTTGTTCTCTCTCTGTACTGGTGGTTGGTGGAAGGAGTACTGGTGTATTGAATCGGATGAGAGCAAATATTTTTTGGTGTGTGTGTGTGTGTGTGTGTGTGTGTGTGTGTGTGTGTGTGTGTGTGTGTGTGTGTGTGTGTGTGTGTGTATGTATGTATGTATGTATGTATGTATGTATGTATGTATGTATGTATGTATGTATGTATGTATGTATATATTAAATTGCTTCGCGGTCTATGGATGTCAGTCCCATGCGAAAAGAGATATGGGTGGCTCCAGAGAGGTTCCTAAGATTCTATGCTCTCTCTTCAAAATGTATGGGATTAAAATAATATAAACAATCCTTGTCGCTTTTATAATTAGTATAAAATCATAATAATTCTATGATATTAGTGAATTTAATTAATACTTTCAACAATTATAATATTTTAAATTATAATATTGTGTGTTCACGAATTGAAACTCTCTTTCTTGAAGAAATGCAATATTACATAAAATATTTGTAAATATATCGTTTAGATTTTTTCTTTTCCAATTCATAATAATTTCATAAAGAAATACAAATTGAATGTAATTTATTAAATATAAATTAAAAAACAATTCAATTTTTAAAAGGATTATTTTGATTTAATTTTTAAAATCCGCCCCTCCTTTAATAATTTCTGAAGTGCCGGGAGAGGTGGCTCAGTGCAGTGTTACTGCAGTGGCTCTGGCCGGGATGTCCTAGGTTCGAGTCCCGACAGCGGCAGGATTTTCGACACTAGCTTCCACAGCTATTTCGAATTCAGTCGCTGTCTGGAGGGGAATTCTAGCGGCCGACTGCTCTGATCGCTAGCTTTCCGTGGTTTCTCCGATCAACACCAGGCGAATGCTGAAGCAGTACCCTGACAAACGGGCCACGGACCGCGCGCGATCTTTTCTCCCTCTTCCTCGTCCTGTCCTCTCCCATCCCTTACACACACATTTGCACTACACTACCACACACCCGGAGACCAGTCGGGAGCTTTGAGCTTGTCCCGGCTGGAGCGGTGCCCCGCTGGTGGGAGATATCAGGTGAGGGAAAACCCCTCTCTTCGACGGTAGGTCGTCGTCGGAAATCGTCTTCCAGTGGGGGAAGATCACCGCCCCCTCCCGATGAAAAAACATACACTAAACTTACAGACTAATGACCTCCGTAGTTGACGGGCCCGGATTCACTAACAATCAATCAATTAAAGGTCAGAGAGACTAAAGTTCGTTATTTTTTTGTTCACAATGGCGGAAAGAATCGCATAACTAGAACGTGAAAGAAGAATCAGCTGACATCCAACGTGGCATTCGTACTCTCTCGGTCGCCGTCACCGCCTGCGGGTGTGACAAAACGGATGAAAGTTCCCCTAGTGAAAAGGGAAGTGATTCGAGTATTAAAACCTTTTTTCTGTTAGTACCCACAATGTTTTGGAGGTACAATCAACACACAAATGAACACAAAGGGTAGAGAAAATTACTTTTTTTTAAAAAATTAAAAAGAATATGTCCGTGCATAAGTACATTTCAGAGCTTCTTTCTCAGAGCGTCTCAGACATTAGACTACCTCTGTGAAGCAATAGCTATGCTACTTTCCTTGTGCCCCGATCACCCGTCATCGTAATGTTTAAGATCGACCTCGATACTCATATTCTCTACCGAAAAAATATTTTACAGAGAATACACAAAACTGTTATCTTTTTAAACTCGAGAACCCACAGCCTCTTTCTGTGCAAATATTCAGATTGAACGCATTTCACGTTATTCATCATTTACTGCCTATTTTGCACACATTCTCCACTCACCTCCTTAAAAACCATTCCAAATAATTTCCGTCACATGAAAAGAGGATTCTAGACGATCAATTTACTCATACAATTGTACATTCGCCCACTTTTAACGCTCTGTGAATAGTTACATTATTAGCCTTCTCTTGGTAATATATCAGAACAAGTTAGTTGTTTAAAATATCAAGCGAGTTATCCACTTGTATTTCTCTTCAAGTTCTGCTACGTTTCCCCAACGCCAAGAGGGTGGCCCTCCAAGTCGCGTGATTATGTATTCGACCATTTACATTCTCAGATTAGATATGAAATGACTTTAACGATATTTTATTGGTCAATAAATACACATTATACACAAATTAAGTGTTATATTAAAATATCGGAGAGCAAATTTGACGTGACCGTGGAGAACAAACCAAAACTGACAGATTTCACATATTTATATCCTAAAATATTTACCACCAGTCTACCTTAACTACACTAATGTATGCAAAAAATTTTTGAAAAAAACAGCAATGAGGTCTTCGTTATTGAATTTGCAATTGAATTCGAACGGAAAGTCCTCACGTGAGATTCGCTCATTATAGCTTCGTTACAGCGTGTGTTTGACGTGCCGCTAATACAAATCGTCATCACATGGCGCGACGCGGACTGTGTCGTGCCGGCTGTTTCGATTGGGCGATAGGCTTAGCGGTGAGGGGCGCGGACGCTCCGCGGGTGGCGCCGCTGGACGCCCCTGGCCCCTGGCTCATTGGAGGTGACGTGTCGTAACGCGACCATCGCCGTGTTATTAACGCGGCTCTCACGTATTCAATCGGGGCGCCTGGATCGAACGCGCCCGCACGCCAACGGCGCAGGCCGCCGCTCTGTTCCCCCGCCGCCCCCGCCGCCCCCGCCGCCCCCGCCGCCCCCGCCGCCCCCGCCGCCCCCGCCGCCCCCGCCGCCCCCGCCGCCCCCGCCGCCCCCGCCGCCGCCCCCGCCGCCCCCGCCGCCCCCGCCGCCCCCGCCGCCCCCGCCGCCCCCGCCGCCCCGCCGCCCCCGCCGCCCCCGCCGCCCCCGCCGCCCCGCCGCCCCCGCCGCCCCCGCCGCCCCCGCCGCCCCCGCCGCCCCGCCGCCCCCGCCGCCCCCGCCGCCCCAGCCCTGCCCCGCCCCCGCCGCCCTCCACCGCCCTCGCCGCCCCCGCGCCCCCGCCGCAGCCTGCCGCTACGCCGGCCCAGCAGCCTCGTCCACACCGCCCTCGCCGCCCCAGACGCCTACTCTGCCCCCGCCGCAGCCTGCTTCGCTACACCCCGCCATCGGCCCAGCCGCCGCCGCAGCCTCGTCCACACCGCCCCTGGAGCTCTCGCTACCCCCACTCCCACGCCGTCCACGCCCCTCTCGCCGCATCGTCCCACCCTAGCCGTACCCACCACCCCGCAGCTCAACCCTTGTATTTGCAGTCTGCAATAATGGCTCTTGCGGTCTTACCCCCTCACCACACTCATCTCCCTCATATCATCATCAACACCCTCGCCTCCCTCTCTTGGGTCAGCGCGCTCTCACTGACCGAACTGCCGTCGCCTCCTTTTTGTCTTCACCCCACTCTCTTCTTCCCCTCTCTCGCCACCCTCTTACTCCCGTCACCCTAAACGCTCATCGCGCTCACCTCCCTCGATGTTCTCTATGGGTTCACCGTCCTCACTGATCTCCCCGCCCAATCTCTCCTCTCTTTCACCGCTCGCCGTAACCGTCACGGTAACATCGCGCCCAACACTTGCCTCTTACAAGCACGCTGCCCTGTTCGTCACCACTGCACAGGCTTCGCAGTTGCGTCTGCGTTGGCCCTCTGCACTCACTGCCCTCTCTCCCTCTCTTCTCATCTCCCATCTTCCTCCTCCGTTTCTTCTGCGTCCACCTACGTTGATGTGAGTGTTCGTATTTCCAACCTGTGGCGTAATCGCTGCTTCCTCTTTCATCACCTACGGTTATCTCGCCGCCCAGCAGTTCCCTTTCGCCGGCCTCTTCGCGCAGGCCGCCCTCCCCGCTCGCCCCGCCCTCTCCGCCTTCCCCGTCCTCTCGCCAACTCTGACCTCCCCGCTCTTCTCGCCTTCCTCGCCTTTCCCTTCTTGCAGTCTCCACGCCCCGCCCAACCCAGCGCGCGCCCGCGAACACCCTGTCACAGTGCTAGAGGCCTGGATAGCACCAGCTGTTGGCTCGCATCTGGGACGCGCAGCCATGTTGACATTGCCGTGGACCTGCAGAGCGGTCGGGTTTCTAGTATCATCCTCGGCAGGGCCCCAGAGGCATTGACGCAGCTCGCCGTACAATCCCACCCCCACCAGTGTTACAGAAACTCAGCAGTGAAACGTAGTTATGCGGTAACTTCCCTGGTGAAACATCCTGGCTAGGGCTCCTCCCCCTTCCAAATTCTTATTTTTAAAAAAAAGGAGCAAAATTCGGAATGTGCTAATTTTCACAGAGACATCTTTAATGTAAGTTATACAGAACTAAAATATTAGAGAGGATTCCAGACTCTTTTCTGAAAAACCCAGGGCGGTTAGAGGACTTGTTTTCTTCAAAATGAGCTAAAAAATGAGAAAGGTGTGAAATGGAGCTCTACCACAGTTACTATGTAGTCTCTGTATTCGTACGAGCATCAGTTCCAGTGTGATGCATTGTCACTGTTTCGGGTAATTCTCCCATTAATTGTGATACATCACGTTTAATTTTCATTGATGTTCGTAAAAGACTTATCCAAATCTTTTATGACCGTGTTTTAAATCCTACTGGTTGTATTACATTAGTACTCATTGCATTCTCTCCTTTCTACATAGTGACTATAAAATATTTACTATTTGTCAGTTAGGTTGCAAGTATTGTAAGCTGTCTTAGCTCTTATATTCACTAAATATTTAAAAACAGTATTTTGAATTGAAAGTTGAACATTTTTAATTTTTTAAGAGTTTTTGTTTTCATTGTTTTCAGAATGAATACTGACAAAATATATTTTATTTTATGACATTCATTCTGGACAGAGAGAATATTTTCATACACGACATTACCAATTTAATGATGCTTATTTTGTGAGTTAAAATTGCAAAAGGCGTTTGGGTAGGTATTATAGGAGTGCTTGAATCATAGTTCATCATATTTGATCAACATTCTGGTCTTCTGTCGCTGATTTTGACTCATTTGCCACTCTAGTTACATTGCCTTTGTTACATCGATCATCCGTAGTTACCCGGAATTTGATTGTCACACACCAGTGTTGCTGCTCGTTTATATAATCAGCGCCTGGCTGCATCGTTACCATGACCTGCTCGATTCATCGCGCAAAGCTGTCGTTTGCGTTGTCAACGTATTTGTTCTGCTCATGGTTTACATCTCCCGGTGTGATCATTGATCCACAAAATCTGTTTCAAAACCTCTCTGAGATGCTTGTTCTATCTCGTGGTTTTCCGTAAACAATGTTTTTTTATGCCATTGGTTTTATTATTCTTGTAGATTAAACAAAAAATCAATGAATATTAAAACTCACTATCAGATGAAATTAAATAACCAATTTCATTCTAATTTTTTGCACAAGTTACATTGATATTAAACCCTATTTCAGGCAACAGCCGAGGATATTTTGGACCTACAAAATTCTTAAAAAGATCAATGAACAGCTTTCTAATACAAAGACGTACGTAACGTTTAAAAGTTCTCTGACTATAATTGGCAAATTTATGAAATATGTATTTATAATTTCAACTGCGTTTTGCATCCAAACCATCCAACAAATATTCTGTGATATTTGAGTTTAGTGCGGAAAATCTCAGTGCCTCTCGGTTTAATGGAATAACGACTGCATGTGCGTGACTATATTCATGAAGTTTGGTGGAAGCAAAAACTTTCGAGATGCACTTACTTGTACGAGACAAACGTAAGCATTGGATATGTAATCAACATATCTCTGAGCAGGTGATGTTCGATATCAATTTGACTAAACCGAGCAACCGTGCAAAACCTGGCGTTGAAAGCTATGAGAATCTTCAAATTCTTGAGAACTGAAAATAGTGGTTTGTAATCTGTAGAATCGTATGTGCTGTAGCCAATAACATACTACAAATATGTACAATAATTATGTAACATCTTTATTTAAAATGAACAGTTTCGTTTTCACAATAACGAACGAATATAACAAGGTAGAGAAAAAGTTACCTCCATTAGTCTAAATATTATTTTGGGCGCATTCCATTGTATCAATAATACTGCAAATGTGTATAAATAATGTATGGTATAGGAAAAGTAAATGGAAGAATGAATATGAGTAGTTAACATTCTTGGCGATAAAGGGAATTATTAAGCGAAATTTACGAATTATAATTCTGTTATTTTGTAAGAGCCATGCTATTTCTTCAACTTCGTCGAATTTAATCCAATCCAGAGCAATGCGTTCATAAAAACGATCAGAAATGAAAATAAATCGAGTGCGCCACCCTCCTCGTGCATTAGAGCGAGCACTTCGCAGGCGGCGCGTGCATCATTAACGCGTATGATCCCGCGCCGGTTGCGAGGAGCGTAATTAAGAGCGCGTGGGCGGCCGGAGGAGGTCGCGACCGGCGCCAGGGGGATCCCCGGCCGACGCGCGGGTCACGTGACCCGGGCGGCGGCAGCAGGGCCGCGCTCTATCGGCGGGCGCTGCCCCTCGCTCCCGAGGGTGCCATCACGTCCATCTGGAGGGAAGCGGCGCGCCTAAACAAGATAACCGCGCCAGCGCCTCCCCGTCCCGCCCCGCCCTGCGGAGAGCCGAACGCGGGAGGGCGGGGGACGGGTGATGCATCATCTCGCGAGCGTGGGTGAAGGGTGGGCGGACAGGAGAGGTGGTTGAGGGATGGGACGGGAAGGGCGGGTTGGCGGAAGGGGTTGGACGAGAGAGAATAAGGTGATGAGTGAGAGTGTGATGTGGGCGTGGAGTAAGAGCGCGCAAGATAATATTCGGGAAAGGACTATGAGTGGTTGGTTAGTGATGCGTGGGAGTAGGCTTATGATGGAATAAATGATATTCGTTCACAGATTGTGACAATGCTTGTGGATTAGTGAAGATATTGTACTGGAAGAGACATGGCGTTTTTATTTGCCGCGCATCTACGTAAATGAACAGGAGATAACACGTTCGCTGCTCATGAATGACATGAATATTAATGTTTAATTTCGTTATAAATGAGGTGCCCAACACCTAGAGGTGCAAGTTATCTCATTAAGCCGTCACTCTATTACGACGGAAACGGCAGACTAGCAATGAATACCGTCATTTTGATGTATTTTACCTAAAAACGTTAATAAAGTAGACATACAACGTTTTTCTCTAGCTTCCGTTGCACCAGTTTCGTGATTTTCGCAATTATAATGTCATAGGCTTTGGCAGATGGGAATTTCGACTACTCCATCATCGATTGCACCTTTGAAGTTTTCCGCAACCGTGTTTTCGCTTCATATAAAGATTGCACGCAATTTTCAGCGTAAGGCATTAGTCCATCAGAATCTTTAATAGTTTTATTATTGTATCTTCACACTTCTGAACCGTTCATTGCCGCATTTAAGTAGGCAAAACTTCTCGTCATTAAGGAATGGGTGCATCCGATATATGGACACTCATTATACGGAATATTTGATTTTATTAAATTACATTTTCTAATGTCATTATCATGACTGTAAATATATATTTTAAAACATTTTTCGTGCGCATGATCATACATCATTTGCTCATACATCATTTCTTCATTATCTCTCGAGCAACATTTCATCCCAAGCATTCCAGGGTAAATTGAAAAGAGTTGATGTATGAATCAAAACATAATAAAGGTGCGTTGTGATTATGGTTGATGATAATTTGATTATTTCGATACCCCTAGTTAAAAGTAAGAAACTAATAAGAATCGTCGTAGAATAGTGTCATTTCACGCAATCTACATTTCTGAAGACCTCGGGTGAGAGAGGCCCAGTGTTCTTCTCTTCCATCACACCTCTCCTACCAGCTGTTCGTGGCGTCGCGCAGGCGTCGACTGCAGTCAAACGCCGCACCCCGACGCCAAGCCATAAATCGCACTTGTCCCCGCGGGTTCCGATCGCGCAAACTATTTTCTATTGACTTTCCCGCCCATTGATTTACACCGAATAAACATACGAGCGAGGCGGCAGCCGCGGCGCAGAACTCGTTCTGAGGTGCGACAGTGAGTAAAAAGGCCCCGGGGATCGTTGACATTCGTAAGTGTTGGATTTACTACCCAGTGGGAAAACGAGGGAAGTGATTCCCGCGCTCTGACAAGTTGAAAAGGAACGGCGGCGGGCGGCGCTGGAGGTGTTGCTGACGATGGGCTGTGGGAGGTGAGGAATCACTCCAGGATTTCTGAGACGCGTTGGGGACTGGGCAGGCAGGCAAGTCGACGCCCGCACGGCATTCGCTCATTACTAACAGAGGGGGTTGGCGAGGGGAGTTTTTCGACCCAAAGGCATGCCATTACTCATCAGTCAATATGGAATGTGGAAGGGTTTGCACCCTGTTTATAGGGAGAAAAGAGTTCATTATCGAGTGGCGTGGAGCGCAGCTTAATGACACATTGTTTTTAAATTATCGGATTGAAACCAACAAGTTGTAAAGGATCAGTTCTTTAAAGGGATGAGTAAAACAAAGGCAGAAAATATTACAAATACATTTAGGGACAAATGAACAATTATATTAGTATTAAAATTTGAACATATCCATTGTATCTGTAAACAAAAGAATAATCATAAATATGTAAGTATTTGCAATTAATTATTTTACAAATATTTTTATAACAAAATTAAATACTGCAAACTAAGTAATTTTGTTCCTGGTTTGATTCAATGGCAAATAGTTTATAATATTCTGTGTATGTTTATGGGATTGGGGACAGACACGACATGGCAATGATGTAAAGGCAGAAAGGTCTGTCATGGTACCAAATGGTGCAGAGAATATATTTCAGGACAAGGTGACCAAAACTTTCACGGTAAATCCTGATAAAACAGTTGTACTTCAGAAGATAGGGTACTTACGGATTTGTAAGTGTGATAGATGAAACGAAGTGAAAAAGAAAATGCACTTAAAAGTAGTAGATCGTGAGCACATAGGAAATGAAAGGGAGAATGCAGCTGAAAGAGACTGTTCAAAACACAGTACCACAGAGACGTATGGAAATGAAAAAAATGTAAATTGCTCGTACAAAAACGACACTAGGAAACGATATTTCAACGAAGAAGAAATTTAGAAAGACGAAGAAGGACACAAATTAGACGCAAGGGGAGCATTTAGTGAATGAGCATGTTACGATTGATAGATTGTGCACAAGAATTGGATTCAAGTGCTTCTTGAAATATCACCGCGACTCAAAACTTCGAGTTGCATGGCTAGGGGAACAAGAATTAGCCAAAAAAGCCAAACTCTGATGGGAACTCAGCACTTTAAGCGACTATTTAAGGTCGAGATGCATTGGAAATTCCTTAACATGAGATCAACGAGTACAGTTGGGGGGGGGGAGGGAGGCAGATATTTGGAGAAACCTTAGAACGTCTCGCAAGGTGCATGACAGCGCCTCGCGCACGAGCTGGTGGGAATAGGAGGATGGAGCAGGTGGAGTGAGGGGCGAGTTGAAGAATCAAGTGCTGCTGCAGGACTCACTGCGACGCGTGACTCCTTGAGATCGAGGCGCATGGCGAGCGCCTCGCGCATGGACAGGTGGGGATAGGTGGAGGTACGAGGGTGGACCAGTTGAATTAAGTGCTAATGCTTGACTCACCGCGACTCGTGACTCTTTGAGGTCGAGGTGCATGGCGAGCGCCTTGCACTTGTATACGTGGAGGTACCAGGGTGGACCACTTGAATTAAGTGCTAATGGAGGACTCACCGCGACGCGCGACTCCTTGAGGTCGTGGCGCATGGCGAGCGCCTCGCGCATGAATACGTAAGAAGGTACCAGGGTGGACCACTTGAATTAAGTGCTAATGGAGGACTCACTGCGACTCGTGACCCCTTGAGGTCGAGGCGCATGGCGAGCGCCTTGCGCCTTAATACGTAGAGGTACTAGGGTGGATCACTTGAATTAAGTGCTAATGGAGGACTCACCGCGACGCGCGACTCCTTGAGGTCGAGGCGCATGGCGAGCGCCTCGCGCATGAACAGGTGGGGATAGGTGGAGGTACCAGGGTGGACCACTTGAATTAAGTGCTAATGGAGGACTCACCGCGACGCGCGACTCCTTGAGGTCGAGGCGCATGGCGAGCGCCTCGCGCATGAACACGTCGGGGTACCAGGGTGAACCACTTGAATTAAGTGCTAATGGAGGACTCACCGCGACGCGTGACTCCTTGAGGTCGAGGCGCATGGCGAGCGCCTTGCGCCTGAATACGTAGAGGTACCAGGGTGGACCACTTGAATTAAGTGCTGATGGAGGACCCACCGCGACGCGCGACTCCTTGAGGTCGAGGCGCATGGCGAGCGCCTTGCGCCTGAATACGTAGAGGTACTAGGGTGGACCACTTGAATTAAGTGCTGATGGAGGACTCACCACGACTCGTGACTCCTTGCGGTCCAGGCGCATGGCGAGCGCCTTGCGCCTGAATACATAGAGGTACCAGGGTGGATCACTTGAATTAAGTGCTAATGGAGGACTCACCGCGACTCGTGACTCCTTGAGGTCGAGGCGCATGGCGAGCGCCTCGCGCATGAACAGGTGGGGATAGGTGGAGGTACCAGGGTGGACCACTTGAATTAAGTGCTAATGGAGGACTCACCGCGACGCGTGACTCCTTGAGGTCGAGGCGCATGGCGAGCGCCTCGCGCATGAACACGTCGGGGTAGTGTGAGGCGAGGAAGGCGCGCTCCAGCTCCTCCAACTGCCAGCTGTTGAAGTTGGTGCGCGAGCGCCGCCGCTTGCTGTTGCCCACGCCCAGGTCGTCTCCGTCACCATCTGCAACACAGAACGACATTCTCAATACACCCAAAGATAATTTCACTGGCTTTTCCGTCTTTTGTCGTTTTTTTACCTATCATATACATAATGTTCGTTTATACGATTATGCGATTCATTAGAATCTCGATAAAACTCTCCATAAAATCTAATTTCAATTCGACATTTTGAATCTGTTTATGTGAATACATTCGACATCTTGAAAAGTGATTACTGCTTCATTCTCGAGTTACCCGGGTTTTACGGGTTTTTGTAAATCGAAAAAATATATTAAGCTTATTAATTCTCCTTCTATTGGAATAATGAAAAAAATACGTTTTCGTCCAGTAATTTTCAGTGAATGTTGCTAATGTTAGTGGAATAGACTCGACAGAATCTTCACTGGAAATTTTGAATGTTATGCATTCAACCTATGCGAAATCTCGCCGACAATAATGAGTACAACTGTTTAACTCGCACGACAACCTCACGTAATTTATCTCGCTTCGGGACCGTTGGCTTTCGCCTTTGTTGGTGCAGTGATAACGCGATCGTTAAACGCTTATCAGTAACAAAAACTCGTTTAAGAAGCTGCCATCGGCGGCATTGGTTTGTTGAGCACGAAAGTGCCTTCTTCGTTTTTAATTAATTCAACTGTTTATCGCGGTTTACGTCCCGATTTAAGGTCGATTTAAGGTCACGTACGTCCCGATTCCGTCTATGAGACATTTTAACGTGAACGCGATTGCGCGAGCTTTTTGAGTGATAAGCAGAGTTGCCCTCTTTAAAAATCACTTGGCAGTGTCTTTCTGTAGTTGGCGGTTAAGGTGTAATTCGGAGTATATCTTAAAATAGTTAAGTGAAAAACTGCTGACGAGAGTATAGAAATTGTAAAAAAATATATCTCTTTCTTTGGAGTATAAAATATTCTAAAACTACATGAGAATAAAATGAAAAACATTTGTATAATGTAGAAGCCAACTGTCTATCTCTTTGCCGGCAACCGAGTAATATCTTTTAAAATCTTTCCTGTTTTATCTTTCTTTCTCCTTTTCCGTTATTTCCACATCCTTACTTCTAACCTCACTGCTACCTCGTCACAATACATTACTTCGTCAGTAATGTGGTAGATCACACATCACGGTGAATTAAATTTGAGGGGATGTGACAGTTACTTAAAAAATCGCCAAATCAAGTTATAAATCGACCAGTAATGAAACTCTCTTCCTTTAAGCAGGGAATCTTTGCGACGATAAGATTTCGGAAAGGGCATTTATTCGTTTTTCGGAAGTCCATGAGTGAGAAAGGTTCCTGAAACTGTGCATCGCAGCATCCGGCCTATCGACGAAACGAATCGCATTGGATCTTCAGAAGTTAACATCAATACTGATCGAAATTACAGGTAAAGAGGGTCTTATATAATGTAGAATACGAGTATAATGTCGGTTCATTAATTATAGATACAATGAGTATCGTAACGGGCAATGATAGAACATGTAACCGAGTCGAGAAAGAGCAAGCAATAATGAGGGTTGTATCTCTTGTATCGACATTTGGAATTACAAGTTTATATTAAAATTACAAGGGATCTTTTTTTTTTACATTTGGGGCTTGTGATTACCATTTGAATTGTAAAGTATTTCTATAAAAATTGTAATTTATTACACCGAAAACTGAAGGAAATTGAATGTTAATGATACGCGCGAGGCGAGGCTCAGCAACATGGAAATCTGCACGAGGGGATGATAATAAAATGTACAAGAAGAAGGAAGAACATATTCTTCTAAGAGCGATTAGGTGTTGCAGATCTATAGCGTAACCACGTGGAAGAAATTAAAATAACAGACTAGTTCGCGTGAAATACACCATGCCAAAAACTCCTAACACTTTCCAGTTTATCCAGTAATTTACCATATAAAATTATAAAAAGTTATAAAATCGGAAACTGAGTTGGGTAATTATCAAGAAAGCTCACGTTCAACATTCCTAAGGAATACGATGTCGTAGTAATAAGGAATACGGAATCGTAGTGCAGCAGGCGGCAATAGCCAGGTGCTCAAGGTTGTTTAGCAAGGGAAGCGCACCCTTGAGTATCGTTATGCAATCGCTGGACGCAGGAAGCTTAGTACATCATTCCTAAAAAAATAGAAAACTGAGAAAGAGTACGGAAAATCTATTAGGTATTTCAAAAGAAAAGATGTGACCTGTTTGTTCTTGTATTATTTTACATAATTGTTAACGGTCTTGTTTATCGGTCTGTAAATATTTAAGGATGGGTATTGAAAGTTGGACATTATAATATGTAAGTTTTTTGGAACGAAGATAAACAATTTTAGAACTGTATCACGGCAATTTGACTTTTGTATTAAAGCTTCGACGTAAGTGATAACCACAACTGTGAAGAATAAGTTTGGTTATATCAATGATTAAATTCGTCTCAGGTTCGTAAATAAAAGAAAATACATTGTACACAAATCCATGCACGTAACTATTAAGTGAAATCTTATACTTAGATTATATTTTTTATGTAATTTTGAAATTTTGGGTAAGATTATGATTGGATTTTTGTTTTTGTTTTGCACGGAAAAGTGTTTTTGTTACGTATTTTTAAAAAATTCTGTATGTGTAATCGATGTAGATAACACAGATTGTAAGAGAAGTTTTGTCTCTCAGAGTGTCATCGTCTGGGTCACCGTGAGTAATATCGTCAGAGTTATGATTTTTTTTAAATTTCTGTATGTATAATGTAAGTGAATGATACTGTTCATAAGAGGTATTTTGTCTCTCAGTATCAGCCAGTATCATGTTTTTCCTAGAATTCTTCAAGAATATTCAACAAAGGTCCGTCTAAAAATAACCTCAATTTGTATTTTTAAGAAAATTGCATGAGCTATTTGTCACCTCTAAATGTTTTAAACACCCACCAGAAACACATTGTAAGTAAAATGGTCAGTTTCTCACCACTTGACTTAAGGCCCATTCACAATGCAAACATAAGCATAAGCATGGCGTTAACATAAAAGTTAGGACTACGTCTACAAGTGAACACATTCACAATGCGTTCGCATAAGCATAACACGTAAGACGTTAACTTAATAGCTTGCAAGCTTCAAGCTTCTGTGCTATGCTTATGTCAGACATAAGGAATGAGCCAATCACAGTTCGTTAACTCAAAATCGAGTATCGAAGTCGATAGGCGAACTATTCGTGTCGATTCGTGTGCTGCGTCTCATAGCCAATAGAAACTCTTATTTTGCCTATGTTTATGTTGGACATTGTGAATACGCCAACTCTTCGCTTGTGTTAATGTCTATGTCTGTGTGTTATGCTTATGTTTGTGATTGCATTGTGAATGGGCCTTTAGAGTTGGCGAATGACACCTCACTTGCCCTGAACTATGGAGCGAAGGAGAACTGTCTGAGTAACGGATTGACACACGCAAGTTACCTGCGTAGTAATAATATGGGACAGCCGCTCTTCAGTCCGTGTGACATAGCTAAGTGGGTTTAGAATGTGATGAATTCTGCCCGAGAGCCTTGGCGTCTCAAGTTTCTCAGTGCTGAAAAGATCGTTTGCATCCCGCAAACAGCCGCCAGCAAGCATTTCAATATTCACGCTATTAGTTTTCTTAATTTCTCCGAATTTCTCTACATCTGCAAATGCATGCACGCAGCGTATGTATATCGTGGGGCTGGGAAAGCGGTCTCTGCCGGAGAGGTCTCCGGTTCGTGGGAACGACATGTCTAAGAGGGCAATAACTTGGATACCCACCCGTCCAAGAGAAAAAGAGAAACAGGCAGGCCAAGGAAAAGATGGGGGACCACCAGTGGGTAAGGGAGTATTGAATCAAAGGAAGAGGTCTCCAAGGTCTAAACTTTAATAGTTCATTGATTGATTTATTTATGTTTCCGGGCGCGTCAACTGCTATGGTCATTAGTCCCGTTAGTGTAGTCCATGTTTTTTTTCTCGGGAGATGGCGGTGATCTTCCCCCGCTGGATGGCGAGATCCGGCGCCGACCTACCGTCGGCTAGTGGGGTTACCCCCTAACCAGGACTCTCCCACTAGCGGGGCACCGCCCCAGCCGGGACAAGCTCTAAGCTCCCGACCGGTCTCCCGAAATATGTGGTAGAGTAGTGCATGTTAGTGTAAGTGTGTGTGTAAGGGGAGAGGATAGGACAAGGAAGAGGAAGGACAGATCGCGCGCGGTCCGTGGCCCGTTTGGTAGGGTACTGCTCCGGCATTAGCCTGGGGTTGATCTGAGAAACCACGGAAAACTACCGATCAGAGCAGCCGGCCGCTAGAATTCTCCTCCAGACAGCAGCTGAATTCGACCTAGCTGAAAAGCTAGTGTCGAAAATTCTGCCGCCGTCAGGACTCGAACCTAGGACCTCCCGGTTAGAGGCGCTGCAGTGACATCAGTTGATGCACTGAGCTACCGCTACCGGTTTTAATAGTTCATGATAACGATGGTAACCACTAATACGGGCAGCGGTTGAAGGGGCAGTGGCAGTATCAGAGGCTGCGATGGCGGAAAGAACGGTGGCGGTGGCAATGGCGGTGGCGGTGGCAATGGCGGTGGCGGTGGCTGTGGTAATGGCAGTGGCATTGGCGGCGTTCATGGCGGTGGCAGCACGGCGCTGGGTCTGGTGCTGACGGGTGTGGGCACGACGATTGAGACGTTGCTGGGAAAGAGTGTTGTGATAGTGTTGATGATAGTGATAAATATGGCGGCGGTGGGGATGATTGCAATGGAAGCGACGGTGGTGACGTTGACGGTTGTGGCGAGACACCGGCTGAGGAGGTTCAGGGCATCAACCGATGCCCCTGTGGTGTCTCTAACCATGAGGTTCTAGGATTCGAGTCCCGACGATATGGCAGGATTTTCGACACTATGTAGCTCAGTCGCTATTTGAATGAGAATTATAGCGGGTAGCTGCTCTGATCGATAATTGTCCATGGTTTCTCCTTTTAATACCAGGCATATGCCGGAGCAGTACTGGACCAAATGGGCATTCGCCACGTCCCGGCCATGTCCCCGTCTTTCCTTCATCTTTTTTCCGCGTCTCCGGCCGCGTCCCCGGCCATGGACCCGTCTTTCCTTCCTCTTCCTTTCTCACCGCTTACTTTCACGCACTTATATTTTCATGCACTACACTACCAAACATGTCGAGGGTTTGGAACTTGTCCCGGCATGAGCGGTGCCCCGCTAGGGGAGGTATCTGAAGAACACTCCCTCAATCCGACGTGTAGGTCTGCACCGGATTTCACCACATCTCGTGATAAACCGTACACTTACGGAATTAATGACTATAGCAGTTGACGCACCCAGTGACACGAAATAACCAATCATGATGAGGAAGGAAGGCAATGGGAGTGACTGAGGGGATGGCGGCGGTAGTGAAAATAGCAACTGTTGTGATGCTGGGGAAAGGAGTGACATTGGTGAATGTGGCGACCGTGCTGACGGTGACAAAGATGGAGTCGATGAGATGGTGGGGCCGATTTTGAGGACGGCGGCAGGATTTTCGACACTGGCTGTTCAGCTAGGTCGAATTCAGCTGCTGTCTGGAGGAGAATTCTAGCGGCCGGCTGCTCTGATCGCTAGTTTTCCGTGGTTTCTCCGATCAACACCAGGCGAATGCCGGAGCAGTACCCTACCAAACGGGCCACGGACCGCGCGCGATCTGTCCTTCCTCTTCCTTGTCCTATCCTCTTCCCTTACACACACACTTACACTAACATGCACTACACTAGCACATATTCCGGGAGACCGGTCGGGAAGTTAGAGCTTGTCCCGACTGGGGCGGTGCCCCGCTGGTGGGAGAGTCCTGGTTAGGGGGAAACCCCACTAGCCGACGGTAGGTCGGCGCCGGATCTCGCCATCCAACGGGGGAAGATCACCGCCATCTCCCGAGAAAAAAACATGCATTACACTAACGGAACTAATGACCAAAGTAGTTGACGCGCCCGGAAACACGAAAATATCAATCACTCAATCAACCTATTTTGAGAGAGGCGATGGTGGCTACTGTCACTGTGAGGGTGGCGCCTAGACAGGAACGTCGTAGACAGCGAATGCATGCGGCGGAGGACGAGGAAGAAAGGAGGCGTCGGAAGGAGTCGAGCGACGGAGAATGCCTCCGTTAGTCGGGGATTTGGAACAGGGTTTGTGCCGCGCGCGTTCTGCAATCGCGAAGCAATTAGTCCGCGCTAGATACCTCCGACGATAACGTGCCTTGTGTAGTTGCAGCTCAGGCCGCTACGCTGAGGGAGTTGCTCCAAGATAGAATATATCAGAGGAGAAGCAGTTCTGTTCTGTAAGAGGGTTATCTGAGCCGGCTGAACAGCAAGCGATTTGGGAGGGATTGCTGGATGTGTTCCCACATTTGTGTAGTGTATTTTGAAATAAATTTGAGTCGTTCATTCTTTTGCTCTAGTTCTAGAATAAAATCTTACCTAATTAGTTTTCATTGTATTTTCTGTAATAATGTGATGGAAATTGATTTGTTCTTCATTTCTGTTGTTAGTAACGTATATTTTTTTAAAAAAAATGTTATATTATTCATAGTTTTTACATTAAACATCTTGTAAAGAAATATATTAAATGTATTATTAATATTAACTAAAAAAATCAAAATAATCACACATGTTAACAAAATTCATTCAATTCGTATCCAAAAAATTTAAAATGTGTAAACGTTTAACAACGTTGACAATTAACGTACAATGTTTTCTTAATTTGTGCAATCAAATACGTCAATTTTCATATATATTTCTTGCCACCACTACTCCATTAAAAAGATAGATAAGTTGTACGTTATTTTAAAATTAGAAAAAAATTGAAAATGTGTTCTTATCGCAAAAAAAAAGTACTTCCTCACAGAATCACGTTTGCTTTCCATTAGGTTTTAATGGATTCATTGTTAGTGATTCCGGGCGTGTCAATTACTGAGGTCATTCGTCCCGTAAGTGTAGTACACGTTTTTTTCATCGGGAGGGGGCGATGATCTTCCCCCGCTGGATGGCGAGATCCGGCCTCGACCTACCGTCGACTAGCAGGATTTTCCCCAACCAGGTATCTCCCACCAAGGGGGCACCGCCCCAGCCGGGACAAGCTCTAAGCTACCGACCGGTCTCCTAGCATGAGTGGTAGTGTAGTGCATGTGTGTAAGACGAGAGGATAGGACAATGAAGAGGAAGGAAAGATCGCGTGCGGTCCGTGGAATCTTCCTCCAGACAGGGGGTGAATTCGACCTAGCTGAAAAGGTAGTGTCAAAAATCCTACCACCGTCGGGATTCGAATCTAGGACTTCCTGGTCAGGGGCACTGCAGTGCCACTAGTTGATGCACTGAGTCACCGCTCCCGGTAGATTTTAATGGAAAAGTGGTTAATTGTCGTCTCCGTGATACGAGTAAATTCCACTAGGTAAACATGCCTCCTATTCCGAGAGGTGTGAAGGTCCGCAGTCGCGAAGCGCAACTGGGCCGTGAGCGAGGCAGCAGGCGGCGTCCGCCTCCGAGTGTGAACTCCCACCGCCCCGCCCCACGCCGCCCCTCACCGCGCCGCCTTTCGTGCAGCGGCGCAGGGCGCGCGGGCGAATCGTAATCACGTAATTCTCGTAATCACTATCATCCGCGCTGCCCCCGAGTGACGAGCGGGCCTGTATTTACCGAGCGGTCTCGGAATAAATTTTGTATACACCGTTCCCGCACGAATTACGACGTTAGCGTCATCCTTGGCCGGGCCAAGCCGAGGGCGCCGGCGTGTCAGGCACGGGTGCCGCGCGCGCTGCGGGGGCGGGGAAAGCGGGGGTGCAAGTGGGATGGAAGTGGGATGGAAGTGGGATGGAAGTGGGATGGAAGTGGGATGGAAGTGGGATGGAAGTGGGATGGAAGTGGGATGGAAGTGGGTTGGAAGTGGGATGGAAGTGGGTTGGAAGTGGGATGGAAGTGGGTTGGAAGTGGGGGTGCAAGTGGGTTCGAAGTAAGATGGAAGTGGTTTCGAAGCGAGAGTGCAAGTGGGTTGGAAGTGGGTTGGGGTGGGGACAACCTCGATCACTTTTGATTGATTGATGTTTCCGGGTGCGTCAACTGCTAAAGTCATTAGTCCCGTAAGTGTAGTGTATTTTTATGCGGGAGGTTACGGTGATGTTCTCCAGCTGGATAGCCAAATCCGGTGCCAACATACACGCCGGCTTGCCGGGTCTCCCCAACCAGGTGTCTCCCACCAACGGGAGCACCGCCCGTGGAAATGGTTTGGAAATGGATTGGAAGGGGGGGCAACGGTTTGATTGATTGTTTCTGAAGCTTCAACTACTAAGGGCATTAGTCCCGTCAATGTACTGTATGGTTTTATAGCGGGAAGCGGGGATGATCTTCCGCCGCTGGTTGGCGATATCGGTACCGACCTTAAAGTCGGCTACTGGGGTTTTGCCCTGCCAGGTATCTTACACCAGCGGGACACCGCCTCTTCCGAGACAAGCTCTTAAGCTCCTGACTTGTCTACCGACATCTGTGGTACTATAGTGCATGTAAGTGTGTGTATGTATGTATGTATGTATGGAGTGAGTATAAAACAAGGACGAGGAAGGAAAGATAGCGCGTGGTCCATAGCCCGTTTGTTTATGGTAAATCGAATTGTGGTGATTTTCTCCATTCAGATATCTCCCCCAACAGGGCACTGTCCTAGCCTTGACAAGCACCAAGCTCCCGACATATATGGTAGTGTAGCGCATTAAAATATGTACTTGAAAGCAAGTGTTGAGAAAGGAAGAGGAAGGAACGATTAGACGGAGTCCATGGCCAATTTGTTAGGGCACTGGTCCGGCATTCGTCTACTGTTTGTTGATCGAAGAAACCACGAAAAACTACCGATCGGAGCTGCCGGCCACTAGAATTCTTCAGACAGCGGCTGAATTCGATCCAGCTATCTCGCTAGTGCCGGCGATCCTGCTACCGCTATGACTCGAGCCCTAAGACCGCATGGTCAGAGGCACTGCCATGACAGTTGATCGCTGCCCCGCATGCTGATCGCGATTACCGCCTGCGCACCAAGCTTTGGGGCGATGGAGGTTGCGGGCCGAGACAGGAAGCTGGGGTGGGTACGTGTAGAAGGTGTGCCAACAAGGAAACCAAGTGATGATTCGTAGGTGAGCTTAGGTGCGGGAAGGGAGTAAAAATTGGAATTGGATGAAGTTGGATAGAAGGATTAAGGAAGAGAGAGAATATAACTTTATGGAGATTAGTGTGAAAACAGTAAAGATGCAACTGGATGTGGATGAGTTTGAGAATGGTAATAACAAGGATGGAGTGAGGTAGGAATGATGAAGAGTTAGAAGTTGAATGAGTAAGGAAATGGACAGAAACAGTTGTAGTGAAACCAGAATGAGCATCACAGAGAACTGAAGCGGAGCAAGATTCAAACTGAATAAAGATGAAATCCTACGAGGCCGTGGAATGTGGGTGGATACTAGAATGTAAACGATGTGTATGTAACTGGGTGGAGGAGGGTGAGGAAATGACTGCGGGTACGGGCACGAGAGAAGCAGAGGCCTTGGCGAGGACGAGCGAGGGAGAGAGAGAAGGAAGGCAAAAAGGGAAAAAAAGTGGAGGAGTGGGGGAAGGAGCGTGGGCGACCCCAGGTGTGCTGAGCCTCGGGCTGGCATGCCGAGCGGTTTAGGAGGTCAAAGCGTGTACTTCCTCCTCGCACCTGAAGTGAGATGACGAATGACCGTCTTGTAACAAATAGAAGCCTCAGAATTAGAATGTTTCGATGTTTACTAAAGTCTCTTCTTTTTCTATATTTACTGTTTTTCCTTTCTATGCTTTTGAATAAGAGATGGTGTCATTCGTCCAACCTTTTGCTTTAAATCCATTCTAATAACTTTCCTAAATTAGGCTTCATTAAGTAAAATGATACAATATTAAACATGGAAGCGTTCGTCATTTTAACTTAATGCCGCTAAGGAATATTACATATTATCACTATCATTCACTTCTTTTTCATAACTTCATACTGTTCTTTCAATATTTAATTTGCACCAACATGAATCAGTCGTGAAGATCCTAATATGCTTGTTACCGAGCAAGATATCACCAAAGACAAAGTGTGCAAAAACACGGTCAAAATACTTCCTTACTATTATACATTCTTATTATAGTTTTTTTAATTATCCTATTTTTTACTTTCATCATTAACCTAAATTTATTCTTTGTTTAGAATTTCTATTTGCTCCATTAACGATAAATAAAATGCTTTGTAGTACATTTTAATTATTTTAATAGATTTTGTCGTCAACATAAATCCAATAACAGAAGTACTATTTGTGCATTTTCTTTTATTACCTCTTTGAAATATTTTTAGCCCTAACATTAACAATTGCAACATAACCTACAGTACTATGTTCTCTACAGGACTACATTTGCGAGTTGCTCGCTCAGCATACCCTGTGCGATGCCGTTTGATTAGCAAACAAAAACTATCTTAAACCGATGAGCGAACTCCAATCGATGATTATTGTTTGTATATCGCGGTGTAACGTAGCGACGTTCAATTGCATGCTCCAGCAATGCATTAAGCCACAGTATTGCCTATCGCGGATTATAATTCATTAAATTACAGCGCGGGCCAGCAAGAATTAACTGCAACCTAAGCGTCGCAGCCCTATAAATTGTGTGGCACGAGCAGTGGCGATGCTACATTTCAATTGTTAATCGGTTCGCTGGTCCACACGGGTAACACCGGTCGCGCCGCTTTATGATTAGAGCCATGCCCGGGGTAGCGATAATGCCCCATGCATTATTCATTATCTTGCCAGCGTCGTAACCAGCGCGCACACAGATTTTGATGGCTCAATTTTCTACCGCGCGCCGCTCCTACGCCCTGTAAAAAGGGAACGCTACTTGGGTATGCCGCGGGCTTAATAAATAGCCTATCAGAAACGCGGGCACGGAGACATCCTGGCGCTGGGGAAATGGGGTTGACTCCCCGCGCGTGATTGGCCGAGGCCGGAACGCCATCCAGCGGAAGCGACTAATAAACAAAGGGCGCGCCGTGGATAAATAAATTACGAACGCCGCTGGAAATAAAATGGATATTTATGCGCGATTTATTCATTGTGTCCGCGGGTGTCGGGATTGTGAGTAATGAACATTGAATGTGTAATGGAAGTTACGTTTAAATAATTTCGTTTCGAATAACGGGATGTGTTGAGCAGCGGGATGGTGGGTGGTGGGTGGAACTCGGAACTCGGACCGGATGGTCACTTCCATCTGGGCACAGGTTTGTTCGTTTCGTGCATTGCATGGTTGAGTCGCGGGAATAATGGACAGCTGTGAAAATTTGACGGAGGAAGACGGGTCGTGGAGGAACATCTGTATGAATGTACTAGTGAATGTACTCGTACTAGTGTACTATATGAATGTACTTCGGAATATACTGAGATTCGAGTAAACTTGCCTCGCCGGAAGTACGCTCACAAAATCTATTTTTCTATAAATATGATTCTAATATTTGAATTGTTTGCAACCTACGTATATTTTCCACTTAGATGTAATGGATGGCTTTGCGTGACATGAAGGCATTGGTATCGTGTGTGGATGTAGTAAAAAATGAATTATCTGATTTTTATTTTTGAAACACTTCACATGTTTTGACGATTTCTGCCATGGTCGGCGTATCTTCGACGTTAGATCTACTTTATGTTTCCACTTTTCATGGTACAGAGCATACTTCTGATCTTGTGTTTCCTCAACAGTAATGAGGTTTACCAATTTTGTTGTCTGTCTAGTTATGTATTCTTCTGAGTTTGCTTATTATGTTTCATGTCGTTTATCTACTTTCTTTAATCGTCCTTCATTATTTTACAAGTTTCCACCTTGTGAAGAGATTCCCAGTTTGTAGTTCTCACGTTAAAAATTTGTGAATGTTGCCATGCACATATATTAAAATTGCGTAAGATTTCTAGTTACAACTCATTTACACAAACGTTTTGTTTTTCTTCTGTCAAACTTCATTTGAATCGATGAAAAATTCGTTATGTAATTTATTCTGCATATCATTTTTGGATATTCAGAACTGTCTTTAATGATATAATTAATATCTCTGCAATTTTCTTCGTTTGTTTGATATCTACAACAAAATGTTTAGATTTACATGGGAATTTTCTGATTATACACTTTAAATTGTTTGAGTTTTTCAAAGAACATAACGATATAAAAAGACTAGAGGCCGCGCTTTAAATGGTGCATATTTTTCACATTACTTACTGAATTGTGTGCGTAAAGCGCGCTTACTTGTATCATGTTTCCTTGCTTTTCTTTCCTGGCAACGGATAGATGTTATCAGAAATCCAGTTTCAGCTATAAACAGGTTGGAGTGAATATTTGATGTTGATCATTTATGTAATTATCCAACAACTTCGAGTCGTGGTTCATTCAACTTGCTCTGAAAATACTTTCAAACACCGACCAGATCGCCCCTACTGAAACTCTGTTTGAGGAAAATCTTTTAACAACACATCAGGACTACAGAGTTAGAGGATATGCGTTTCTGACCTCCGTTGGATATCTATGGAAAATGAAACATAATGGTGCGAACAAATTCATAAACCTGTAAATATTGTACATTTATCCAATTTATCATACATTACTGTTTATATTATTCGTAATTTCCTGACCAACACATTCTATAGTAATTTACAAAATAATATTTTGTTAAAGTGATTACTATTTGATTTATTAAATTGGTTACTTTCAGTAGTTCTTTCCCATTTTTTACTTGAGAAATATCACGCAAAGTAACATTGTAAACACTTTTGAAGTAATATTGTGCCCTTTAAATTCAAACATCTGCATATGGAAGTCATTGTCAAGCAGTGATCTTCCAACATTGTACATTTTCAATGGTTCAGATTTAGGTATTGTACATTGAAATTTAAAAACAAACAATATTAAGAAATGGTTATTGGTTTATTTAACAATAAACATTACAATTATATGCAGATATTAAAATTATTTTTTTTCTGTGAACTAAAATTTTTATAATCAAGTAGTGAAATTATTTCATGTTAATCTCAGTTTGATTTATAAAATTTCGTTCTCTCTGTAAAACCATGAAAAACAACAAAAGCGCAGCAAATACAATAAACACATATGTGTGAATGTTGGGTCAAGGCGAAAGTAACTGAAACTCAAAACCAAGAAATTCAGACAAACCTAATTATTTTTTCAAATAAATTCGATAAGAATCATCCATTCTAGGAGAATGTAACATTTGTCTATTTTCTAAGTTTAATACAAATGTCAAATTGAGTACAAACAGAAGAAAATAACGCAGTTCAGATAATAATAGCATGTGCCTTTGGTTAAAGTCAATACCTAAGCTAAGAAGATAGTTTAAATATTTCTAAAAAAAGTTGAACCTTGAGCATGATATCTTCAATGTTCGTTTCCCTGATATATGTACATTTCAGAAAGAAAAATACAAACTTTTCCATATCGTAGAAATGACGTATTCGCATATCGAGAAGCAAGGAGAAGGGCCCTTTAAGAGAAATATTGTTTATTGTTTTCTTCCTTCTTGCGGAATCTATAAAATATGCTGGAACGAATAGTGACCGAATTACTCCGCTGTGACTCGACAGGATGAAATATACCCTTGACAAACTCCGGATCTGTTTCGCTATAGGAGTCTTCTTTTGAATAACTGTACGCTCCCTTCCGAAAGAAACTGTAGGCCCTCGCGCTTCGTTCACAAAACTATCAAAACTCTTGTTTAAAAAATCCTTATTATGAAATATACTACGAATGATAAATAACAGTTACTAATTACCTATTTTGTCAAGAAACAAACTTTTAAAAATTCACTTATACAAAGATTACATAAAGGAAAATGTTAATTGAAATAAAGTAATTCGACAAATTTGAAAAAGAGGCCATTCAAAAAATACTTATCTGTCCCATTTAAAACGCATGAGTTCCCTCAATTGTGATAACCAGAACAGTGATAAGGGTGGTTGAAATACGAACGTTCCCACTATAATTGTCATGTGTTGTAATTACTGTCATGTCATTAAAATCATAAATGGAAATTAATGATATGATGAATCCATTCAAAAAAAGGATTTTGTGTTAACATGTGAAGAATTGAATTAAAATATTACCAAATTTTAAAGAAGTTACACTTATTTAACTCAGAAAATGTATGTAAAGAGAGCTGAAATCCATTGCTTATCACCGGGACATGGGGGTAATTTACTAGATTTACAAGTTGTTACACATGTGAGATGGGATTTAAAGAAATAAATTTTGTGAACGAAATTTTTTAATGGCTCCAAATTTGAAAGGAAAACGATCTTTTTTCTGTGAAGAAAAACGAAAAAGGAGTTTTTCTGTGAACGAACATGTGATTTATCAATGACGTGCATTTTGTCAAGCGAGTGCAAAGAAGAAAGTCCCGAAATTAGTAATTATTTTGTATACTACGTAAGGCTGCAGACTAGTTATCGTATAATGAAATGTACGTTATCAAATGTTTGGCATACATTTTTTTAATAGCGTATGATTTGAAAAGATTCTACAATTTAAATATTTCAATTGTAAATTACTATTTTGATGGAACATTTTTATTTTCTATTATTTACGAGTATATTGATTTCCATAAAAAATAGGAAGAATAATAAAACCATCCATAAAAATAGCGTCTGTACCCACTCTCTTGTGTTTTGAGGGTAGTCATCCCGTGTGAGCCACTGGCATAAGAAGGTCCCTATTTTCCTTCACCCTCGTGTCTCTTGGGCGAGCACACAGTCCGGCGAGGCGCCTATCGGTCGCGACTTCTGCTGACATCTGCAGCGCGCGCGGGGCGAGAGGGGGCGGGGCGACGAGGGCGACGGGGGCGACTCGGGTGCCGAGGGGCGCCCGCCCTCTTATCTGCACGGGACATAAACCTCCGGGGTCGATTCGCCACTCCCGGCGGCGACCAGCGGTCTCCGATCCCTCCAATATGTTTTAAGGTTCCTCTTATACAGGGAGGGGGCCCCATATTATTTTTACCCAGATTATACCCAGTGCCTCCCACAAAACAACATACGCCCCAGAGTTATCTTCCCTTTTTTATCGATAGAAGAAATTGAGTCGTATTTTTCTCCCAATTTCAATTTCCATACATAAATAAAAGTTCATACGCCAGCCAGTGGCCATTCCCACTGCCATTCCGTGGAATATATAGACATTTGTTTTAATTTCGTGCGTATCCGATATCGTGGAACTGTGTACGCGGTCGGCGACCGCTCTTCGGACCGGGCCATAAAACGTAACAAGATTGAATAATGTAAAAAAGGAACATCATCCACGGTTCAATTTTCCGCTCTCCGAAGGAGGTCCCGGGATGTTAGAAACGGCGGCCATTTTGGGGAGGAGACGCTTCGGGTTGTTTTTCGTCTTTTTTATTAATATTACTAAAAGTAAAGTGAAACTAGATAGGACGTCATCCCAAAAGTTGGTCTCGCCGAAAGTAGCTCGAGTTTTAGTGCGGTTCTTAAACTTTAGTTAGATGCTAAACCGAGAATACCTTCTTGGTGCGTTTTCAGCTAAGTGTTATGGCTTTATGAGTTGAAATTGATTTTATTTCAAGCAATCCCGCCTCCGCTGTGTGCGAGGAGATTACAAAAACTTTACAGGGTCGTAAATCATATTTAATACAAGCATATCATTTCCCGCAAGTTGCGGGGCCTCCCGCACAGATTCTCGTCCCTTCCTCTATAACCGCGCTGAATAAAAGATCAGCCGCAGAAATGAGATCCGCGACGAAGCAGGGCTCCAGTTTTACCACCGACAGAGTCGGAGCTGGCGCCCGCTTACGGGCCTCGCCCGCTCCGCAGACGGCGGCGCTTAAAGAGCATGGCCTGCGCCTCAAGTCTTCGGCAGCCAGGGCGAAATTGAATTCTGTTCTTAAGTGCAGTTTTTAACTGACGGAACTCAAACCTCAGGAAGACATCGTCTTAGTTGAATACGTTTGACTCGAGTTCTTTACAACGTATAGAAAGCATTTCTTGATTTTGAAATGTTTGTGTTTCTTCTGAAAGTGCGATTGGTTATTGGACTCTTGCGTACTATTACCATTTATTCTTTAAAAAAAATTGAACTTAGCCACATAAGAAAAGAAAGGGTTTGCTGTCTTACGTAATTTTTTTTTCTTCCTTATTTCAGTTACGTAGTCGATTTCGACATCAATTAGAAGAAAGTTTGCAGCTAAAGATTTATTTGCCTCTTGATTTTCTTACGCATGTCATTAATTGCTTTTAGTAGTTTATTTTCAACTTTTAACATTGATATATTTGCACTTCGTTTATAAACTAGTTCTGAATGTATGATTATTTAGAGAAAAAATTGTGAATGAGAATTACCCAAAGTATGTAAGTAAACGCAAGATCTAAAAAGAAATGAAAACTGTTTTTTCTGAAGAAAAGAAAATATTTGAGGAGCGTAAATGGAGGTTCCGAGGAAATGAAATATTTATACATTGCTTCTGGAAAACGATGTGTCTGGTAGATGCATATAGTATTGAATATCTAAAATTACTGTAAGATGGCAATCGAAATCCAGAGAGTTTTCGAGGATAAAAAAAGCAATGAGATAATAAAATTAACTACTTGTAACGTACATGAATGTTAAAATTATAATTATAATAACATTATGATATAAGTAGTACATAATTTAATTTTGTATTAATTATGCTTTTATTAGAATGATATTAAAAGCACCGCCCAGCACGTAAAAATACTCTCTCTACGACCATTTAACAATATGTATATGTATTCCTGCTGTATATTTAGTCGAAGAATGACATCGATTACACAGTCCATGTATTTCAGAGTGGAATCCACAGCCTATCGACTACTTGCATTCCTAGAATTCTCGAAATCCACGGGTAGAATTGCAATCTCTTTGCAACTCGCGCTTCTTTTGAGCCGCGTTAGACAAGTGAAAGCTTTTGCAGTTTCATGTACGTAACCTACGCATTGTTGTACCCATATTTCTCATTTCATTGTTCTTTCAAATGAATGAATCTGAAACCAGCGGCAGTGAGAATGAATTAAGTTAGCCATCTGAAATTTTGAAAGTTGCAAATTCCACAACTCTTGAATTATTACCAGAAAAATCGAGGAAGTATTATGAGAAATTGTTTACGTCATTTATGGAGTGGAGAAAGATTAGTAGGGTAAATTCTTTTAGTGAGAACATTATTTTACAAAACATTTTCAACAGCATAAACTCTCTAGTTTATGGAAGATTTGCTCCATGTTAAGAAGAAAATTGTAAATACATAATGAAATAAAATTAAAAGCTTATTCTAAATTGCAGAAAACCGTCACGAAACTTGTCTTGAATATTTCAAGGTCGTAGAGAAAGTATAGTTTTCTACACGTGTATAATGACTATTATTCACTCATAGAAATTACAACACTCCCTTCTACGTTGCTCGTTGTCGTAAAAATCTACTCGTGAATAATAGCCGTCATCATAGCTCGTTGAAGAATATACTATTAATCAATTGGTATAAATGTGCGTATTACTGAAAAAAAAAAACGATTACGAGAAATGTTTTTGCTAAATGCCGATTAATTTACTCTTTCTTTTTGAATGAATATCAATCATTTGAATGAATTATCACACAGTGAATGAGTCAGAATTATTGTATACGTACCCTTGGAATATTACATATAAACTTCATCTCCGAATATATTCCTGCAAAACGATTTTCAGTATATTTTGTAAATTGAACAAAACATTCAGCTATTACCAAAAGATTCGTCGATTTGAATTTTATATCCAGTTCTATTGGAACTTTGGTTGAGTGATATACTTGCGATGTGTTCTTCGCTCAATGTAAGTGCCGTAACTGGAGGAGAGATAAAATAGACACTGTCTACTCGTTGAAGATCCATGCAAGGGAACTGTTATTATAATCTGGTGTATACTGTGTAGGATGAAATAAAATATTTTTATAACGCATGTTTTGAATACAACCGATTAATTTCTATGGTACTCAAGGTCTTAAACATGAGTTAAATTGAGTGTATTTGAAAAAGAGAATTTGCAATTGAATCTTTGAACTGTAGACTTAGTAAAGGTTATTTATTCAAAAACAAGAAATAGTGCAATCTAGTAACGGAATTTCAAAGAAACCAAACATGACCAACTGGTGCTTCTGTACTACAATAAGTACATTAGTCGTTACCAAATCGAAAAACTTTCCTTGTGCTTCTGCATACAACTGGACATGGAAGACGTCCTTCAAATGGGGCGTGGTCCCACCTCCAGACTGTGAGTGTGATGCTTCCGAGACCGTGCGTCACTTGGTGGAGAGAGAAGAACCAATAGCTTATCACGGAAATCCCTCGGATTTCAGACAGCAATTGAATAATGGATTGAGAAGCTCGATGTACCCTTTTAAAGACCGACCTGAAGGACTGTAACCTCAAGACAGACTATTTTTATTGTGATTGATTTATTGATTGTTAGTGATTTCGGGCGCGTCAACTAATATGGACATTAGTCCCGTAAGTGTAGTTCGTGTTTTTGCTCGGGAGGTGACGGTGATCTACCCCCGCTGGATCGCCAGATCCGGCGCCGACCTACCGTCGGTTGACGGGGTTTTCCCCGACCAGGTGTCTCCCACCAGCGGGGCACCGCTCCAGCTGGGAAAAGTTCTAAGTCCCCGACCCGTCTCACAGCATGTGTGGTAGTGTAGTGCATATTAGTGTAAGTGTGTGTCTGTGTGTGTGTGTAAGGGGTGAGGATAGGACAAGGAAGATAAAGGAAAGATCGCGCGTGATCCGTGGCCCGTTTGTAAGGGTACTGCTCCTGCATTCTCGTGGTGTTGAACGGAGAAACCACGGAAAACTACCGATCAGAACAGCCGGCCGCTTAAACGCGACTGAGTTCGACCTAGCTGAAAAGCTAGTGTCGAAAATCCTGCCGCCTTCGGGACTGGAACCTAGGGCCTCCCGGTCAGTGCCGCTGCAGAGACATCATTTGATGCACGGAGCCACCGCTCCCGGTTTTTTATTGTGATGTCCTATAATTTTTAGACTGCATTAGTTGTATTCTAGGTCATGTTAACTGGCCGTAAGGTAAGTAAACACAATACATTTCCGAGCTTGCACCGGTAGCGGTAGCTCAGTGCATCAACTGATGTCACTGCAGCGCTTCTAACCGGGAGGTCCTAGGTTCCCACTCCCCACGGCGGCAGGATTTTCGACACTAGCTGTTCAGCTAGGTCGAATTCAGCTGCTGTCTGGAGGAGAATTCTAGTGGCCGGCTGCTCTGATCGGTAGTTTTCCGTGGTTTCTCCGATCAACCCCAGGCGAATGCCGGAGCAGTACCCTAACAAACGGGCCACGGACCGCGCGCGATCTGTCCTTCCTCTTCCTTGTCCTATCCTCTCCCCCTTACACACACTTACACTAACATGCACTACACTACCACATATTCCGGGAGACCGGTCGGGAGCTTAGAGCTTGTCCCGACTGGGGCGGTGCCCCGCTGGTGGGAGAGTCCTGGTTAGGGGGAAACCCCACTAGCCGACGGTAGGTCGGCGCCGGATCTCGCCATCCAACGGGGGAAGATCACCACCATCTCCTGAGAAAAAACATGCACTACACTAACGGGACTAATGACTGAAGTAGTTGACGCGCCCGGAAACACGAAAAAATCAATCAATGAATCAATCAACCGAGCTTGCTTTTCCTCGCGCTGCGCCCCCGCTCGAGTGTGTGTTGCTGGCGCTCGCGTGCGGGAGCTGCTGCAGGAGGGCGGGGGGCGGCGGAGCGAATCTCGCACGGGCGCGCCGCGCCGCGACGCTGCCGACGCCGACGACGACGCCGAGCTTTATTAATTAACAAGGTGGTGGCTGGATGCTCGCTCGTCTTACGAGCCAATTAAATTAGCCTCGACGATGAGACAAGCGACAAAGAGGCTCCCAGACCGCGGCAGAGGGCGGGGGCGGGGGCGGGGCAAGGTCTGTGTAGCGCGAAGGGCGCGACCGACGACAGGGCGAGCGGTGTTTGAAGTGGGCGGACGCGCCCACGCTGATGAGAGCAGCGGTGACAAGGATGGTGGCGAAGCTAGCACCTTAAGCAGCTCGACCGTGACAGCTTTCGGAGCTCCAGATAGAAACATCCCTTCCAAATAACCAGGGGCGGATCCAAGAACTATGAACTAGACACTAGTAGGGAAGTAAATGCTTCTTCATGGGAAACCTTTATTTGCGTTTTTTATAATTTATCGCTTACATAGAAATATTCTAATGATATATCACGTAGTCGGAGTGAAAGAAAACTGATGTATCTGACGAATATATTTTTCAATTAAGTAAAGAAATATGTTTAGAAAATAGTAGATATTTATTGGTAAAAATTTCATAAACACAGTTGTAAAGGCATCCGGTATATCCTATGAAAATTAACGCATTGTCTTTTTCCGCGAAATACTCATCGCTCGGGTTAAAACAGTTCTGCGACATGTCCCTATTTTGTGTACAAGTGGTGGATGTAGACAATATTGAGGGGGGAGGTTTTTCTTCTATTCATTTTGAATTCTTCCACGCTTAATATTTTTGAAATATTATATATTTACATTGAAATTTTAAAAATAAACATGTTTATAAAAAGAATACTTCTTTGGATGGGATGTGATCTATATGTAGAAATTGTTTGGAATAAAACGAATAAAACTACGAAACATCTGCACTTTGCGAAAGGGTATGGCTCGCTAAGCGTCCTCCTCTATAAAATCCGCCACAATTGTTCACCGATAATAAATAAATGTCCCGACTATTTAGTGTAATCCATCTAATAGAACGTGAAAGGAGAATTCCCACTAAATACTGCACGCCGAGGACAGTTGATGGTTTTGTACCATTTTTCAGAAACCATCGACACAAAACCCCGTAAGTGTGCTACTGCTGAATAGTGAATTATCCTCTAGTTCTGAATCAAACAGTTTTAAGGTGAAAAATATAGAAATTTACAGAATAGAATATAGGAGAAAATGCAGGTGTACAGGCAAATCCAAGCACATGCTGCGCCGCAATATTATCATTGTGGACAACTTGGGAACAAAAGAGAAACATGAGCTCTTAAAACTAGGGGCTTGCTTTTTCTTGCCTCTAAAATGACACGAGTTGTTTCATATGCCTCAATCTACAAAATGAGACTATTTGAATCTTCCATTAATTTGTTTAGATTTAATGCTTATGAGTACGATTTGTTTCTGAGTTTCCGTAGCTTGAATGAAGTGAAACGCCTCGATACTCGAAATCTAAGCTAACTTAAATTTAAGAAATAGAGACAGAAATAATCTTCCAGGATAATGTTACCATTTGATTTTCTGTTTAATTTTATCTCAATGGTCATCAATATTAGTGTTAGTTCACAACACCGTGCCTAATTACAGGGGCTCACCGTTCACCGTTAGGTTACAATATGAAGCTATTTTTAATTTTAAAATATGATTAACTAAGCCCAAAATTGTTGCACGGACCCATCTATTATATCATGGAACATTTCCTGGTCTAAGAGAGACGGGACACGTGCCCATCATGTCTCCGCCATCATGTCTTGGGCTGGCTCCTGCCAACATGTTCTTTTTAACCTTAAATACCGAACAAGGCAATCTGTGTCGAAGACCTTCTCACGCGCGTTTCGTGTGGCAAATGTTTATAAAAATGACGCATCCAACACCTCTAAAGCTGTTAAAATTATTATTCTGTCAGTCACGAACGACGGAAATGGCTGACTCGAGATGTCTTACGTACATGATCAATTTCATGTCGTCCCTCAAAGCGCTGATGCGCAGGACATACAGCTATGATTTTTTGCACTTCCGTTACACTTCGGTGGTGTTTTTCGTAATTACAGTGTCATAAACTGACAGTCGGCGGTTTGGCCGCATTCTCACTCTGACCTCTGAAATATCGCGCCGCCGCGCTCTTGCCTTTGCGAAGGTTACGCGTCATTAAATGGACAAATCATCACCTTTGGGGAAATTCAAGGTAGAAATACGATGATGAATCTCAAAATTAAACAAATAAGTATTGAGTATGTTGAACTTTTGAGATAAGTAGGAAATAATGCTTTGAATCACTGTTATAAAATAATTTGGTAATTTTGGACATACTTTTTCCATTTTACGTTATATTCATTAGTAGAATTAGGACATTTTTAGAATACCAATAATTTTAGACGACGTACAATTTTTTCGTGTATGAACTTAATCAGAAAACAAAGTCAAATCCCTGAAATTATGTCTTAAAACTTCAAATATCGGCGTGTGATTACTTCAAATATCGGCATTACCTTCAAATCAGTAAATAAAATAACCAATAAAAAGTTGGTCACTTGACTGCCAGTCTTTATATTTCGTAAAACACAAAAGAATAAGATGTAATGCATGTTGTTTCCGGCAATGGAAGAAAAATGAACATCTATATATTTTAGAAATCGTCTTGGAATGCAATACAATACAATCAAGAAGTGAATCATAATGACGACAATGTCAACATCATTCCATCTGGAGCCAAACATGGCTTTCTGTTGTTTCTTATTGAATCAGAAATGCATTACACAAACACAAAGTTGTCATTTTATTACTTTACTATACTTTTACCTGCACATTCATGTCTCATCAAGATTCTTAAGTGCCGGCCTCGGATTTTCCAACCGTTTAATGGCCGCCAGAGAAAATCTTTCTCAAAGTAACAAATGGACAGCGCGTTCCCTCGACACGACCCGCTCACCACCATTTCACACGCCGCGTATCTCCGCCGTTTCCGCTGTTACCAACTTTACGACTCGCCCCTCCGCATTTCACACGAGCGAGACACGTCGCCTTTCCAGAAACTGGAAATGGACACGTTTATTCCTTTGTGCCCCCTTAAACGCCGGCCCGGCGCACGCGGCCCGCGATTAGGCAACTGACGCACGCGGCCGCCGCGCCGCCGCGCTGGCGTCGCCGCCCGGCGCCGCCATGCTAAGTGGGCTGTATTCTTTATGTCTTTATTAGCGGGGCCACACCTGTCGCCGGGAGCTGTGGGGTATACTCCGTTCCGGCTATTCTACCCCCTTCGAACGGAACTGGTGGTGGCGTTGGAGGAAAATCCTTGTGGTAAAGGTTTTCTGTTGATTTTGTGCTGAATTTTGTTGTTGGACAGTGGTGAATCTTTTATATTTTTAGGAAACTATGGTGAATTTTTTTTGTTTTTACTTTATTTTTATTTTTTATATTTTTATATTTTATTTATTTTATTTTATTTTATTTTTAAGGAAAGATCTACTAGTGGCTTAGAGTACAAATATTGCATGTCCAGTATTCCTAGTTTTAAGAAAACCAAGTTTGATAGTTTGTAAAGGTGCAAGTACTTATGGAGCGAATATTTGTTTTCTTGGAAAAAGCATGATTCTCGTTAAGGACATACAATCTTTGTTCACTAGGTAGGAATGAATGAGAGGTCTCCAAAAATATTAACTCGACCATGAATGACCATACATATATATAACTGAACCGTACATATATACATGAACAAAATATAACTGACCATGAATGCACATACAATGTTAGGGCACTAACCATCGATGTTTTTTAGTAATATTTATTTGAAATAGTAAAATTACAAGGTTTCACCTGATTTTGAATATTTATAAATAAAAAAAAGCTTTGTGAAAGCAAATAGCCTTGGCTGCAATTTTTTTACAATGAAAATATAAGTATTGTAGCCACTAAATTCATAATTTGCTACGTACTTGTAGCTTTATGATTTTATAGTAACATGTTTATTTATGGAATAAACTAAATTAATTAATATTAAATTAAAAATATTTATTAAAACAAGTCTTTTGCAAAAATGAAGAATTTGGAGACAAATAAAGGATTGACAATCAGCCACCTCATCGAACGTTTAAAGTTTTTTCATCTCGATTCTAATTTTAATATTTTAAAAGTTTGTATTATATTTATGGTATATCCGTACATGTCTGATAAATACCATCAGTCAAGAGAGAACGGGCCTTACTTCCAACAAATCTTCCGCTCGCAGCGTGGTCTAGGGGCCATCTCCGACCCCCGCGTTAACTAACGGCTCTCGACAGGCTGTTGCAGACGAGTTACGGGGCTGGATGGCGTCATAAACACGGGTATTGAATACCAAGCTGTCTTTTATCGCGTATAATTATTGTTTTGAACACTGGGCAATTATTTATGCAACGCTCCTTTCATTATTTCTGCCTCCAAATTGCTTCATTTTCTTCCCGCGGGCCTTCCGTGGGGGAGATAGGAGACTCCGTCTGATGCGGGAGGTCTATTTGCTGCGGAGGCGGCTGGGCGGTATGGCTGGATAGTGGCAGAGGGTACCTTGGTGGTATGGAAATTACAGGTGGGGGATGAGATTGAAGAGGGAATTCTTTTATAGTTTGGGGCATTTTTTGGCTTCGTTTCGTGGAAAATTTGCTTGCAGATCTTAAGTGATCTACCTCTGAACAATCTTCTTGTGTAAATGAAAGTAAAATTGTAACTAATGTAGTAGAAAATTGAAAGTAGCAGCAGACAACATTTATGCAACTGTTCTTCATTGTTATTCTGAATAATCCAACAAATTTGAAGTGAGTTTCTTCAGCTGGTAAATGCATTATATTTCGTATCGTAGGGAGTGAAATCTCCTATGGAAAGAACACGATAAGGAATTTTTCGGTCAATAAGAGAAGGAAGTTTCGCGATCACTAAATGAATAGGGTGAAGTAAAAGGTTTGTTTCAAAGTTTGTTAATGCTTTTGGGGGTAGAACGCGTGATTTAATTAATTTTTACACAAAAAAAGTTTGATATGTCTGCGTCAAATTTTTCACAACTCTTTGGAAGAATTTACTTTCAGTCAGGAGATATTAAATGATCAAATCCTGAACAAAATTATATCTTTAAATATTTTGTAAAATTACGTCATTATTGTTTTGTTTGACTTCTTTTACCTTTCCCAGCTTCATTAGTTTCGAAACGTTTTTTCTGAAAATTTTGCGTCATTTTTTATTGGTAAATATTAGTGTTCTGGAACAGTTCCTAGTCATGTTCAATAATTTTGTGTGGTATTTCAATTTCTGGTAATATTGTTATGATACCAGCAGCGTTAATAATCTTGCCACAAAATTATAATTCTTCGCTACTGAGCGCCTTGAAGAAACAACATAGTAGGCATTTTCATTACTATAAGTTGAGGATCTGGCGCGTTACACAAATATAAAATTTTGGTTTTGAATATTTAACAATTATTGTAATTATTGGCAGTATTCATTTAACTTCATGGTATTTATTGTTCTCATAAAGATAATATCACAGTGCATCTACTACATTTGGTTCCTCAGATGTTCGAAGTGTAAAGAGAGGCAAACCGAGACAGTTTATTTTCGCGAAAAGTTTCATACAGCCATAAGTTAGAGGTAATACATGGCATCTGATCCTCCAAAGAAACACTTCGTGCCGCAGAATCGACATCGGGGCTTTCGGAATTGCCAGTCGTGCAGAAGCGTTCTCGCCGGATCGGCACGTGGTCCGCGGTGAGGACGAGGCAAACGACCGCCCCCCTCCCATCTACCCTACCCCTCCCGCCGCCCCCTCCCCTCCCACTCCCCCCTCCGCCGCTATCTGACGTGTGCATCTGCCGCGTGTCGACAAGATCTGCACGTCCGGCGCTCGGGTAAATTGAATTACCGAAATCGTGAGAGGCCTGCGGAGCTGTGTCGAAACGTGAGCAGCTGAGGAGCCGATCGGCAGCGGACGCGGAGGCGGGAAGCGGGGGCGAGCGCGGGGGTAGTCGCGGGGACGGACGGAGGGATGGACGCGGGGGCAGGCGGGGGGCGGGGACGGACGGGGAGATGGACACAGGGGCGGGCGCGGGGACGCCGAGGGTTGGGGCGGGCGCGGGGACGGATGGGGGATGGGGCGGGGGTGGAGGCGGGCGGGTGCGGTGCCGACGGACAGCGGTGCTGCACGAGGGGCGGGGACGCCGCGACAGCTGCAGATGCAGCCGTGGTCGTGCGCGCTGAAGCGTCGTGTCGCCTTCGATGGAGGACATCTTTTGTGGCTGGCTGCTTGAAGACCGGGATGAGGGACTCCTTCATTTGGACGATTGGAGACGCAGATCCCATTGACGCACTTCCTTTTGACGATCGATTCCGGGATTTTAGCGACCTCGCGAAGGCAAGTTTGTTAAAACTCCGGAATCGTTCGTCAAAATGAGCCGTATTAAGAATGACCTTATTCCGGATTATTTCAGAGAAAAAGTGAAGTTATTAGTTCCAAGCCATATAATTATATTTGGACATTTTTTGTTATCGGGTACTTGGTGTTCGGTTCCCAGGGCGTGTTGCACATGATTCTTCATGATTTCAGACGCTTGAGGGTCTCTTAGGACGAATGCATACAGACGGGACGTAAAGTCAACGGTGTCATGCCGTAGAGTTATAATTGCACACAGTGTTTGACTTGGTGATTGGTTGTTTTCACCACGTTTTTGTCTCAAAATCCAATTCTTCAAGTAAAAGTTGATGCTCAATGAAATACCAAACGGCAAACTGTCAATCTTTTTTTCAAACCTATTGAATATTACAAATAATGTTTCACTTGCCTGTAATTCGATTAGGAGTTCATAGTGTTGTAGTTGTTATGTACCAAATATTTAATATTGTTGTGCATTCCTATCTAGGAGAAGGCTTCACGAGTCTTTCTTGCCGCTGGAAATTTGATAGCATTAAGAAAATACGCTAAAATGAGATATACAAATGAGTTTATAAACAAATTTCATCTCGTATACAGAACCTATGAATGTGTGGGTAATAAAATTGGAAAAATGGATTTCAAATCTTTTAAAACTATGAACTTTGTAATGCACAAGTCAAGAAAATTTCAAAATCAGTAATTACTTAAATTCAGGGATCAGCCTGTTTTTGCTGGGATTTTATGAATCGCGTCCGACTTGATGTAAAGCACTGGTACTTATGTGGACCACTCAATTATACTGATATCGAAGTGAAATCGAAAAGTCGTCCTACAAAAATATATCTATTCAGTTCCCGATTTAGTGGCCTGCTGAATACAGAAATATAATTAAAATTTATCAAAATAAAGAAGGGAAACGCCTGTACAGCAGTTTATTTTCTTCTTGTCAAAAATTCGTTTACAATCTAATATATGATTTTGATGAACTGTTTTAATAAAGAAGGGAAACGCCTGTACAGCAGTTTATTTTCTTCTTGTCAAAAATTCGTTTACAATCTAATATATGATTTTGATGAACTGTTTTAAAATGATTTTGAAGTTTGTCGTTTTTTACAGTTTTTAACGGCATGGCCAGTATATGTCGGAATTAAGCTCTATTTATTCTATTAGTAACATCCTTTTAAGAAATGTTGAAAAAGAAATCATATTGATGACATAACAATCGGAATTATACAAAAATGCCTTCTTTAAAAATATATTCTCTAATTCCTATTATTTACGGTTCAAGTTTATCCTAAAACTATTTATTTCAGACAGTTAAAGATGAAGGTTTATTTGTGATTTTGTCTAAGATATGAAGTACAAAACAAGGAGAAGGAATGGGAATACATTTTTACCGATTTAATGAATGAACAATAAAGTATTCAATCATTTGCAAACCGCACTCAGAAATTAAAATACCAATTTATAGGTGTCCTCTAAAGTTCAAATAAAAATCTCAATGCTTTATATTAGTTAGTTATTAATTCTCACTATTCCCTTCAGATCTTAGACACTGACTTATATTGAAATATTTGAATTTATGGTCATGAGATGCATGATCATATGATGTATGAATCACTAAGCGAATTTTAAGGCCTTCCTATTTTTCCGTACATTGTGAATTTAGTCAAAAGAATTTCGGTAGTTACAACAATTTGAAACGATAAGAACTATTAATTAGAGGTTTCGTAGACTCTCAGGTACTCTGGCTGTTTGCGGTTAATTAAAATATCCGTGCTCTCTTAATAGGGAGGTGTAGATTGCAAGGATATCCTCCCTGATTATTATCACGTATTTTTACCAAGATCTTACTTCCAATGAATTATAATAGGTTTAGAAAAGAATGCCTTGCATGTCAGGTTTGTTTAATGTTCCATCATTGCGGTTAACATTGAACTGTACATCGCGAAGTTTGAAAACATGAAACATAACATCAAATTTGAATTGAATGGTTGCGTTGTAATGATGTAATGTGAACAAAATATGTGGGTTGTATTCTTCCCAAAAATACTCTTTTTTTCTGTACTACATCCATTTCACCTTGTATCTCGCACAGTACTCCTCTGCATTAAAGACTTTCGCGGTTTGCAACGCTAGTTAGGGACCTCGCCCGCCTGTTAAGCTGCTCACTTCCATTACGGGTCTGCTCTCTTATCGTCGGCCGCAAAAGAACGAAGGAGCGGGGCCTCTGCAATTCACCAACATGTAAAGGAAATGGTGGCTACTTCACACACATTTCGGAGCGCTACTTTGCGTAAAAATGCACTTCTCGAAATGCGTAATAACCGTGAAAGAACCTGATGCACGCCCTCTGCTGCATGCCGGAGTGTGAACGGACAAGTTGTAACGACCGCCGCGGAGTGCGCTGCGAGTCGAGCGGCACAGCGGGCCGGGGGGTGGGGGTGGAGAGAGGGACCGCAGAATCCGACAAATTTCCGTTGCACCTTTCACGCCACGCCTCCATTTTGAAGCCGCTCATGCGTGCGTTCGAGCAGGCCGTGTAATTAAGAGAAAATGGCGCCGGATTGGCAGGTCCACCGCGGCGGTGGAGGTGCCGTCGACGGCGTCTTGGCAATGATGGTAGCTACATTGGTCATGATGGTCATGATGGTCATGATGGTCTACATTGGTCATGGAAGCGCCTCCAGATTTTTAGGCAGGGATTGATTGATTAATTAGTGATTCCGAACGCGTCAACTGCTAAGGTCATTAGTTCCATAAGAGTAATAAATAGTGTTATCACGAGAGGTGGCGGCCACCCATACATTTCAGTATCATGTCACTGTTCGTTTCGCCATAGCGAGATCCTTTCAATCCACCACCGCCGCCGCCATGGCTGCAACTGCCGTCACAACGACACTGTTGCCGCCATCGCTGCCACGGCAGCTATAGCCACGTCGTCGTGGGAGAGACCAGTGGATCAATGGAGTAAACATTGATGCCTTCTTCTCTGAAGTAGAAACTAGCCATGCATTGCTTAATCCTAGCTGGGGCTGCCGGGGAGTGACTGTAATCAGTCTTGATGAGGCAGCGGTGACTGCAACCGCAACGCTTGTAACAGGATGAGGTGGTGGAAGCGTAAGTACAGGATGTGCCCGACCCATTACATTTTCAGCGACATGGCGATTTACGAACGAAATTTGGTTTGCTTCAATAGAATTAGAAACATCGACAGTGATCAATTACTCGTATATTGCTGGAAGGATTTCTGAGGAGTTAAAATCCCAAATATATTTAACAAACGTAATAAATGTCTTAGCCGACCTGGATGGTCGAGGTGGCTAAGAGCGAGTACCGACTCAGCGCCTCGGTCCGAAGGGTCGCGGGTTCGAGTCCCTCCTTGGGCATGGCTGTTTGTCCCTTGACTTTGTGTGTGTGTTGTTGCGGAGGGCCTCGCGTTCTGCTGACCCCAGATCAGAGGAGCCTGCAAGTGTTTGTCTAGTGTATGGTCGAATATGCGTCCCTTCGGGACGTAAAGGGCAACCGGCTGTCGGCTGGATAAAAGCCCTAGGAAAAAAAATGTCTTATGTAGCGCGCCAGGAAGGTGCAGTGGAACCTTGCTGGTGAGAGTGCTTCCAACAGAAATCATCTCGGTATCTCGAGCTGCAGCTTGAATGCGTACTACATTGTGTACTCACCATAATCATAATAGAAGCTGGAAGTGGTGTTCCTTTCACTTGTTTCGCAGTGATTTGGTTACTACCAACATTAATGTAATTTTTAATAGAAGAATTTCTCTCAGTGCTGAGAGACTTTCTTGGCACACTGTATTTGTTAATAGGGCTTCAGTTTGCGGTTTTAATATTGCCACAATAGCGAATATTAGTATGAAGGTAGTGAAAATAAATGTGATTTGGTAATATTTATGGTAATGTAGGTGCAGCTCAATCTATACTTCATTGCTTAACCAGACAGCGCTTCTGGTCGCGCACTCGGTAGCAAGGGGAAGCACCGGTGGTCAACATTATCGATGTTAGCAGTAATGGCAACGTTTTCAGAAGAGGAGACAGTAAATGTTTTTAGTTGAGGGAGAGGCTTGATTCGTAGTTTCTGTCTGTGGCAAAACGAAATGTCACAATACCCTGGAACCCAACCGGCCACCAAGCGTCTGGGACTCAAAGTGTTAATCATAACATTATTGTAGGTATAGCGACCTACGTCGAGGCTTCATGTTTATTCCATTGTGGCACTACAAGACACCGGCTGTGGTTGCGCTGGCAGCGACGACGGTGACAGTCTAGAAGTGGCGGTGGTGTTACATTCGAAGCATCTGACAATGGTGAATCTATCTCTGACATGAAACGAACGAAACAAAACGAGGACTGAAATGTAAGGACGATGACTATCTTAATGATTAGACTATTGTACCTGCAGCAACTTACGTCGAGGCATCAGAGTGTCGATGTGGCGGCGGTGGCGGTGAATTCAAAGGATCTCGCTATGGCGAAACAAACCGTGACATTGCACTGAAATGTATGGGTGATGTAAATCTTCATCATTAGATTGATTGACATATTGTTAGTGATTGCAAGCGCGTCAATACTAAGGTCATTAGTCCCATAAGTGTAGTGCATGCTTTTTCATTTTCGGGAGGTGGCTGTGATCATCCCCCGATGGATGCCAAGATTCGGCGCCGACCTACCGTCGACTAGCGGGCTTTTTCCCAACCAGATATCTCCCACCAGCGGGGCACCGCCCCAATCGCGAAAACCTTTAAGTCCTCGACCGCTCTTCCGGCATATCTGGTGAGGGGTGAGGGTAGAACAAGAAAGAGGAAGGAAAGATCGCGAAATATGCGTGGCTCGTTATTAAGTTCTGTAATACTGTACTGTATTAAGTACGTTTAGTAAGGTACTGCTCCGACATTCTCCTGGTTGGCCATTGATTGGAGAAAACATGGAAAACTACAGATCAGAGCAGCCGGCCGCTAGAATTCTACTCCAAACAGCGACTGAACTCGACCTATTTGATAAGGTAGTGTCGAAAATCCTACTGCCGTCGGGATTAGAACCTATGATTTCCCGGCCAGAGGCACAGGAGGAACATCATTTGATCCACTGAGCGACCTATTCCGGTTTAATCACTAGACTATTATCCGCACACGTTTTCTTGAGCCCTCGCTTCGCTCGTTGCGCGAGGAGTGGGGAGTTTGGTTATTTTGACAAGGAATTTTATATCTAATTTGTAGTTCGTTGTTCGATGCAAAATAGTTTCTATTACATGGGAGCGAACATTTCTGGTTATCAGATTTTGTTCACAACGCTCGTTGCTATCATTTATTTTTAATTGAAGTAATATTGGCAAAGGAATGGGGGTAGGTCTTCCGGGGCTCAAGAAAACGTGCAGGGGTAATACCTCCGTCGAGGCACTGTTTACTCCACTGTACCACTGGACTCCAACAGAACACTGCCTGTAGCTGCCGTGGCAGCGTCGGCGGCGGTGACGGCCACGGCAGCGCTTGTAGTAGTGGAGGCGGCGGCGGCGGCGGCGGCGGCGGCGGCGGCGGCGGCGGCGGCGGCGGCGGCGGCGGCGGCGGCGGCGGCGGCGGCGGCGGCGGCGGCGGCGGCGGCGGCGGCGGCGGCGGCGGTGACGGCAACAGCAGCGCTTGTAGTAGTGGAGGCGGCGGCGGCGGCGGCGTGATGGCTCAATTGAATACGGCGGGTGTCGTAGCCTGGGGCCAGAGGCGGACAGCGGCGGGCGAGGGGGCGGCGGGGCGGCAGAGGCCGACCGCTCGTCCCAGCAATTAGCCGCATGCCGTGCGCTCGAAGCAATTTCCAAAACCCGTTCCCCAAGAGAGGGGGACCGGTTTTCGAAAATGGAGTAATTATTTAAAAATTATAGACGTCGTTTTCGAAGACGATGGTTTCGGGCAGTTTAGGAAACAAAAAGACGTCAAGGAAGCTTCCAGCTGATTGAGCTATTTAATTAGCAATGTTATTAATAAGTACATATTTATATCGTTGACTTAACCAGTTATGATAAGTGTCCGGCGTGCTGTGGGGACGTTACGCGCGGGAAAATTAATAAACGGGTTCGGAGACGCGCCGGAAGTGAGAGGCAGTGGGCGGTGGGCGGTGCACGTGTGCATGTGTGGGTGCGGGCGAAAGGGGATGTCGGCATGAGACGATATGTGCTTGACCGTCTGGTCGGCCTTGACTTCTTTCGAGGATCCACGCTGTTTGCTTAGGTTCCAAATTCGTTTGGGTGTGGTGAAGTGTTCGCGTTTGATTCGTAACTGCTGAAGCAAAAGTGTTGAGGGGACGGGGCGAAACCGGTTTTCGTGGAAATAATATTTATCTAAATTGAATGGGTTTTAAACAATGCTCATTTTTTGACATCTGAAGTTTTATTTCGTAACTCTTTTAATTGCGAAGACAATAATCCAAACATTGTCAAAAGTCAGAATATGCGTTCATTTATGTGTAAAATGAAGGCATCCTGCAAAAAAAGTGTACAAATGTGTCAGTGATCTAGATTGTTTTCTAAAGCAAATCTCGTCTTCATACATCATTTACTTTGCAATCCTCACCCACACCTATATTTATAAGGTTAAAGGTATTTGTACTTTTATTTTAAATTCTGTTTCTTAATGTACAGCCCTGTATCGCATGCAAAGACGCACATTTCTCTCCTGCAAGTTACAGAATCAAGAAAATGTTTGAAAATATGCAAGAACGCTGTAATTATCTTTAACTTTTAAATATCTAAATCGTTTGGAGAAAAACTCTTTGGAAGAGAACATTATAACCTAATACAGTTTCCGGCGCATTTAAATACTTGTGACTACTCTGTGTGCAAATGTATTTTCGTTTTGTTGATTTCTGTTCACAATTAAAGCAAACTGTATTGATGTGTATTTTGATCTACGTCCACAGTGGCAAATCTTCGAAAATCATGAATCCACATGGATTAATCAAAACATGTTCTTTGCTCAGATTTTGAATACATTCAGAAGTAACTCGACTGCTAATAACTAATTTGTACTTATTTTTCCCGGTATTTTCTCTAGAGAGTGTTCCGGGAACTAGCACCGCAGGCCGAGTCGGCACCGTTAAACTCGGAAACGCGAAACACTGACAAGAGCTCTTCTCTTCACGAAAGTTCGGCAGAGTGAGCGACGGCAAAATGTCTGACAATTACACTCTTCTCTAATGAAAAGCCGTCAGTTCCAAATTAGTCCCTTACGACATTAAAGGGTTATTAAATTTTCAAGTTATAAGTTACAGGTTACGTTAGCATGTTCCGTATCGTCTGCTTACAGGCCTTCGGTTTTTAATCACCTACCTCGTGCTCCCGTAATTATGCATTTAAGTTCGTTCGAAGTACCAGCCTTCCCTCTCCGAAGAATGAGTCGTAATTACATTAATTCCTTAGTGCGTTATTCTGTAATAATTCTGTTAAAGTTGCAATCTTGCGGATGGATGTACTTCAAACGTAACAGCATTCCTCATGTTTGCCACTCCTAATTATACGTTGTCGGTAGTCGATCGACTACGATCTTTGCAGTTTGAAACCCACCCCAAGTACTCGTATTTTTCTATGACGATCTCTATCAAAATCAGTTCTGAAATCATTGTAATTATCGTCTCAGATAATTTAATAATCCCGGCAACTGCATGTAATCGAATCCAGCGTAGCGTAATTATTGGGAAAATTGCGGGAACGCCAGTTAGAAGCATGCAATCGGGAAAGCAAGCCGTTTTTAAATCCGGAAATACCGAGTATCCACCTGGGATTAGGTTGGAAATTAATCTTAGAACGATAGAACGCTTTACCGTACTGCGGTGCGGAATATACGGCGCAAAAGGCAGCCGTGCTTCCAGAGAGCGGCATAAGTCAGGATCGTTAATGCTGGTGCGGTTGTCAGTACTGTTGCTAACGTGCATGCGTCTCTTATCGGTGTCGACTCGCCGCCCAAAACCTCGTGCCACCGGCCCTGCAAGGGCATGGATCAGGGGTACTTAGGCGTCCAATGTTTACACTCCTGCCACCAGGATTTTAGGCCGTTCCACCTGGGGATTTTTTTGGTGAACCTCGATAACGTCCACGCCGCTAAGCCAAGCATTTTTTTTTCAGAATATTCCTCTAAAACTTGTTTTGGGAAGAATCCTGACAAGTTAGTTATTCATTCGGGCAGAGGTATGTGTAACTTTTTCAACTTAATTATTGCTCATAGCTTTCTGAGAGACTCTCGATGAAAAAGAGAGAAAACTGTTTCTGCCGCTGATTCTCGTTAATTACTTAAATTCAATATTTCCAATGCATTTTATCCAAACTCATCATGAAGTCAACTATTCTCGCAAACACTAGCCAAGTACACGTAATGATACACGGCACAAATACATTACTGGTATTTAATAAATAAATTGGATCAAATATACTTCACTCAACATAAAAGGTTTGATGCTAAAATGTCTTAATTATCAAATAGATATGTTCATAGAATTTCGCCAGGAACTTTTCTGGCTTACTTGCTGATTTGTATATCCACCGCTAAAAAAGCTTCCCTGTTTCTTAAATCAATTGTTCGGCCAATAAAACTGAATAGATAGTAAAAAAATATTTCTCCAAATGAATTTTTCTTCTTCGAGCTATCATTTGTGCTTCCTTCTCATTCCTTTCCCCTTCTTCTCCCCCAGATTTTCAGTAATGTCTGGAAATGCAGCTGTCGATCGCATTTCCATTCATTTTTTAAAGCTGTTATCGCCTAACTGAAACGTTTTCAAACCTCTTTCAGGCCAGTGTTGTAAGAAAAACTTGTGTATATTATACTGTTGTTTTTTGTTGGTGTTGTGCTTGTTGTTGCTGCGACTACTGCTACCGTCTTTTGTACTGTTGCAAATGATATAATAATATACAAGAATGAACAAATAATAATATACAAGAACGATGGATGGAGATGCAATTATTCAGTTATATACGCTGCTTATTAACTTTCCAAACATCTCTAACTTTATCTTAAAAAGAAACCATTATTCTGATATTGTTTTATTTATTTATGTTCAATCTGTACATTAGCTTCTTTGGTGTTCTGCTTCACTAAGACATTTCATGCAATCACATTCAAATTGCACCACGAACTTCCGCTGCGTTTCATATTTAACCAGTCATTCCGAAACGCTTCCCACCACCTTCCCACATAAAGCGGAGTCTACATTTTCAGAAAGCTCCATCACGTCTCGTGATCTCTAACACGGCCTTCTGCGCAACGCGACAAATCGCGGCCTCCTGGCTGGCAGAAACAAAGGAGGCGCAATTCTTTTGGCGACTGCATGGGACGTTGCTCGCGACGTCCGGGGGCCGGCCATGCACCCGACTCATCGCTCTCCGCAGATAGCAGCGACACGGCGCGACGGGAGTGTGGTGGTGATACGAAGGGGTAGTCGAGGTGGAAGGTGGGAAGAAAAAATGTCTACAGGAAATTGGTGAGAAGGAAAGAGTAGAAGTGAAGAAAGATATGAAGAAAAAGTGAGATTTGAAAATGAAAATAAATTAAAAGTTACGAAGCGACATTGGATAAGGTGCCATCGGAATGGTAGGGTCAACTGCAATCCGCCGTTCAGCCGAAAGATACCAGAAGAGAACAGAATGTAGTTGATACAGACATCGGTATAATCGTGAACTAGTCAAAATATTTGGAGGCATCATCGTATGATAAAATCAAATAATTGTTCGTTCTAAATAAAAGTAAATTTCTCTGTTTCTACAAAAATATACGACTATAAGACATCTCAAGTAATAGGAAGCAATGGAAAAGAGAGAATCTGAAATTACTCTGTGATATACAAGATCTGGTGCCACGAACGAAAAATAAATGGATTAGTTAAATATTATGGGAGATGAGATGAATTGGATGAGAGGAATGGAAAATAATGCAGTAGGTTAATATTGCGTATGTATGAACATCATGACAAAAAATCAAGCTACATAGACATTTGTATTCATAAAGTGAATATTCTTCGAAACAAATCTGTTATCATAGTCATAAATATGCTACATTTGCTCCATACATCGCACTCACTTTTATGTCATAAACAAAAGTAGGATAAGTATTCATTTTTCACTCACGCTAATAATGACGAACATTGCTTATACCTGAGGCAGAAGTTGAAGCTGGACGTTTCGCGGTCATTAACATTGAAGTTACAAGGGCGACCAAGTAGAAAATCCGAAAGAAAGCGTTACAAAGAGAAGTCGGTCAACTACATTCAAATGGTGTTTATCAAGCTTATGAAGTGTAATAAAGCATCTACTGTAACAAAAACTAGGGAAATTAATAAAAACGCCATGTAATGAAGAGGAGATAATTTCTAAAACATTCACATATATAGCTATTACTGACTCCTAGTAAGTCAGAATTGGTCATCATCGTTGGCTTTAAACATACTTCAGCTAAGACACCAACAGCAGCCGGTGTGACACGTACAACTAGGTAGGAGTCAGGTGAACTTCGAACGTGCACAAGCTATGAGAGTAGTAAAAGGTCATCTTCATCACTTTGCGTCGATCAAAGCAATATCAATGCCACTGCCAACAATTTCATTCGACCATGCAATTACAGTAGGGTGATGCAGTCCTGTCACACCTGCCTGGCCACCACCGTTCGCCTCCGCGTTGCCATTAACGCAACCGACGGCAGCGGCGACGCTGGCTCCGCGGCAACTGCTATCATCACTACCGCCTTATCAGCTGCATCATTGTCGTTATATTTACGCGTCACCATTATATTTACGTCACCGTCATGCCGTGGTCACGTAACGTCACGCTGTCCCATCACGTCACGTCACGTCGTCACGTCATCACGTGTCTCGTCACCGATACCGTCTCGTTATCGTCACGTCACCTCACCTCACCGTCACTCATTCATCACGTCACCTCACCGTCACGTCACCGTCACGTCACCGTCACGCCGTCACGGTCACGTCACGTCACGTCTCGTCACGTCTCACCGTCACGTCACTGTCCCATCACGTCACGTCACCGTCGTCGTCACGTCACGTCACGTCACGCGTCACGCGTCACGTCGTCACCGTCACACGATACCGTTCTCGTCACGTCACCTCACCTCACACGTCACCTCACCTCACCGTCACGTCACCTCACCGTCACGTCACCTCACCGTCACGTCACGTCACGTCACCTCACCGTCACCGTCACGTCACCTCACCGTCACGTCACCTCACCGTCACGTCACGTCACCGTCACGTCACCTCACCGTCACGTCACCTCACCGTCACGTCACCTCACCGTCACGTCACCTCACCGTCACGTCACCTCACCGTCACGTCACCTCACCGTCACGTCACCGTCACGTCACGTCACCGTCACGTCACGTCTCTTTCACGTCACGTCTCTTTCACGTCACGTCTCTTTCACGTCACGTCTCTTTCACGTCACGTCTCTTTCACGTCACGTCTCTTTCACGTCACCTCTCTTTCACGTCACCTCTCTTTCACGTCACCATCACGTCTAGTCACCGTCGCAAGATACCTCGAAGTTACGACAACTGTTGCCATTGTTGTCGCCACCACCGCGTCCGAACTCTACCCCCCCCGCAACGTGTCTTCCACCACCGCCACCGCCGCTACCGCAGCCGCCGCCGTCGCCGCCGCGCGACACCGGCGGGCGAGCGTGTGGTTATTAATTCCCCCGCGATAGCATCTCGACTCCTTTTACCCCGGCGTCCTTGTTCCGCCGGCGCGGCGTCCACCGTGCCGCAGCGCGTCGTGCCCCGGCGCCGGGGGGGGCGTCTTTTCGTCTTCGTCTGGCGGCGGCGTCTGCGACTCATTCGCCGTCTGCGCGGTTGCTCGAGGAGCCCTCCGACGCCCGGCCGAATGAGCTTGGTTTTGCTCGGGCGAATGATTGACGAGTTCCTGGGCTCCCGCGTTTAGTTTGCTTTCGTGATCGCGTTGCCAGGTTGGTACAATGTTAGAGTAGTTTGTTCGTTGCTGAAGAAATGGAATTTTGTGACGATTTACTGTCACATTTATTTTCGGGCTAGAGCACATAATTTCCTCCACGATGCATTTGAAGGGCTACCTCAATAGAACAGACCATTGCGAAGGTTCTGCCCAGTACTGTAGGGTCAAATACCGCTTAATGTTTTCACACGATGGTAGTGGCGTCATAGGCAGCGTCAAACAACTAGGTTTCTCTTATCGCAGTTCATTATTTCATAATTGCTCAATAAAGCCATGTATATGGTTTCTCCACTTCTTTACCTACACGTGGTAAAGATACCAATAAAAAACTAGTTATTGCTTATGTTTGAATTACTTAAGTGAACAATGAAGTTCAAGACGGAAAAGAAAATGTGGAATGTTCTGAAATTATTAAGTTAAAACGTATTCGATTTGAAAGGGATATTTCAAGTACAAGAACTAATTTTTAAACCTATCTTAAACTGAAAATGTAATAGTTGAGGCATTTATGAACATAATATCGAAATTACAACAGATTTATTAAATAATTTTATAACATTTCGTTTCGGAATTTTAGAACACTCAAATTCTATTTAGAATTAAAAATTCAAATTCATGGTGAAGAATACAAACTTTAAAAATACGCCAACATCCGTCAAAATATCTGTATATACATTCGGATTGGATTTCCTTGTTGCTTTAGTCATAAAAATTATGTAATGACATAAAGACAAATAGCTTTGATAACTAATGTGTGTAATTTCAGAATGGTGCCGTAAATGACCCACCATAATTCTTTTTATGTGCGAACGAGTAGTTTATACTACGTAGTAATTGCAGTGCGCAGAAGAATTACAGGTCTGAAAGAGGGGGTCGGCAGTGGCCGGGTAAGCGGCTCGCAGCTCAGCGTGACTCGACCTCAAGTCACACAATATAATCACGAGCAATGAAGCCATGCAAACGCTTCATGAACAGGCGACATATTTTCTTATTTTGTAATTATTCCAAACGCTGCACATATATGTAATGACATACATGTATTCTCGAACTTCGCATTGTCATGCGATGGGAAAAGCCTGAATTTCAGGTTAGGCAGACATTAAACACCGGTATATCGTTAGTTTTAATCTCTTTGCATCTTTACCGAAATTATTCGTCGGTTTCGTGATATTCATTAAGGCAAATGCTGATTGTGACACGTATTTTGCAGGCAACTCGACAAACTACAGAAGTAATTTAATGAAGTTCATATTATTCATCTTTGGCATAATTTCACTATCTATTTAATTATCTTTGCTGTTTTTTGTTAGCCAAACGGTTCTTATATCTAAACTATTCTTTTTAATTTAACTAGAAAATGACGATGTTTTGAGATGAGTCACTTTCTTTGTACATCGACTACATTGTTCGTGGATTCAAAAAAATCAAGTTTTGAGATAAATGAGTTTTAAGTTTTCATCTTGTATTGAAATGCATCATTCTTGCATTCACACTTCTGTTTTTTGTTGGTGGAATACTGTATTGTAAGGTATGCTGCTGGAAGGTAGACTAAATCTGCAGCTCTGGGAGGTGCATTAACTAAAAATTCATATCTATTTGTTTTGCCACCATTGCCGCCGGCGAGGAATTTGTTATGATAATGATGTTTATGAGTTGGGAGAGGATTTTTATGTCCTAAAAAATCTCAAAATATGCTTTTTAAAATGCTCTTTAAAATCTTAAAAAAAATACTTTTTAATTGGAAGAAATATTTGAAGTAAACATGTACCTTAGTGAAAAACATTGTATGGTTGTTTTTTTTTTTTTTTCATTTTTTCTGCTTGGTTGTGCATGTGCCAATGTGGGAATATCCTACATTTGCACATCCATTTTACTCGTATCATTTAGAGAAAAGAAGAAAAAACTCAAATTGTGACAAGCTCTTTCTAATCAATGAACGCTCACAAACAAATAGATTCAATGAAAGTTGAAACGTTTCAAAGATAAGTCTCCATTTTAACGAAATATGCAAAATATGCTCCTGTAATTACACGAACATGCACCGACAGGAAAAATCGGCCAAATATGTACTAACATATTAATCTACATAGCATCCGATTCTAACAAAATAACAAGGAATTTCACTTAGCTATGCCCTGAATCAACGGACAAAAATACGCAACATGATAGAAATCCGCTTCCTATTTCTGAGGAATCAGGCTAAGAGATAGTGGCGTGGTGGGAAGGAATGATCAACGCCCATCCTGAACTACGGCACTGGAGGAAGAAAACACCAAGTCCGACAGCCCCAGCTCTGCCGGCTCTACCAGCGTGAAAAAACGCCCGCTCGCACGAGCGGAAGCGCGGGGTATCTCCGGCGCCTCATTGGAAGCGGCGTCCGCGGCGAGGGGGCCCGTGCGTGGGCGGCGTCGCGCGCGCGATTTGTCCGCGCGAGATGCGCCGGATAGAGCGCGCGCGCGGCGGGCGACCGCGCTGATAAGGCCGCGAGGCGGTCACGCGCACTCGCCGCATTCGTCACCCGCTGCACCAGGGCCGTGCAACTCTCATTCAAAACCGGCGACACAGCTGGAGGGTGCTACACTGTCACAAATTACATTAAATTTAATGTAGAATTAATGTACGACTGTACATGACATTTAATGTACGACTGTGTATTAATTTTAATGTACCCTGTACATTAAAGTGAGATTAATGTACCCGTACATTAAATTTAGTGCTTAAATTTAAATGACTGTATATTTAATGTACGACCACTAACGTAACTTGTGTACATTAAATTTAATGTAAACGTACATTTTAGTATATGAAAATTACTTTCATGTACTTTTACGTTAAAAGTAATGCAGAAATTTCTGACAGTGTACTATAGGAGGAGCTACTGTCGCCGGGTACAGCTGCAGGTTAGGCTTGCCAACTTCCGCACGTAAAAATTGACTAATTTATGAGAAATACGAAAAGTGTTTTCTGAATGTTCAATTACTCAAAATATGTAATATAAGAAACTGCTGAAGAAAGCGCGAAAATCGTCGCGAACTTTTGTGACATTACGCGCCTGCTTGCGTCCCAAGAACCCGCGCAGCAGCCACAAACGTTTGAAGTATCGTTGGCAGCATTTCCTAGTTTGGTTCTTGTAAGAAGGTGATAAATTGACTAGCGCGACTGTTATTGCGAACGTTATATCTGAATGTTCAATTATTCTACGCCGCGGCGCTATAAGTCCCGCCCGAACGTACGTAGATCATTCAATAATTACAGAGAAAATTGATCTGGAGAAAAAACAGTTGGTATGACAAGTTTTCTAATTTTAGGACTTTAAGTCGGCATCTCTGGGAGTATCCCTGACCATCTGGATGATCGGCATTGTCGTATTCATACCTCAAATTAAGTTCAACGATAGCGTGTCTCCTTGAAAATCCCACGTCGGTTGAACAACATTCTGTGATTCGTTTTTTATTTGCTGAATGCGAAAAAACAGCTAATGTGTATTCTAGAATAACTAAAGTGTATGGTGAAAGTTGTGTGATCCGCGGGAATTTTTACAAGTGGGTAAACCATTTCAAAAGTGGTGGAGACTAGTGTCTAACGAACACGTTCTGGGCGCATCAGCAGGAAAAGTCATGTGGACAGTGTTTGGGGAAGCTCTAGATGCGTTTGTTTGTAATTATCTCGATGATCAGCGTATAATGAACAACTTATACTACTCAGATATGCTTTTGAACAAGGTAAAGTCAATCATAAAAGAGAAACGTCGTGGATCTCAGAGGAAGGTGTGATTCTCCAGCGAGACAACGCACGACCTCACACTGTTCAACAAAGCTGTGAAACCATCGACAAAATGGATTGGGAGGTATTGCCTCATCCCCTTACAGCCCCGATTTAGCACCATCTGATTTTCATTTGTTTGGTTCACTGAAGGAGGCATTCTGTGCGAAGAAGTTCTAGAATAAAGAAAATGTCAAAACATGTGTGGGAAATTGGTTCAAACACCAAGGTAAAGAGTTCTGTGCAGCCTGTGTAAAAAAGCAGATAACCCGTTGGGACACGTGCATAAATGTTGGTGAAGATTTTGTTGAAAAGTAGGACAAGGTCTGTTTTGTAAAAATAAATAATTTATTTCTCCAGACCAATTTGTCTCTTTAATTATTGAACGTACGTGGCAGAAGGTGAAGATTTTTTTAAACAGATTCGTAGCAAATGAGGAGAGGGGTGTCAATGACGAACCTCGGCAACGTTCTTTTTAAAATTAATTTCATTTTTTATCATCTTTGTTTTGGTAAGAGGGTCCTCTTTCATCATTTAACACTTTTATTAATAGAACCTTTCGTAAGCCCAAGTGAACTTTCAGCCATTCAATACTTATCGAATTTTCGACTCTAGCTGCATAGCTATAAATAATGAACCTACCTAAAATAACTAGGTAGGTACGAATATTCCGGCGATCTCTAAAAGTCTGACCTGTCCATGAATTCGTTAGAACTTTTTTTGTGTCTGCCGATGTACAGAAAAGTTGAACAATCATAGCAACGTAGGAAATGTTGAACTAGGTCTTCCAAATAAGAACATTGCCGTTTGTGTTCCTCCGGAAAGAAGAGCACGCACAGAAAATGTTCAAAACATTATGTCCTTCTCACACCTCAAAAACTGAAAATATTTTAACATAAATTGATTGTACTATGTTCATAAATGTATGTAGTATTATTTTAAATGGTCCCAATATTGAAGTCAAAATGTCTTTCTTAATGCATGATTAAATCATATTAATATTAGATTTTAAATAATGTCAGGCGGATTTATTCCAAATATTAGTTGTTGTGAAGTAGTTAGCACCCACTATTTGATAAAAATGCATTTCAATACTGAATGGAATAACGATTAATCTCCGTTGGATTAAACGCCTTTAGTTGCATGAAGTTGTATTAATTACTGCTTTCGCTTTCCGGTTTCGAGTCATTGCCAGGTGTTCGGTCTCGTAGGAGTTTCTTAAGCCCATGCGACGGCTATTTCATATTCTGATTACGTGGGCTGCATTGTTTGTTCAGATGAGTTTCTTGAATAAACAATCCCGAGTTGGGCGTAGGTCACCAACAGCTCCTCCCAGGCACCGAAAGCAGAGACAAGAACATACACAGCTGAGAATTTCCATTATATGATGTGGAGTGTTAGTTAATTTTGGAGAAAACGATTTGAAATTTTCAGTCTCGCATTTTCCATGTTCTTTGTTTATTGGTGAAATTTTTCAGTAATAAATTCAGAGGTACTTGTGGCAAAATCAGTTTTGTTATATTGCTGTGATGGTTAAAATTAATAATTGAAGTCTTTTTTTATTTTTTACTCCGTAAAACGTTTGCAGTTCGAGCTTACTTTATTTCCTTTTACTTAAAGTAATTAAATTACTATGCTATGGAACTCCTCATTGTTCTTGCGCCCAACTGGTGCAATTATTTTTACAGGTTTAAACCAGTTTTTGCACATACGATACGGTCTATATATACTGTATGGACTCGCTCGTGGTCATAAAATTATCTAGTTGTAATGTAATTCGAAAGGAAAAAAGTTCATAATGGATAGAATAATGTGGAGTGTGATGCTTTAAATTATTGTTTAATGATTGCACCAGTCTATAAACAGAAAAAAAAATTTACTCATATACAATTTATAACATTAGTTAATAGTGGCACTTCATTAAAGTCTTCATTCGTAATTATGCCGGCAACTACCGGGCAATCATTTTGTTACATTTTGTTCTCCTAAAATTATTAGTAATAATTCACGTGCCTTCCATTATCGGTATGTTGTACTGCCGTCAGAAAAAGGATTGAAGAAGATGTAATTTATTTCACAGGGTATAATCAAACAGTGTTGCCGTGGTTACACAGGTGACGTTACGTCCTGGGTAGATGTGGCAACGTCTTTTCGTCCGTATTTCATTAGTGAATAATTGGATAATAATCCAATTCGCGACAGAGTACTTCTACGTTTGTTAAGTGTAAACGTACTGCACAAAAACGGGGCTTGTTTCATTCCATACACATAAAAATTCAACAATAAACCATAACGGCTCGCATAAGTCATAATGCAGGTAAAACCGGCGCCGAAAATGCCCATTGCTCTTCTTAGTGGAATTTGGTTTCAAATACGCGGTGATTCTCCTACTATTCACTACAAGGAAACAGAAATTGCTTTTTTCGCAGTGCACAACCGCAATCCATTCCTACCCGGAAATCGTCCACATAACGCGCAAACAAGAGATGCCAATGTACAGTTGAGCCGAAATGTTCTCAGTACAGGAAAAGTCGTGTGCTGTGTAAAACAATTGTCAATATAACTAATGCATTTGAAGTGCATAAAAAAAGTAATTTTAGTGCACGGAGTCGGACAAAAAGTAATACAATAAAGAAGGAAGAAAAACGCCTAGCAATGACATTATTATATATTTCGACAGATAAAATAAAAGATGGATAAAAAATACAGGGTCGTCTTCTAGGACTGATATAAATAAATAAATAAATAAATAAATAAATAAATAAATAAATAAATAAATAAATAAATAAATAAATAAATAAATAAATAAATAAATAAATAAATAAATAAATAAATAAATAAATAAATAAATAAATAAATAAATTAATAAAAAATAAATTAATTAATAAAAAATAAATTAATTAATAAAAAATAAATAAATTAATAAATAAAAAATAAATAGATAAAAATTATCACATTCGTTATCCGAGGCAAATAGTTCCTGAAGTACATCCTCATTTCGTTGTTGAAACGTTCGTCATGTGGTTCTCAGTTTGTGTTTCAGCTCGTGGTTCTAGAGGCAAAAACGTGACAATGCTGAACAATGTTTTTCCCTTATCATAATAGTACAACAATTTTATTTATTTAGTCAAAAAACAGTAAAAGCTGTATGCGACGTATGGAGGAGAAAATCATCGGCGCACGCTTTCTTGAGTTCCAGAATCCCTTCCAAAAAATTTAACTATAAATAGTTGAAAGATGAAAAAGTTTAAAAAATTAATAATAATAATAATAATAATAATAATAATAATAATAATAATAATAATAATAATAATAATAATAATAATAATAATAATAATATTTAAAAAAGCGTGAGATTAACTATTGAAAAACTAGACATTTTCGTTTCCGATTTATAGAAAACTTATTTGCAACGGTATACGAAATGCAGATTTTTCTGCATTGCTAACAAAATAGTAAATCACCCTCACTACTAGTAGAAGGAAAGCTCAACAAAACGTGTGCTTAGCGAAGCTACATTACGTCCAGAAGCAAATCAAGGGGTCCTCTCAGCATATACTCAATGAATCAGTGAGACTGGACAAAAACCCAATCGAGATGGGCATCATTGACCTAGAAGATGGTGTACATCACTTGTTACAGGCATATTACGTCTTTTTTAATAATTATTCAATACAAGTGTAAACTAATTCATTATTATATCATTGCTTTGTTAAAATAGAAATTATTTTTCTTTTTGATGATCACTATAGTTTCTAATTGTGTAGAAATAGTTATGTGGCAGAAAAGATTTTATAGATCATTTTTGGCGATATTGTAGGTGATCAAAATCCGCCCCCTAGTCATGACCATCCCCAAGCTGCGATGTCAAACCGATCTGAAACCGGCTTTCGAGTGTACCCGAAAGCGCGAGCAGTATACGTAGTAATTCAGTTTGAACAAGTTCATCTCCTCCAAGGAGGCAACACCCCAGCCGCGAGGCGGGCGGGGGGCGGGGTGGGGCGCCGAAGGGCGAGGGACGGGGCGACGACTGCGCGCGCACCGCCACCGCAGCGAATCGCACACCTGCTGCCCGCCGCTCCGCTCCTTGGGCGACGGGTAATTGTTCGCTTTTTACAGGCGGCGTGCCCCCTCGACCGCCAGCTACCCCGACCGCCGCGCCGCTCCGTCCTCGTGCCCGACTGAGTCCCCGAAACCGCTGACGTCCCCATTCCGGCCAAGGGAACCATTTGTAGGACTTCTCGGACCCTTGTCCTTCCCCTTCACCACCACATCACCACCCTCATCATCATCATCATCATCATCATCATCATCATCATCGTTTCAACTCAACCCCACATCCATTCCACTCCCATCCCCACCACATCCTCATCCTAATGCCACTCCCATCCCCACCACATCCCCATCCTAATCCCATCTCTATCCCCATTCCCACACTCATTTCATCCTCATCCTCATCCCCAACCCACCCATCCCCACTCCCATTACCATCCCCACCCCCACCTCCATCCTCATTCTCATCCCCGTCCCCATCCCCATCTCTATTCCATTTCCGTACCGTCCCAGTCACATCCCCATCCAAGTCCCAAAACCCATCTCATCGCCATTCTTGTCCCAATTCCCTTCCGTGACCCGTGACATACTTATGCAATCCAATCCCAATCCATTCCATCTTGTCCCAAGCCAATCCGTCCATCTTGTCCCAATCCATTCCGCATCCTCTTATCGCCCTCTCCCATCCTCGTCCCATCCCAACCACATCCTATTATATCCTCTTCTGGTCACATTTTCGCCAGACCCTCGTCTCAACCCATCCCATCGCCGTGGCGCGTTCCATCCACTTCCTCGAACGCGCCGGCCGAGGATCTGGCGGTGGTGGGAAGGGCGGAGGATTTGGCCGCGGACTGTCGAGAGGCGACGGGACGTGACCTGCCCTCGTCCTCGCCCGACCCTCCCAAACCGGCGTCTGCCCTCAGCTCCCGGCGCGTCGATCAAGTGGCTTCGGGTCGCGCAGTGGCAGGCTGCCGAAAAATCGTTGGGAAAAGAATACTGTGATGCACTGTATCACGAAGATGTACCACGTACCACTACTGTCACGAAGATTGGTTATTTCGTGTGTTCCTACGCGTCTATTATGGTCAATCGTCCCGGAAGTGTAATACGTGTTTTTCCTAAGGATGTGACGTTCATCTTCCCCCACTGGATGATCTGATGCCCACCTACAGGTTGGCTAACAGGGATCTCCCCAAACAGGTATCCCCCACCAAGGGGGCACCGCCCCAGACGGGTCAAGCTCTAAGCTCTAAACCGGTCTCCTAGAATGTGTGATAGTGTAGGGTATGTAAGTGTGTATGTAAGGGGGCGAGGGAGGATAGGACAAGGAGGAAGAAGAAGGAAAGATCGTGCGCGGTCCGTGGCCCGTTTGTTAGAGTACTGTACCGGCATTCGCCTTGCGTTGAACGGAAGAACAAAGGAAAACCACCGATCAGAGTAGCCGGCCGCTAGAATTCTTCTCCAGACAGCGAGTGAATTCGACCTAGCTGAAAAGCTAGTGTCGAAAATCCTGCCATCGTCAAGACTCGAACCTAGGACCTCCAGAGTCAGAGGCTCTGTAGTGACAGCAGTTGATGAGTCTGAGCCACCTAAGCCTGTCGCCATGACGACATAAACATTAAAACAATTGTAAACTATAGAAAAGCATGTGTGACAGTACTGATTGCTATGATGATATAACATGTTTTTTGTAATGTATTTACCTCTTACGTTCAGCAATATGCAATGGAGATTTCTTAAGAATGTATTGAATAAGAAATTCATCAAACAAAAAAAAACAGTTAGCAATATTCAAGAAACTAAAAATTGCTTTGAAGTGTTTTTGTCTTGAATGAATATATTTCTTGATGTCATTCTTTGATTGTAGATATTACAAGAAGAAAGTGAGCCTCTTTTGACACTAATAATTTCTGCTACACTTTGCTACATTTAGAGAGATTTACATTAAAGAGCAAATTTCTCTTCAAGGTGTTAATTTAAGAGGAAGTATGGATTGAGGAGAGAGGAATGCGGAAAAAATAGACTACATAGGTTTCTGAAGCCGGAAATATTAATGTGAACGTTTCTATCAATTTCCGTTGTTTCTTCGACTACGTTTACCAGTGCATGGATCCCTTCTTTTTTGACAAGATCTCAACCGACCTCTTTCTCCTGTCGCCTCTGGCCCGAGGAACGTCTGGCGAGGAAATGCCGCTGACCTCTTCGGATCGCATCGCACCCTGAAAGGCAGGCTGAGGCTATTCGCCTCTCCCAGACTACAGATTCAGTCAATGCCTCTGCAATAAAAACTTCAATTTAACACCTGGTGCTGAAAACCATTAAATCACATAACAGACTAACAAAGTTAAAGATTTCTAAAGAAAAGTAAATAAGAAATCATTATTATCAAGTTGTATTTGTATTACCAGCCAGGCGTAGAATAAATTATGACTTGGGAGCCGAGTTCTACGATTTTGCATAGTTTTTTCTTTGCTTCAGGGCACAGCTAAGTGAAATTTCTTGACATTTGGTTAGAATTGGATGCTACATAGATTAATATGTTAGTGCATATTTGTTCATAGTTCGGAGATTTTTACTGCAGGTGTATATTCATGTAATTAAAGGTGGAATTTTTTTTTCATATTTCATTAAGAGAGACATATCTCTGGAACGTTTCAACTTTTCATACGATCCATTTATTTTCCAACGCTCATAGATTACAAAGAGCTTGTCACAGTTTGCGGGTTTTTTTCTACAGATGATAAAACACTTTTGCGAATGTAGGAAATTTCTTGATATACTTTTTTAATCAGACAGAAGAAATGCAACAAGACATATAATGTACTACACTAAGATGAATATTTACTTTAATTATTTCTCTCGCAAAGTAAGGTAGATTATATTGTTTGCACAAAAATATATCTTTTCATTTCACGCACGTTTCTCCTGAATTTTATCAAGAAAGGTTAATACAGGAAATGAAATATTGTTAATTTTAATTGCATATTAAAGTGCATATTTGAGAACTTTTAGGTCATAAATGCATATTTCTAAAAGCAATTTCAATATTTTAGGGCATAAAATTCCTCTTCCTAGTTATGGCATATCAAATACATTTCTAGAATGGTAGTGAAGTTTCTTCCATTTCCAGATTTATTCCATTAATACTGAATAGCAGGAATATTTTTTGTAAACCATTTGAGGTTCATTCATTCTCTATAAGAAAATATAAATTTTGCTTTCTCTTGAGTTTTAGTTATTTCAGTTTATTCTGATTTTCAGCTTTATTCTCTGACCCTTCACAAATATTTTCGTGTGCGATCATGTTGAGTCATCATATGCTTTTAACTGAAAGGAGAAATCTTTTGCTGAGAGTCAATCGTTTCTTCACGGAAGAGGATCGTGATAGTTTTACAGCGAGGTAATTGCGACACTCAGACATTCCGTTAACACACGTTACATGAGAACTTGTTTCGGGTCGGAGAAAAATAGTTAATTACAAAATGACATAAGCTTCTAGTACCAGGAAGTGTATTAAGAGAATAATGGCTGCTGACGGTGAAGTGTGTTTAAAAGAATTGAATAAAATATGAGAAGGGTTTGCCAGAATGTAGCATTAAGATGAATAATAAGACGCACAACAAGCATTGTTTTTTCCAAAGAGAAAATTAAGAGGGATCCAAAAAAATGTAAACACTCGTTCAGCGATTCAGCGATATTGAGGTTGTTTAGCTGCTAATGGCTGCACTTGTAACACACGTAATGATAAGAAATTGTAACAAAACATTCCACTAAAATAGCAAGCAAGAATCACAGCCGTATGTCTCCCCGTTACGAATATAATTCATTGTCAAAGAGTGTGTACATTTGTTTTGGATCCCTCTGTATTTCACACAGAATTGTTACAATACATGTCATTTATTATACTCAAATGAGTGTCAGTAAAATGTTTTCTAAGCTTGAACATTGACATTTCTAAGCTTCACAAGTAGATGGCATATAAAACATCACTTTTTACTTCAAAGAATAATAAACTATAAACTGACTATAGCTGAACTCGTGTATCTAACCTGCAGAGAAAAAGGGAAAAAATGTAATAGCAATTATTTTGATTAATCGAGCTTTAAAATCATGAACATCAGGTTTTAAGGGAAGATAAAGGAAAAGAAGAACATCGGTATCCACTAATTACAGTTAAAGAAAGTTTGAAGTATCGAGAATTCAAATATGTAGGAATAGTTTTGCCTTCTTTCCATCTAAAAATACCGGCTTGTAACTGCCAAATTAATTTTAACTACAACACCAAAACGGTTTCGACTAGCAGTCAAGATCAGGAAATATCGCTCTCCCTGGATCTCGTGGCGAAGATTATAGCTAATACTTGCGCGGGCGCGTCCTTTGCCTGTCGGATTTGTCGACTCGTGACGTTGCCTGCGATCCGGCTTCCGGTTCCGTTCACGCCTGCAGATCACGCGAAGGTGACACCGTAAATACGGCTTAGCACGATGGCTCGCACCTGTAGCCATGCTTCCACGACCGGGTTGGCGGTGGAGCGAGGAACGGAGGGAGGGGGGGTTCGGCTGCGCTGACAGGGTCGCAGCCGCTCGTCCAAACTGGTCCTCCCGAGTGAGGTATTCGGCGCCCTTGACAACCGACGAGTGCGTTTATTGTCGGAGATAAGCACTGAATTGTGGTACTGTTTACAGGACTAAACATGCAAGGACATGTGGAAAGGAGCAGGTATGTTTATGAGAGCGGTGGTTTATGTTGGCTTCCGGTACTGTGTGTAGTTTGGCGCTTCAGAATTCTTTCCACGGTTTGAAGCTCTTAATGATTCAAACAAGCCTGAAGCTAAGAATTGATAAAACCTGGTATGCTACCGAAACAGCAATACGCTGGAAGGGAAGTTATTTTGTTTCTTTACTGCTGTGGGTCACAAGGATCTCAGTAATTTCTAATTCCATCAACTGAAGTTTAATTGGTCAATTGAATTAGTATAGTTTCTAACGTTTAACAGGAAACAGTTTTCGCTTTGAGACTTTCCATTACAGTGGTAAGTTCAAATTATCCTAAACCGATGTGAAAACCTGAAATTTCAACAACCAGAATTGTAGTTTCTGTTCCAAAGAATAGCAGTTCTCCTTGAAAATATTTTCCATATGAGTTGGATTTATGAGAAATAACATGGAATAATCATATGTCTGTACTCTTGAATATTTTAGAACAAAAAGGAAATGCAACAGAAAGAAGAATGAAGGTGACTTTTCAAGATAAGGCACCGAAATTAACTTCCACGCTGCAATAAAAACGTTTCGTCTGATTTAACCTCAAAAGAATGTCATATTTAATACAGCAAGGAAAAAAGTCTTGTCATATTTTTCTAAGTTGCAAGCACCCTTTTATCAGTATTTCTTAATGAGTACGTCCCCGCATTCGCCAACCACAACTTCATAAATACACCCCCCCCCTTTGAACTCTGGAATTGCCCCCCCCTCCCCCTCCCCCTCCCCTTCCCCTTCTCAAGCACTTGGCTCGGCCCAACGCCACATCTGATTCGCAGGAGAGCACTCTTTCTCAAAGGACAAGCGCAGTGACACGTATCAGCGATATCGCCAAGGCATCTGGAATCACTTCAAAGCGGCTTTGTGTGCCTAGGGCCCTCCGCGCGCCGTATTTCACGAAGGCGAGCGCGACGCGACGCCGCAGGCAAATAGCACGCGAGGGCGACCGCGGGACCGGAACGCATGCGTGTCGCGCTGCGCTGCACATGGGCCACAATGGGCCACAGGCGCTCCTATCCACTTCAAACAAATAGACGCGTAGATAAATAAACTGGCCAATAAATAAGTAGACGTTTCAGTCAGGAAAATAAATAACAATAAAAATATTAATAAATGATAAATAATAATAAATAATAATAAAAATAATAATTAATAATAGTAATAATAATAATTAACAATAAAAATAATAATAATAATAAATAATAAAAAATAATAAATAGACAAATATATTTTACTAATATCCAATGCGCGCAGATGTTGACGGAAAACGATGCAGCCTCCGGCCTTTTGTGAAGTGTCTACGTTTCGTTAGATACCCACGAACACGGTAAAATTTAAGAAACAATTACACAGTTTCGATTTTGACTTGATAATGCAAATATTTGAGTGTTATTTCTCCTACTCTCGTACCGACTGAATTCTCATCCTCAGCGTTACGTCACAGCTGGCGCCATGTGATAGCCAATCTCCAAGGCTGTCATCTATTTAATATTTGCTACTCACGTTTTGCGTTAGGGAACAGCAACATTTTTATATTAATGGTATGTAAAGAACAATTGTACGATTGAACCATACTCGTTACTACAGTGTTCATGAAGACTTTTTTAAATATTTAATTTATCGCACTGTTATATAAGAGTATATTTTATGTTCCGCCTTGCATATTACGATAAAAATGAAAGAAAACAACTTGAAAAATGTTAACGAAAAGGATTATTTTAAATTTGCTTTGAATTTTGATTACGTTATAGACGGAAAACGGTTTACTTTGGATGAAATGCTTCAGCATTCCACAAAAAGTGTTGTGCGTGCTTTGTCGTCATTTCGGCCCACTGTTTGCCTTATGCAGCTCGGGGTCGAAGCATTTCTCCGATACAGACGTTTCTTTCAAGTACCCGCCCGCTCAGCTATCGGTCGTAAGTTTGCTTTCAAGAGGAAGCACTACCCATGGGGCAATTAATTTCGGTGCTGATAAGTTTCCACTGTTCCGCTCCGACTTCCAGCGCCCCCTTCCCTGCCTCTCCAACCCGCCCCCGCCGCCCCCGCCGCCCCCGCCGCCCCCGCCGCCCCCGCCGCCCCCGCCGCCCCCGCCGCCCCCGCCGCCCCCGCCGCCGTCCCCTGCGGCATACGTTAAGGGGCCGTGTCGCCCGAGTTGCGTGCGTACTCTGCGGGGACCGAGCATTAAATTCTATATTTTACACAGTGCACATATTTATTGCTCCAACTCGGTAATTTTATCCTTGTTAGAGCGCGTATCTCGCGGTCTAACACTGCCATTTGCCAGCGGGGATTTAATTAAGTTTCCCTGCGAAAGACGCCCGAGTCCCCGAGCTCCGCCTCAGACTTACAGCGGCTGCTTTTCCGGAGAACAAAGCGCCACGTTACAGGTGCAATAAAAGTTGGTAAAGCAGTAAACGTGTTCGCTGGCTCTTTATATATTTCATTTGGGCCGCGATACGATCCCTGCGGTGCGCCCGCGCCGCGCGCACGCACGTGTGAGGCGACGACGGCGACGGCGCGAGTTGCGAGGCGGTGGGAAACTTCAACTGTTGATGGGCTGGTTGTGTTGAAGTTGAATGGATGGGGAGATGGTTGAGGTGATGAGTGAGGCGACGAATGAGCCAGTTGCGAAGGGATGAGTCGGCGGCGACGGTTCTGAGATTCCAAGTTAGCGGGAACTCGGATTGCAGTTGGGGTGGTTAGGTTGAAGTTGATGGGAAGATAGTGGAGGTGATGGGTATGGTGGCGAATGATTTAGTTCCGGCAAATGAGGAGACGACGAGAGATACGGCGATGGCGGCGGCGCGAGATGCGATACGCTGGGAGCTCGAACTGGAGATGGGGTGGTTGAAACTAAATTGATGGGGAGGTGGTTGAGGTGATGATGAGTGAGGCGATGAATGAGTTAGTTGCGAGGGATGAGGCGACGAGGAGTGATCGGCGATCGGCAGGAACCCTTGAACTGGTTGGGTTGATGTTGATAGGGAGATCGTTAAGGTGATAAGTGGGGCGACGAATGAGGTAGTTGCGAGGTTTTGCGGATAGAGTCTGTAAACAGAATGGGAGGTGTACTGGTTAGCCATTAGAGTAATGTTGAATCGTTTCTGTCGAGAGGTTTATGAAGTGACAACGAAGTTGGGCAATGATGAAGGAAAAGATAAAGCTTGGATGTGATATGACATAAGATACGAATACTTTTGAATGAAGTTGAATTTTAAAAGGAGAGTTGAGTTGCCAAATGGGACAATTGATGGATACTCACCTATAAAGAGGTTGTGGAAGTGAAGACTGGTGTGTATTTTTTAAAAAATCGCCACTTTTTAAGGGATACTGAAGAAGTGAACAGATAGACAAGAAGACAGTAGACAGTTTAAAGTGACGAGTGAATTATCAACTGACCTAACATCAAGACAGAAGTCCAAGTGAAATCTTTGTTATGAGGTTGAATAGTTAAGTTGGTGAAGATTAAAGTAGTCTACAGGTGGATACTATTAGTCTGAGATGAACTGACAGGTTTGCCGAGAAAATGAACTTCGTTTACTGAGTTGTCAATTATCGGATAGATAATGAAATGATGAAAGGAAGTGATATAACGTATTTCATTGGAATAAATGACAACTTATGTTACGTAGTACGCGTGTATTGCCATTGAATGTTATGTGAATGGCAAGGATAATTATCACATGTATTTAATAGAATAAATAATATTTCGTATTGATATCAGGTCATGTTTTCTGTTTGCAACCCAAATCCCAGGGCAAGACAATATTTTTTATAGCGGTTGAAAATTTTGACGGACTTAGTTAAATTCTTGGCGACTTTAATTAAAATTAAAAAAAAGCGATCTTGAAAATAATCGATGAGGACTTGCTAAGAAAAGTCAGAATGGAAACATGTATGCATTTGTCCAAAGAACAATTGTTATTTCAAACATATTAACGCAACGTATTAACGCAAACAAGGGTGTAGGCAACTGCTTAAGTAGATCCGTTTGCATATTATCTCAGCCGATCAGTATCTTCAATGAGCTGAAAATGATATTAGCATTCTAGTGGATTTTTCTAATCGTTCTCAATATCTGTAGGAAAGTGATTCATTTTCTGTATTCAAGTCTACCTAGTTCCTGCCTTATTGGCACATGCATTAGTTTTAAACCTAACTTAAAATTCATAATATCGTAAAGATACCAACGATATCTTGGTAGATACCTACCAAGATAAGTCAAATGTCTGTTGTATAATTATTCACACTATTAAAAGTATTTGAGATTATTGATTAATATCAAGTAAGTGAAGTTTTCTGTTTATTTTTGATCGAAGGTTAATTGATTTAAATACCGTACGGCTATTTATGTAGTTTGTAAAATTTAGTTTCCACAAGCCATCACAAGCCAAGCTTCTTTGCAAGGGTCAAGGTTATGAATATATATTAACTGAATTTATTAGCCACTAAAAGTTAATTACTTTGTCCTATTGTCCGTTGACCAACACTAAACTCCAACGGAAGTTCTAATTCACAAAAATAAGACATTTCAACGTTTTTTGTAACCAAATCGGTCTTGAGTGTTATTTAGAGCTCCCATTAACCAAATGTGGCTTCATAACAAAAGAACAAAGTGTTCAAAAATGTCTCCATTATTCTACGTCTCTTGTTTTTCAGTTTGTATGACGTAGCCGATCGCTCTGGTTTTAACCACGTTGCGGTAATTAAATTGGGGGGTTGGTCAGTGGGCAAAAACGGTTGGAGGGAGAGGCAAGCTGTTCTTGAGGCGATTGCACAGTCGGAACGCGAAGCGAAAGCAGGAGAGTAAGCGGTGAAGAGGTAGAAACAGTGGCATTGGAAGAGGAAGGCGAAGGTGGAAACAAGATAAAGGGCAAAGGTGAAGTCAGTGGCAAAGGCTGAAGGAGTCTAGACAGAGAATGCCAAGACAAAAGCTGAGACCTTTGCAGGAACCCAAAGCACCCTAAGGGATGAAAATAGGACACAGATTCACGGAGGAGAAGAAATTAAGAAGAAGAAATGGGATTAATGAGGAGTCAAAGGACGACACAGGAATGATGACAGAAGGGGAAATGGAAGAAAAGATAAAACGAATCCTTGGAAGAGGTAACGGTAAAGGAGGGAGATCAAGAGAGAAGCTGCGATGTTGGTGTCTCAAACTATGCTGGAGGCGATTCTGAAGGTGACGGCAGGAACGAAGTCAGAATATGCACGGACAACTCGCAGACACAGGAGTCGTAATATGGTGCTCAGTGAGTTTAAAAACCGAGGACGAGACGGACGAAGGTAGAAGCTCGTGTGTGGAGAGGCAGTCGCAGACATGACAGTGGCGATTGAGTCGAAGAGGGAAGGATTTATCGCAGGCGTGACTGAGAGCGAGGGCGTGAGCGAAGACGAGGGCATGGGCGAGGGCGTGGGCGATGGCGGAGGAAGTGCAGGAAAGCCAAGATTAGGGTGGAGATGGAAGAAAAGATGGACACGAAGGCGTACGAAAAGTCACGAGAGATTGAGACAGAGCCAAAATCCAAGACGCTGTCGGAGGCGGCGATGGAGGTTCAGCGAGGGCGAGGACGGGGGCGGGGGTGGGGGCGGGGGCGGGGGCGGAGACACGCGCGGGGCGGGGCACTCCGCGCTTCGGTGCTTGCGGTTCCGCTGGGCGCCGCTGGTATTCCAGATCGTCGCCACTTTGCGACGCTCCGGTCGGCGTCGGCGTCGACTTTTTTGCCTTTGTGGGAACTCCGCGGAAATTGGTCCTGTTGAAGATGTTTGCAGGTGGCGTTCTGGCGCTTCGGACACTAAAAGAAAGACTCTTGACGACTATCATTAGATGTGTTTGATGGAGAAGGAATCTTTGAGGGTTTGAGGTTGTGGTCCACGTTAGCTCACGATCGATCTCTGCCATGGAAGTAACTCTTTCATAAATGCCTCTGAGTATTTTAATTTAATAACAACTTCCAGTGTAGTCGGGATACCGGTTCTTGCGGTAAGCTTGTAAAACTCCCCAGAGATCGTTTCACGTACTAGCATTTTATTAAATTTGAAACAATGAACGTTAATTTCATATTAATCCTATAATAAGGTTCTCAACAGCTCAATCGATGTAGGCATGCGTGAAATGCGTAAAATACTTCATTCTATGCTCCCAAGTCAGTGGAAAGATTACTTTTCTAAAAATAATTTTTCCTCGTGGTATAACAACCCCCCTGCTTTACAAGTGAATCATGGATACAGAAAACGAGACGAAAGGAGAAGAAAGTAACATTCCTAAACGAACTCGAGATCTGTTCAGTTTTACTAGTAGCAATATAAATAACGATAGCAATATAAATTTCAGCAATGTATACAATGTTAGTCTGATATGATATACGATGTAATAAATACCAATTCACATGGCTCTAGCTTGTTAACAGGATTATACTAATTGAATGGTCAACTCCTACAAAGACTTCGGAGCTTGAGAGAGGTGGGTAGAAGTAGAATAATATGGACAGAGCATTTGTGAGACACGGAACTAGCCTTTGACACCTAATCCTTTTAAAGAAAAGAAAATATTATTTTCTGAATATTGTTTTGAAAGCCTGATACGCAGAAAATATTCAATATTAATTAATCAACTCAAGTCATCTATTCAGACGTTCCACCCAACCCACATCATTAGATTGCAATCGAATTGAAAATTTCAGAGTAGCACAGGTTTGGTGTCGCTTCGGCCTCGCATTGCCTGCGGGCCAATTCAATCCCAGCGTCCATCGTTTTTATTGATTGATTGATTTTTTCATGTTTCCGGGCGCGTCAACTACTTCGGTCATTAGTCCCGTTAGTGTAGTGCATGTCCCCCCCCGGGAGATGGCGGTGATCTTCCCCCGCTAGATGGCGAGATCCGGCGCTGACCTACCGTCGGCTAGTGGGGTTTCCCCCTAACCTGGACTCTCCTACCAGCGGGGCACCGCCCCAGCCGGGACAACCTCTAAGCTCCCGACCGGTCTCCCGAAATATGTGGTAGTGTAGTGCATGTTAGTGTAAGTGTGTGTGTAAGGGGAGAGGATAGGACAAGGAAGAGGAAGGGCAGATCGCGCGCGGTCCGTGGCCCGTTTGGTAGGGTACTGCTCCGGCATTCGCCTGGTGTTGATCGGAGAAACCACGGAAAACTACCGATCAGAGCAGCCGGCCGCTAGAATTCTCCTCCAGACAGCGACTGAATTCGACCTAGCTGAAAAGCTAGTGTCGAAAATCCTGCCGCCACCAGGACTCGAACCTAGGACCTCCCGGTTAGAGGCGCTGCAGTGGCATCAGCGTCCATCGTCCGTCGCAGCGGGGCCGGGGAGTGGAAACGCGAGCGGGGTTGTACGCATGCGCGGTGTGCGCGCGCCGAGAGGGCGCCCCGTGGACCGCGGCGGCTGATGCGAGGGGGGGGGGGAGGGGCGGCTCTCGCTCAGCCCCCGCCGCGCGCCGTTGGGCTTCACGCTTGGTTCGTCGTTAGATGGCGCCTGCCGCCCCCGCGGCCGCACGCTCCCCGATGGCCAGCGGGGTTGTTGGTTTCTCTTCGAGGCGCGCCCGCGGTTTCTCTGCTTTGGTCGCGACTTGGGTTTCTGTTTCGTCGGTGCGGGAGCCGGATATTCCTCGTCGCTCTGTCCCTCACGTTCACGCGTTTGTGGTCGTTTGGTAGAACCGGCTGAGGTGGCTCATGGCAACAACTCTTACCAGTGGGGAATCCTGAACATTATTTTAAGTACACCGCACTTTATGGAAGCTACCTCTACCGTTGTCTTTTATTTACAGCTTTTCACATTCACATTTATTACAGCAAATCACAATACTGTGAAATTCCGTCTTTAATATTTTTTCTATAAGACAATTACACAAACCAGTAACTTCTTTATCATTAACACACTCCATTTTCACTAAAAAACCTGAGAGGAGCGTAACTTACGAACGAGCAGACAAGCACTGTTCACCGCAATATTTTGCGGTGCCTACAGACCGCTCAGACGCGCATCCTCCCCTCTCCCCGCCCTTGAAATATAAGGAGCCTTAGGTTATCGCGGCTGGCATGCGGTACCTTCGCCTGCACGAGTGAATTCTCCAGACAGCATAAAGAACAGTGGGAAACGTCTCATTCCACCGCACTTCATAGTGCTTAAGGATTCGGACGACTGACAGGCTCGCGGTAGCAAACTATAGTTATTTTTTTGCATGTCTTTTAAAGCTTACAAAATCTCAATAACTTAGAGGATTATCAAACTTATGAAATATTTATTATACACTTCGAAATACTAGGTATACCGGCTGTATACGCGGTGTATCGGATAATTCACTACTGACTCTTACCATTGCAGTGCTTGTGTCTGGGATGTCCTAGGGGGATCGCACATTCTAGTGGGGAAGGAACACGAGATAAAAATGCTCCACTCTTATAGGACTAATGTTGAAGAATCAATACACATGAAATTATTCATTGTTTTTAGGGAATGAGATCATGTCATGTCTTAAACATTAAGGTCCGAAAAACTATTTTTCTCGTTTTCTTCTGTCCTCTATACAATTACAGACTAACACTGATTATGCAGTAAATTTTCTTTTTCTACGTCTTCTTTCTAAACCTCATCCTGCCTTTTCAAGAACATCGTGAATGCTATGAATTCCTAAGTTCGGGTTATCAATTGACTGTTCTTCGCAGTTCAGACAATCTGCTGTATTTAAACAATATTTGATAATGAATTACATGAGTATTAAGAGCCGGCCTGTACCATAAGCTGGTGAAAGGCTACTTTGCAATGAGTCAGTTAACCAAACTCGCTAGTATGCTCAAAATTGGATTCTGTTGGGGGAAACACGTGAGGTCGCTTGTACGTGCATGCGGAGAATGATCAATCAATACACATCGGATGTGTTAGATTTGGGTACGCGCATTTGTAACGACTCGTTAATTGGAACATTCACTTGTGCAACGTTCCGAAAACCTAGAATGAATTTTGAGATTATATCTTCATTATTGATTTTTACTTTCATGTTTCACTCATGTTTTAATTAATCCAGCCCTTCTGATTTTTTCATTAATGCGGAATTTTGATGAACTGCACTTCTACGACAGCCTATTAAGTTTCAAGATATCAGGTTTTCAGTTTTCTCGTGAACTAGCTCTAAAATAGGCGTGTAACATCCTCGATCTATTATTGTATTATCCTAATTCCTACAGAACCTTGCACTACCCGTTCTTCATCCGTTTCACATCGCGTTCAAAATCCGAACCTTGGGGCACACCGCCTCTCTCCGCGGGGTGACCGCCGACAGGGCCGCCCCTTGGTCAGCGGCCGTCGTGACACGCGCCGCCCCGTCCCCGCCCATGGGCCGTCGCGTGCCCTCTCCCTGCCCCCTCGTTTTCACCCCCTGTCGACGCCGACCTCCCGAAAACGACCGACAAACATGCACTCCCGCCCCGCCCCCTGCGTCGGGCCGCGCCGCCTCGTGGCGCCGTGCGCGGTATTCCCCCTGTATTATTTTTTCGGTTGCTTGGAATTAGTGGGAGGGGTGCGTAAGTTAATATCCCCTGCGTCTAGGGAGTACGCGTGTTTCGGAATGACGCCGCCGCAGCGCTCATTTCGCCCGCCGTCACTCGGGCGCGCCGTCGTCGCGTCCTCGCTGTCCCCTCTGTATTGCTCCACCGACCCCGCTCCGACGTCTGCCGCTCCTCATCTGCCACTGTGCATTGCTTGCGGTGGGTTTGCTTAGCTGTCTTTCTGGGTGTGTAGATCAGCTTACTGAACAACCTCTTACTCTCACTACCTGTTTTTGTATTACTTTTTCTAGATTGTTAGTGTGCATTGTGCCTTCTTTCACTCATTGCCACATTATTGATCTTTATGATATCCCTTCCATTTAACGTTTTGCTTCTTCCTTACTCTTTACTATCTTTCTTATGTTTATTTATTTGTCATCTTCGCTTTTTCAAAATCATCAGTAACTTCAATTTTCCCATCGTCATCGCCATCATCAAGGACTAATGCCCTGATTTTCCTAATTTTGGCGCCCCTAATTTCGTCGTTCTCTTCATGATATTTTTCCCGTGATTGATGTTTATTTGTTCGCTAAAGAGTCTTCGTTATCTTTCCCTTTGACATCGTTTTCGACAGGTGGTGTCTACTAAAACAATCCGTTCAATATCTGAGCTTTCCAAATATTAGGCTAACGGCACAGGATGCTACTTATTGTGGAGAGTGAAAGATTGAAAACAAAGATGTAGCTATGATAATGGTTGGATGAAGATGTAAATATAAAAACTTGTTTAAAAATAGAGAAAACCCACTTCGTCCACCACAATACCCATACAGACTGACACGAATGTTAATCCTGCATCTCGGAGGAAAGCCTCTGGTGGATAACGTGCTCGCCCTCTTGGTTCGATTCTCAGTAGATACAAGAGAAATATATAGCTTTCAGAAAAATAAATAGTACTTTCTCTGTGACTGGGCAATAAGGAAGTTGCTGTGGATAAGGATGGTGCTATGAAAATGTAATGGCTTCGGTACTGTGAAAGGTGTTAACTCTTAGGCTCATTCTGGCTGGCTGAGGAAAACAATGGCATATCTCACTTCCTCAATATTTGCCTAGAACGCTTCATTAATCCTACACTCTTGAGCTGCAGGAAAGCTCAGAATCGCGGAAAATTAATTCAGAATTCGAGTAGATGAACCCTTCGGATGTCGCGTGCAATTTTGTGCACAGTAGTGGCATGGGGAGGCCTGGCATCCCCACTAGTTTCTTTCAAATATTACTAACTCTTATTATGGAGTTTTGCATTTCTATGTTTTGTGATATTCAATTCCTGGGATAAATTTGGTTAATTTTTAAAATCTAAAATTTATAAATGAATTTTAACTGTTTCAAATGCAACATAATCTAAGTGGCATTTATCATTACTTTGCTTACGGTAACTACTACAATGATATGTTATTATTTTATTTGTGTCTGAAAAACCTAAACAGAATACAAATTCTTATTGTTCTCAAGCGACGCAAATAATTCAATATTATATAATACCACAGACGCATGTGAACGCGAGATTGCGAGAGGTTTCCATTACTAAGAAGGCTTTCTATTTTGCTTACAACAGATTTTCTTTTCCTGGAGGGCACGTAAACAAGCTGTTGAAATGAACTGTTAACTCCAGAAGAGTAGGAAAATATTAGTTTACTTAGCAGTTATCTCATATAATCTGGGTACGCTAATAGTTTCCGTGCAACAACTTAAGGTATAACAATAATTAATTCGTGAGACACGTGCACGCGTATTGACGGAAAGTGAAGGACTCCTATCCCCCAATTCGGGTCTAATTCGCCTTTATTGCAAGTCGCCTTTATTGCATTCTCCCCCCTCTAACCTCTTCTACATACCTCCTTCCGCCGCGCCGTCTCCGTTTCCGTAGCCCTCCCGCTCTGCTCAACGCCGTGAATAGGGATTTCGGGGTGTCGCCGCCCGCCTCGCCCCTAGGGATCGCGGCTGCTTGATGGAATATGCGCGGACACGCGGAGGTGTGCAACGTTGCGAAAAAAAGAAAAAGAAAAAAAAATTGGTCCGAGGGAGTGCGGCCCAAACGCGGAACGAACGAACCAACCAACCAACCATCCAACCAACGCGAGTGAAAATGGTAAACAGGAATGTTCTCGCCTTTCCATCGATTTTTGAAGGAAGTCGCGATTCGAAGCGGATGGACAGTAATCAACATCCTTGACGGCGGGGAATGGATGGGTAGTCGATGCGTTAAAGGGGAGATGGGCCTGGCGAAAGGAGAATCGGGAAACCGGCCGGACTGCGGACAGGCCTGATGGCGATGTGCTGTTTACGGAACGTCGCAGAGAAGATTTAAGATAGAAAAGTGACAATTCTTAATTACCTGTGGCCGTTGCAGTGCCACTTCTCATTTTTTTGTACGCTGGACTGTTCATTTACATGATTAAATTATTTTTTTTCGAGTTTTATCCGACTACATTAAGTGGTGATAAATGTTGAGTTTTAGAGGACACTTTCCATTAGTGAATACCTCTAGACGTTGATTATAACTGTGTATCTTACAGAAATTGAATATTTTAAGGCATAGAAAATGAAGACATTTAATTAGACGACTTTTTTATTTATGAAACAAATGGCAATTTATTTTTTATTCTTATTGTTTTATTTGTCCTAGACTGAGAAGAGAAAAAATTACCAATAGTATATTAGTGTTTTGTATACGGCTAATGCCTGTTCTCCCAATTACCCTGTCTCAAACTGCCTTCTTCAGCACATTAATGTTGACCGAGTCATGTGTAGGTGTTTCGTGGCGATCTTAGATGAGTTACAACAAAATTTGTTTGGGGTTAGATATCATGAAGTACCTGATATGTGATGTATATTTTGTAAGCAAAACCAACCAGATTCTTCTTCTTCTTGAGGAATACCGTTTCCCTTACTCTGATTTCTCCAATTACCAAACTAAATTATCAAATTATGTGCCTCGTTTTCCAGTGTGAAACTAGTTCATCATGTTATCCAGTAGAAGTTCAGTTTACTATTCAGTACGACGAATATTGTTTGAGATTACAAGGATTCAATGCATATTCCACAAAAACAAAAAAGATTCAGAGCGTAAAGGTTTGCGAAACAATGATGTTCATTTTACAATTGCATTTTTCTTCATTGGACCTACTGAGAGGCGTACCCAAGATTTTTTTCGGTGGGAGGGGGAGGGTGGTGGCGGGAGGAGGGGGCTACAACTACAATATTCAGCCGACTTGACGTTTTGTTATAAAAAATATTTCATTTATACTCAATATAAACATTATTTTATTTTGTTGGCGTATAGTTAATATTTGTAACATTAACAATTGACCAATGAATGACTTCCGTTAGTATTCAAAATTGCTAAAAGTTATATTTTTGAATATGTGTCATTTGCTTCGGTGGGGAGTGTGTGAAGCCCCACTGTGGTGCTCCACTGGTTCTACTGATAATTGACTAAAAAACATCTACATCCTACCGGATTTTTTCCAGCCATCACGAAAACTTCTCAAGGTCTCCGCAGTAAAAATCTACTTCCCCCAGATTTTTTTCCACAGGAAAAATCTACATCCCCCCAGATTTCCCTCCTCCACGAAAACATAGTCTCCGCCCTCTTTGCAAAACTACACCCGATCTCGTGTGTAAACACAGCGTTTGCAGGGGGCTCTTCCAAGTAAGTACCGCTGTTGCGTCTCGTCCCGATCGGAAAAGAGCACCTCGGGGACCCGGGGCGGGGCGCGCACAGGCGGGGGGGGAGGGAGCCCGCGAGGGATGCGTTATTCTCAGCACGATTGCCGCGTCGCGTGCAGGGGCGGAGGCGTCCTCGGGACGGAGGGGCGGAGGCCAGGCTTCGGGCGGCAGAGGCAGGAGCACAGCGCGGTAGCAGGTGCGAAACGAGTCCGGGCAGGCAGAAGTCGGGTCAACCGAACGATGAAAAGATTTGCCATTGTGACGTACTAGGATGAAAAACACAGACGACTGATACAATATATTTACAGAATATTTACAACTAATGTACAAAGATTATAATACGAAAATCTAACCCCTTGGCAACCTTTCAGTTCTCTTAGCCGCGAAACCCCGCGACCGTCCCTAGGCCTCGCCCAGAACCACTGCTTTGGAAGCAGCAAAAAGCAACGCGAGGTGCGAAGCTGTCGGACATAGAGTCCCGTAACTACACCAGTTACATGGCTTGTCGCCAAACCGATCTTCGACCCGAAGATCACGTGCAATGATAGCACTGGAGATACCTCTCGTCTTTCGACACCCAGCGTATCCCGCGAGGCGCCTGTCGGCGCGGCCTTAAATATCCGACGGCTCGCCCCCACCCTACAAGCAGCGGGCGTCATACGGCTCGCTGGCCAGCCTTTCCAGAGCTGCAACCGACATCTCTTAAACTCGCCTCCGCGCGCGTCCTTTTCAAGGAAATTCCAGCCGGGATTCCTAAGGGCTTTTCCAACCGGCGCGGCGTGGCGCCGCCGCCCTCCACCCCATCCACATCCGGCTTAGCGCGGGTTTCCCCGAAGCGGCCCGACGCACCGGCGCCGGACCAGGCGACGATACACCATGATGAAATTTCAGTGTTCTAAAAATTGTTTCAAATATAAAAATAAGGAGGGATACTATTTCAATTCTTTATTTGGTTTTTGCGGATGCCAAGAAAAAGAAATTCGTATTTTAGGTTTTGACTAAGAATATCGTCATGGATTTCTTAATCTGCACTATATGTGCTCTAAACCGTTACAGAATTTAGTGGAATAATTATTAAATCACCATTTATTAAATCACCCTTTACAGTGCGACAGTTAATAAATTAGATTTTTCTAATGTTGTAAGGAGTGAAAGAGCTGAAGAAAATAATATTTTTTCTTAAGACTAATATCGGCAGCGGAAAAAAAGACTTGTAATTAAACACTAATACAGATTGACATTTTGTTTCATTGGCTTATTTAGAAGAAATATATGTAATAATGTTATTTGCAGATAAGGATATGAACGAAGGAAACATTTGTTTCTATTTGCAAGAAGGGGAAAGTAAAGTCATGGATATAGTCAGATTAGTTATGTGTATTCTGTAGATGGCGCTAGCCACGAAGGTTTTTTTAGTAGCAATTTTTTTTCTAAACAGCTGGAAGAATAAAGAGTGAATAAAAAAGTTGGGCGTGTACGAACAACCTGCACTAATCATTATTCTCCCAAAGGTACAGGGATCTGAGTCAATAGATTGGTCGTGTGTGATGCGCTTTAGATAGATGTAAATGTGAAAAGTGTTGTTATCAAACCTTAAGAAGACGAGGGCCACAAAGCGTCTCATTAGCATGCCGACTTGATGAGCCTACGATGCGCCGGTTGCTGATGTGACGATGTCACGGTTTATTTTGCGACCAATGGAATGCGAACAACGTTTTGTGTCGGGAGCGTGGCAGGTCTATCAAGCCAGCTGCTTAGCAGGCTTGTTTCCACCGAGGCCGAATCAGGGGGCGGGGCGCAGTAGACTTCGGAAGAATCAGCGCGGTCCGCGTGGAGGCCTTAGGTCGGAGGGCGAAGGGCAAGGCGCTATCCGCGGCCCCAAGAAGAGGGGATCATGGGCGGGTCCGCTCCACAGTGGAGATGCGTCCCCTGGGAGACGGCAACCCGCGAGGCGGCCCTCGGCGGGCCGGGCCCCTCTACCTGCTTCTCCCCGCCCCCTCCTCCCTCTCCATCACCCGCTTGCGCCGCCAGATGCCGCCCGAGGCGCCCCGTAATGGGCTACATCTGTCCCGCAGTTATCACCCCGGACCCCGGCCCTTTGATCCGCACCCCGACGAGCGGGCTTCGCGTTCTTTTATTGGAGGCGCTGGCCGGGCCGCGTGGTTCTGGGACGCTCGGCAGAAGGCGCACGCTCGCACGCTCGCACGCTCGCCTGCGCGCACGCTTACGGTCGAATCTACGAAACCTCGGCGAGCGGCGAAATGTGGTCGTTCGGTTGAAACGCGTCGTCAGTCCCCAGGTATTTTTACAGCTTGCATTCCGATGCTTTGGCATACAGGGGCACGATCGATAGCCCCAATCAGGTGTCCCGAAGGAAAATATAGCGGCCTTTAAGAAAGCATTCTTTCAAATTTCACTGAGTGGCTTTTGTCTGAAGTAAGATTGAATCATTTCTAATTTGTATGTATAAATTAATTAAAATTAAAATTAATTAAAATTAATTTGCATTCACAAATCCGAAATAAGGGTTTTGTCCTTCAAACAATGAATTAGCTTACTAGTAACATTTTTTTCAATATTATTTTTTCTTCAGTTTTCTGCTCTTTCTTACAGTTGTAAAGTAGTCTATAATTTACGATAATTTCATAATGTCAAAAATGTAAGAAAATGAGCTTAGAATATAATGGGCAATAAAAATTATATTTATCGTCGGCACATTCGAAAGTGAGGATAAGATGAGGTTGACATGGATAATGAATAAATTGAACCATACTGTATAAGTAAATTGAATAAACAATTGAAATGAATTTTGTTCGTAAAACAAGTGGAAAAAACACATGTGAGTAAAATGCTTCTCTATTTACCTTGACAGTTTTACTGAATATTTGTCGTTTATATTCTTCGTCCCATAAAGAAAACAAGTCTTAATCTGCCGTCAATACGAAAACAAAAACACCTTTCTAGCCTTTATAATAATTTGAGCTAATATTGAATGATCACTGATCAATGAGTTAAAATTTCAACACACCATAGCATCACATGGTTTCGTACGTTAAACATCCTCTTCTCCAAAAAAACAACCGTTTGTCCGATCGGAAGCCTTCCGCCCATCGTATCTTCGCATGTCTTGGAGGTGGCATCTCACGACTGTCTTCGCCCGGACGCCTGCACCCGCCCGCGCCCGCGGCGACCATGTTCGCACCCGCGCGCCCCTCCCCGCCCCGCCCCGCCCCGCCCCGCCCCACCCTCACCTTCCGCGCCGCGCCGCGCTCCGCCCGCGACGCCACCGCATATTGATCGAGTAGGCCGTGAGCGGTGGCGGTGGAGGCGGGGGTGGGGGCGGCGGCCGCCACTGCCGCGTGACGCCCCGCGCCGCCCCCGCATCCCCCGCACCCCTCCGCCCCGTCCGCGACACGTCGGGGGACGCAGCGGCCGTGGCTGTGGGTTGACGCAAGGGGAGTCGGTGGTGATTCTGGTAGCAGTTACATGTGTGGGTGAGCGTATGGTGGGGTACGACTACTGTATTCAGCGAAGATGGCCATTGTGTCGAATTTTAGTGGAATCTGAGGGGAGTGTGGTAGCAATTACACTTGTGGGTAAGGGTATGCTGGGGCAGAATCAAGACATCCGGCAAATCTGGTTACGGGTATGAGGTAGTTGTAACGGTAGTAGTTGTGGTGGCGACACGAAACTGGCTGATTCATACATGCTTCAGGAAGTAGAACGACAATGTCGGTCAGCGATGTCGTTGTCATGTACTTCTTAGTATATCACTAGTCGTTGTGGTACCAGTGGTAGTTACCTCAGCCTCGGTGGCTTATGATGTGTGGATATGGTGTGGATATTATGTGGATATGGTGTTCATGGGGGATGTCGGAGATGAGTGTCTAGGAAGGAGGAAAATCTATTCACACCAGTGCTGTTTGTACTGGTAACTGTGGTTTTTGTTAGGCAGCCTGAATTGCTGCCCTTGTTGAAGCATATTCATCATTCTTCAATCCCTTTAGATAGAAGCTGAGGTGAAGATGGTCAACAATCCAGGGCAATAAGCAGAGGCAGTTTCCTTTGTACTCTTTGATTACATTACGCTGTAGATTACTGTACATAAGTATCCGTCTCAAAAGCTTGGATACAAATAAACTGATATTTCTCGCAAATAGTAACGAAATTATTTACGAAGACGTTATTTTCATTTCTGTTTCTCGGTTCATGTTTGACGTAAACAACTACTCGTTTGGGCACCATAAAGAAGCATCGCGCTCTAACCTGACCTTGCGACAGAAATAATTTTCTGGTATTTTTAATTGCAGTCATAACGAAAGTGATGCGTGTTTTTGTGGATTAAAAATTTGTCCTGAAACTTCCGTGTTCAGTACTGCGGTATTTTTCTATTGAATGCCAAACTTCTTATATTAACATGTTCACCTGTTTCGGATGTTACTAAGTAATGAAGTTATCCCGCCAGTTTAACGTTATGAATTTATTTCTCCGTAGAGGAAGATATTTCAAGAATGCAATCGCATTAAAAAGGCAGGTGTTGCTTCCAGTGGTTTGTGAGTGTTACTTGTACACCAAGCCTTGGGATCACTAGAATGAAACATTTACAAACGGCGGAAAGAATGTCTCCTTGTCCTGTCTCGGAGTTCCTGGAATTCTAACAAAAATTTCCTTCTTTGAACTTCATTCCACTTCTTTACTGTTTATAGACTCAAATATTTTCCGCGCCAGAAGGATACAGCTCGAGAATCATTAATCTCCCTTTCAATTAAGTTCAAGGCTTTTGTCTTACGGGAGTGTTTTATACTTGAGGTTCTCTTTTACATACGTTATCTCTATATTCATTAATTATAATAGCGTACATAGAAAAATGTACATGGACATTATTCGCATCAATTATGTATTACATGCACAAAGTAAATCGTATATCAAATATCAACCAATTTAACTAAAATATCAGAGAAAAATACAGAAGAATAAATATATTTTTGATGATTTCATCATTGACAAAGAGAAATAATTTGTAAAATTAAAGAATCCTTGAAACTAACCTACACCAACTCTCACAATAAATTCTTATTTAAGAAAGTTCAGTTTTTCTTATTTACTACTTATTTAAGAAAATTCAGTCATTTTGAAAATAATGCACATCAAACGTTTATATTTCAGTTGGAGGACAAGGCGGAAAGGAACGGGGCAGGGCGGGGGGATAGCAAGATTACGAGAAGTGGCGGAAGGGATCGGTCAGAAAAAGAAAACTGGGTGGAAAGAGGGCAGAGCGGTGAGGGGCTGGGAGGGTCAGGGTCGAGATGGGATGGACAATCCGAATGGGAAGGGTCAGGGCGGAGGAGATGTAGTCGGGCCGGAGCTACCGGGTCGGGTCAAATAATAGCAACGGGACCCGGAATGGGAAGGATGGTACGAAACGGGCAAAGTCGGCGGGAAGCGGGTGATGGGAGAGGTAGCGGAAAGGGGAGGGTCGGCGCGAAGCGTGCGTGGGATGTTGGTGCGAAGTTGATGTGAGGAGTCGGCGCGAAGCGGCTGGGACAGCCAGCGCGCAGTGAAGCGCGTCGTGAGTCGGCGTGAAGTGGGCGTGGGGAATCGGACTAAAGCTGGCGTGGGGAGTCGGCGTGAAGCGAGCCTGGGGAGTCAGAGCGAAGCGGGCGTGGAGTGTCTGAGCGAAGTGGGTGTGGGGAGAAGGCGCAACGAGGGCGTGGGGAATCAATGTGAAGTGGTCGAGGGGAGTGGGCCCAATGCGGGTATGAGGAGTCGGCGCGATGCGCGCATGGGGAGTCGGCGTGAAGCGGACGTGGAGAGTCAGCGTGAAGCGGGCATGGGATGTTACTGCGAAACCGACGTGGGCAGTCAGAGCGAAGTGGCTGTAAGAAGAGGGCGCATAGCGGGCGTGGCGGGTCAATGTGAAGTGTGCGTGAGGAGTCGGCGTGAAGCGGGCGTGGGAGAGTCAGCGTGAAGCGGGCGTGGGATGTTACTGCGAAGCCGACGTGGGCAGTCAGAGCGAAGTGGCTGTAAGAACAGGGCGCATAGCGGGCGTGGCGGGTCAATGTGAAGTGTGCGTGAGGAGTCGGCGTGAAGCGGGCGTGGAGAGTGTGCGTGAAGCGAGCGTGGGGAGTCGAAGCGACGTGGGTATGGGCCGAGAGGGGCGTGAGGCTGGCAGGGGGTGGCCGGCGCGAGGCAGCCGGGATTGAGGAGTCAGCGCGAAGCGGTCCGGAGCGGGGCCGGCGTGAAGCGAGGTGTTCGCTGTGAAGCGGTGAGTGTTGGCGTGAAGCGCCCGGGAGGGGAGCGGTTTGGATAGCATGAAGCAGGTGGGGAGGGGGCGGCGCGGAGCGAGGAGAACAGAGAAGGGGCGACGACGCATGCAGGGTCGGGACGGGTCGAAACGGGAGGTGGAGAAGACCGGGAAGAGGTGATGCCGGGGGCGGGGAGAGGCGGAAGGGGGCGGAGAGTGCGTGTGCCGTGGGTCGTACGCGCGTCATTACGATTTCACGATAATTAGCCCGGGCAGCCAGGCGAAAGTGCGCAAGGAGGCTGTTAACAACGTGTAACAATAACACCCCGCGCGCCAATTACAGGGAGTTGGCGTTGAACTGACGTTGGACGCAGGTATACGCCCTGCTTCAGAAAGACGTTCGAGGTGTGTATTGAATAACGCATTTACTTAAACCACTGTTCAAGTCAATCTGTAAATATATTTTTGCTTTCATGCAAAGCCGATAGATGGTACGTATTCGACAATACTGCATTTGTATTTACTGACACCTCATGTATGGGTGTGAACTGTAAGAAATGTACGGAAATATTTTTACTTATCCATAGTTAACTCAAACATTAATCATGTTTTCATCGAGATGACTTCCATCACTTTTTGATTTTTTTGTAAATATGTGATATCAAAAAATATTTCATTTTATATTAGTTATATAACTAGACAAATATTGATCTATTTCAGTGTGTGTGTTTGAGTAAATATTGTTTGTCGAAATAATATCGAGATACGTATGAATTTAATCTCTTGAACTAATTGTAAAATAATACATTTTATGACTACATTTGTCATAATTTGAATGATAACTTTTTTATTTTTGAACTTATTGTAGTATATTTTATGATTTTACGAAAAATTTAATTCCATGAAACTTAATTCGTATTATATTTTTTTCTGATGTGTATTATTAGTGATCAAACTACTTGTTTATTACAAGGTTCAGCATTTCTTTTCCTGCAATATTTCAGTGTAGCATTAATAAAGTTTGGTCTTGATAAAGACTTGTGAAACTCACTTATATTCATTCACGATATTTATTATTTCTGTGAAACAATAATAATTTGCTATATTTTGGAAATAAGTAAGGTATGATATAACTCCACATACTTGTCGCGCTGTTATTCCAAGTATTCTTTAACAAATTACATTTTAACATACCTTCATTGCAACGTCGTTTAGAGGAAGTTCTTGCAAAAAATATTCTCCGTAGATTTCACTTTGTGGTCACTTTTACTCAGTTCTAAACCAAAGATACAAAATACAAATACTACTCATTCGTATGCCCGTAAAACAAAAGAGGGAATAACCAGATGTAGACTCACCGCATCGGAAACACAATTTACAAGCCACTTTTTTTCTCTCTCGAGCTTAATAAACCCCTGAATTTATGAACAGTCGTTTAAAAATACAACTTCAATAATTGAAAGGTTGATAACGATATATAAAGTTAATTACGAATGTAACTGTTACGAAACCTTAATACGAAGTGCCTGACTACTCGCGCCATAAATTCATTCCGTTTAATTTCTTTTCGCTCGGAAAATTATGAAATCTAATTGGTTATCAGGCCACGCCGTCGGTCCCCGGGCCGCGTTGTGGTTGTACTAACAATAGACACGCCGACAATATAAAATGTAATATCCGCCGCCGCGAACTAATTTAAACTCGCAAGTAAAGTTGTTAATTACTCCGCAGCTCCGAACAACAGCACAGATGAAGTAATTAATAGGTAATTACAGCTGTAATGGATGGGTTTGCCAATTGTTTCATATTTGGGACCCGGCGCGCCCAGTGACGGGGAACGCGCCAGAAAGACGGCGACTTCGGTCGCCCGGTGCTGCCCGTTAATTAGGCAGAAAATAATGAACTTTTTCTCATGTTAATAAGTGTTTTTAAATTACTCATTAACCGCGATGACTGACTCTGGAAATGATAGCTCCAAACACGTTTTCTCCCCATTTCGAGTCTCCTTGTTAGCACGTGAGCTTTGCATGTTGGTTTCTCGTCCGGGACCAGAGGCTAAACTCTACTGCTCCGGAGATTTTTCAAACCGGTAATTGATAAGATATTGCAGTTTTAGTATCTTGACAGCAGATATAACTACCTGATTATTGCATAAATCACAAAAAGGCAATGTGGAATATACACGAACATTTTATGTCGAACTGTGCCCGATCCGATAAAAGAAACTTTTACAATATCTTCACTGACAAAACGCAATCTGTTTCGAGCAGTTTACAAGAGCAAGTTTGTCATTTTTCAATGACTCGTAGATGCAATCGTTAAAGGTGTTTTTTTAGTCTATTGAGACGTCTAGTGCTTAAATATTAAAATGGGTGGAATATTCGAAGCAGAAATATTGTTTTGTATGTGAAGAAATTATCTTGAATGGACATTATATTACATTTGGACAAAAGTTAAGTGTAATTTTATAATAGAGCATATTGAGATGTATTTTACAAAACACTGACGTTTCGTGGGAGGACAATATTCCGAAGTTTGAACAAGTCTGATAATTTCTTAAGTAAAAACATTTCTCTCCTCAGGCATGCCCAGGGAGCATAACTTACTCTTAATGTGTGTATATATTACAGCGATAGGGTCAGGGATGATAAAGAGTAATACAGTTATTACCTGCGCCAGAAAAGTATGAATAAAATATCTCGAGGATGATATACGGGCAGCCTTCACCTTGTCTCGGTCACCATTGCATTATTCTCAACAACTTTATTAATGATTTACCATGCGTGCTTCTAGCCTGTTGTATAGACCCCATAAAGCACATTTCCAAGCAATATTTTTACTGTTTAGCTTACGGGTCGTTGACGTTGCTCGAAGTTACTCGAAAAAAGGGGAGAGTTGGATGAGGATTTTATTCATGGCGCACATTCACGTGTACACATGACTCCCACCTTTCTCTGATATTCGGTCGTATTTCGCCCGCAGATGCGAATGTATTACCTTGCAGTAGCGTACATCGGTACGAAGCGCTACGTTTCATTTCATCCATCACCGCATTCCATTCAGGAAAAAGATTATTCTTTTCAAAAAGATATTTATCGGCGAACGTTGGAACGTATGCGATGTTCAGAAAGAATGCTTTGTGTTTGTCTGGAACGCAAAATAGTTATGCATCACCGGATGGGACTGTTAATAACTCTTGTGTATATGAATAGCAGGATGTGTTCCTTGTACCGGGAACTCAGTATTACTCGAATATTCGAACCGGATTTTTTTAAAAGAGGAATAATGATGAATGTATATGGCACCTCTCCTTTATGCCAAATAGCGGAAAGTACTGCAAGTAATGAAATACTGACATGGTAATGCACTGCATGATTGAATTAGATAAGATCTTTAATTTAAGATGCGTGTTATTATTGGGGTTAGAGATAAATAATTCACCCTTTTTGTTTCCTTTATTCCTAAATAAGTTTAAAAACAATTGTGTCAAACAAAAATAAGAGAAATAAAAACGTTTATAGTCTAACCTCGTTGAAATTAGCATTGTGAATTAAAGTATGTAGGTATCTCATTAAAAGATATGGGTGGAATATTTATCCAAGAAACGAATTCGCTAGCTCACAGTTAAACTTGTCAGAATTGAGAAAAATGTACTTTTTTATAACTTCACTTTTGAGATAAAACGGAATTAAGTTTTGGCAAATAATTTTTGAAACAAGATTGTTCAAAATACAATTCATGACGATTAACTTTAGTATTCCATATGAATTCAAGAGTAGGCAAATCGTCAATCTGGCAGACTCAGAGGGCTGTCCACTATATCTTACATTTTTCTTGGTAGAACTGCAGTCACCCGACAAGATTCAAAAGTGATATAAAATTGTGGCCAGAAAAATTGTAAAGAAAACTGATATTAGCTCGTAACTGTTTAACAGACCTTTGAATGTTTATTTATTTTCAATACGTTGATCTGAAAAAGTGAGTTAAACTTAGTTTTCTTTAAACATCTGTGGAAAATGATGATAGAATGCAATATTAATTACTTTCGGAATGCAGTCTTGAGAAAATTATGGTCATTCCGTAAATATATTATCAATAAAAAAACTGAATAGTCAAGTATATGTGATTTTAAATACGTCTTGATTTCTTTCTGGCGCGCTATATCAGTATTTTTTTTCCAAATAGTCATATAATTAGTAGTGCAATATGACAATTGCATGAAGGCTTCATCAGCAGAACAGAAAATGTGATTTTGCCAGCAATCAATTAAATGAGGCATCTGAAGGTTGCGGTCAAAGTTTCTAGCTTCCTAGAGTTCGAGGGATCTGCTACCAGAACAACTGCCGCGAGATATCCGGGATGACGGTACTTTACTGGTCACCTCACTAAAGACAGTTTTTTGAAGTCATTGCACACAGTTATTCCCCCAAATTAGAAATATTAATTTCCATGCAGCAAAGCAAAGAAAATATTAAAATTAAGAACATCAGTAATATTTGAACTTAACAATTGAGAGTAAAATTAAACATTTTGAATTAAAAATATTTTGATTTTGTTATTGCATTTACTTTTTTTATTTATTTATTTTTTAAATTTATTTTACGTCAAAAAACAGTTAAAAACTGCGTATGACGTGCTATGGGGAAAAGTGAATTGTGTGCACATTTTCAAAATTCTGTGATCCCTACACTAAGTCATATACTACTTAAATTTTGAATTTTTGAAAGGGAGAAAAGAAAAAAACTCCCATGTAATAAAATCTATTTTCAAGGATAAACAAGCAATAAATTTTGAATTTTGAAAGGGAGAAAAAAAACTCCCATGTATAAAAATCTATTTTCAAGGGTAAATAAGCAATAAATTTTGAATTTTGAAAGGGAGAAAAAACAACAAAAAAACTCCCATGTAATAAAATCTATTTTCAAAGATAAATAAGCAATAAATTTTGGGTCTTATTACTTCCTGCCGCGACAACATGGAAACGATAATTTGAATAATTGTATTTCCCATTGAATTCTAGAAGACGTGCACAGAAAATGAAGTTACATTTATGTCCAGAAGCAAAACAAGGGGCCATCTCAGCATTTGCTCAATGGATCAGGGAAACTGGACGAAAAACCTGATCGAGATGGGGGTCATTGACCCGGAAGCTGTAGTTAAGAGAGTCTACTTAAGAGAGCAATATTGCATTAACTCCCCACGTTCAGTTATAGAGGAAAGATAATAGTTCAGAGAGGAAGGAATTGCATAAAATATATCGTCTACGGTTCACATTAAGAAAAAAATTGTTAAAATAACTGTTCGTCCGTAAGAGGAGCTGTCACTAGAGGAGATAGAGTACATATTTGACTTAATTGATTTCACAAAATTGCTGCAGTCAGTAAACAATATAATCCAAAACGCAAACGGGGAAACAATTTTCCATTGAAACATTTTCCTGCGCTGTGACAAAAATTAATATGCAAGGCACAATTTAAAAAGAAAATGAACGTTTATGAAATAAAGTTATATGTAATGAAGTATATTATAAGCATAATTGAATACTTGGTTGTTTGCTAGAAAACATTCTGCCAAATATTTTCATATGCGGCAACTATTCGTTGTGATATTTTGAGTGCCCTTTGCGCTAATATTCCCTGCTTCAGATGCTCGTTTACACCACTTTCTGGATTTGGAGGGGAAATACGAACGGAGTGAGGGGAAGTTGCCCGTGCTAATAGGAGCGCCACGCTTTCAGACGGGAAAGTAGCTCGCGTGGGCGCATGCAGATGTCCGAGGACTGCTATTGGAGGCTTCAGACACCGATGAATCCTTAACCCAAGACCCAACCGAACCTCTTGGAACGTAATGCACTCCATAAATCCCGACCACGTGGGCGCAGGAGTTTGGCGGCGAAGGAACGCGTCTCGGCTGAGTCATCGCCTTATCTCGCGAACGGCGAGAGCCCGCGCCTCCAATCCCTACCGCCCCCGCCCGCATCTCGCCCCACGCCCGCCCTACCCGTCCGTTCGCTAACAAGCTAACGACGTGATTAATCGTAAATACGCCGCTTTTGCTGTACGGAGCGGTAGGCATCGTATTCTTCTCGGCGGAAAGGGCTCTTTGAAAGTATAATGAGCGCACTAGTATTTGCTTGCGTACAACAATTGGGTGTGCGAGTGTGATGGGCCCACTCAAGTGGGATTGATGCAAATGTTTCGCTTGCCACACGGCACCGCCCCGCGCCTCTCCGCCCCGCTCCTCGGGTTGCACATAAACATATGATTGGGGCATTACCGCAGGCTAATGGCGTTTAAAGCTCGCGGAGGAGGTGGTGGTGGCGGGCGGGCAGGCGTCTTTCCCATCTGGCACCCCCTCCCCTTTCCCCTTCCCGTGGCCACGATCGCCGAAAATAGCGTGACGCCTCCGCCGAGAACGAGGTAGCTACCACCCGATGCTGCATTTGCATATCACCTGAGTCGGCGAATCCCATGTAAATTTCGCAATTGTTTAGCGCGCAGTCGGCGGGGAGGGGGGAGGGGTGCGAGAGGGTTATGCGGGAGGGACCCCACGGCGAGCCGGCAGTGCGAACGAGGCAACACTGCTTACAAGCTTCCATGCCCGCTATGGGGATCGCATAAAGTTTACCTATTATTTAGGGCAGTGCCATAAAATTTAGCGCGGTAATTTCACTAGAGAGTTATAAATTTCCGCGGCTAATTATATTGTGATGTTCGGGCTAAAGTGGGGGGGGGGATGGCGCGCGGTCGAGCGGCTGAGGGGAAGGGGAGCGCGTGCCGACCGCGGCTTCCCCCCTCCTGCCCGTCCCCCTCCCCCTGCCGGCCACTGAACACTGGTTCGAGGTCCGGATCGATAGTTTGGCGATATTCAGTTTGGAGCGGGCCAGCCCTCCATGGAGTAGTTCCATGGACTTCCTGGGCGGTGATGACTTGCTGTGGATCAACCCCTGCGCACTTTCGCTGCACGTCACACGGGATGAACGAGTACGTGCTGATAGTTGGGACTTAATAATTGACACGGCAGTGGGGGAAGGGCGTTCAGGAAAAAGAAATGCTTTTCTGCAAACACTCCTTTTTTTTTCCTAGGGCTTGTATCCAGCCGACAGCCGGTTGCCCTTCACGTCCCGAAGGGGCGCATATTCGACCGTACACTAGACAAACACTTGCGGGCTCCTCTGATCTGGGGTCAGCAGAACGCGAGGCCCCCCGCGACAACACACACAAAGTCAAGGGACAAACAGCCATGCCCAAGGCGGGACTCGAACCTGCGACCCTTCGGACCGAAGCGCTGAGTCGGTACTCGCTCTTAGCCACCTCGGCCATCCAGGTCGGCGCAAACATTCCTTCCGAGCATTTATGGTTGAATAATGTTGGTTAATAATTTATGGTTGTATCACGTCAATTATAAGTTTAACAATAATACATTTTGCACGATTGTTGTCATGCTTAGATATAGAGATCCATTATTGGCTTGAACAAATAATGTAAGGTTACGCATGTCGTTTTGTTGAAACCTTCAAATTTATTTAAATAGTTATATTGATAATTGTAACTCTAATTTTTTGTTTGCGTCATATATTGATTGTATGATCGGATGGAACCGACTCAATTGGCACGGGGCGTCAACTGATGTAACTGCAATGCCTCTGACTAGAATGTCGTAAGGTCGGTGACCCGACGGTGCTGATTTTTCGACACTAGCTACATAGCTTGGTCGAATTCAGCCGTGGTCTGAACGAGAATTCTATCGGTCGGCTGCTCTCATCGGTTATTTTCTCTGGTTTCTCCCATCAACGCCAAGCGAATGCTAAAGCAGTACTCAACAAACGGGCATCGGACCGCCCACGATCATTCTTTCCTCTTCCATGATCTACACTCACCCCTTAGTTTCACACACTTATACATGCCCTACACCATCAAACATGTCGAGAGACCAGTCGGAGCTTAGCCTTTGTTCCGTCTGGGCTACCGGGAGAGATGGTGCAGGGCATCAACTAGTGTCACTGTAGTCCCTCTGAACGGGCGGTTCTAGGTTCGAGTCCCGACGGAGGCAGAATTTTCGACAATATGCCAGTATAAATTATACCATTCAAAAATACCATACAAATCGTCAGCTAAGTCGAATTCAGTCGCTGTCTGGAGGAGAATTCCAGGGGCCAGCTGCTCTGATTGGTATTTTTACGTGGTTTCTCCTATCAACAACAAGCGAATGCCGGAGCAGTACCCTAACAAACGGGCCACGGACCAGCTGCTCTGATTGGTGTTTTTACGTGGTTTCTCTTATCAACAACAAGCGAATGCCGGAGCAGTACCCTAACAAACGGGCCACGGACCGCGCGCGATCATTTTTACCTATTCTGTGGCCTATCCCGTCCTTTCGCACACACTAACATGCACTACACTACAACACATGCCCGGAGCTTATAGCTTATCCCGGCTGTGCGGTGTCTCGCTGATGGAAGATACTTGGTTGTGGAAAATCCCGCTAACCGACGGTAAGCCGTGTCGTCATGCAGCGTGAAAAGACCACCACCATCTTCTGAGCAAAACCATTTACTACACTTACGGGAATAATGATCCTAATAGTTGATACGCCGGGAATCACTAACAATCAATCAATCAATCCGGCTGGGTCGGTGTCCACCTAATACGAGATACCTTGGAAGGGAAAACCTCGCATGCCGAGCGTATAGGCTGGCGTCAGATCTCACCATCCAGCGGAGGAGGAACACCGTGGACTCCCGTGATAAAAACATCCACTTCGCTTACGAGACAATGACCACAGCAGTGGACGCGCCCGGAAACACGAAATAATCAATCAATTGGATCGAACTTGCGTTAACGACCGAAATAAAACAGAGTTTGAAGTCAAGGTTTTTGACGTTTACGAAGCATTCTTTAGGGCTGAACGAGAGGTCAAGAAAATGTGAAGTATTGATCACATCATAATACTCTTTTGTTTTTTTTCTTCTCTCCGGTTGCTCTACCTTTGTTGGTTCTATACCTCTCACGGTTGTTGATTTTTTTTAGATCTATTGCAAATGAAGTCATGAAATTAATTGAAAGAAATGAACACTTTCTTTTAGATCTGTGTATATTTTAATTTATTCGTGAAGTTTTTCTCATTTTGTTTTATGAGAACATGATCGCAATTGAAATATTACCATTTATGGGGTAATATTTATGTGTTTATTATACTTTCGGTACGTGAAAATTCATTCATGCATAATAATCGGCAGGAAAAATACTTTCCAGAAGCCAATTTTAAATTAAACTACAAATTTAATTTTGAAAACTAAAAGAAAACCTGCCGTAGTGATTATTTAATTTTTGATATCTTCGTTTCATCGCCTGTAGACCTCTGCCCCAAAAGCAATTTTTCACAGAGAGCAAGTTTGGTAGCCACTCTAAATTGAGAAAATGGAATTAATTTTCATCCGATTCTCTTACTATCAAATTTTCGGTATACGCATTAATATTTAAAAATACCTTACAGGAGACTCGCATCCAATCATCGCTCACTCAAAGCGCGTCAGATCTTCATTAAAATAATTTGGTATTTTAATACCAGCGTCCACCCAACCAACCTCCGCCGTCCTGGGACACCGAAAGCGCGGACGACCATAAAACTAGGTTGTAATCTGTTTTATGTACCACCAGTGCGCGGTTTAACCCCGAGCAATATGCATACAAATAGTCCGTAATTGCTGCGTTCTAAATTATAATTCAACTGCGTGGAAAGTATTATGCTGTAAATGTGTGATATAGTTGGGAGTCGGCACTCGAAAATTACTATTTGTGATCGAAATACTCGCGATGAGGCTGGAGATTTACCCAGTGTGGAACAAAGTGATCCTCAGTTGATTTCAATTGATATACATGGGTATTGATTCCTAAGCCGCTCTGAACATCGCTAACCAGCTAGATCCTTTGGATAATGATACAAATTGAAAAATGTTGCTAAAGGTTAGTGAGAAAATGAAAACAAATTAATAGTCTCCACTTTGGAGAGGAGTAATTGGAATATAAAGTGGCATAACAGATATTTAAACTATATTTCGGACAATTCCCCGGTATTAACTGAGCGTAAATTAAAGTTAGCGGAAAGTCCTAAGGGCTCTAGCAGCGTGTCTTCTTCTCCCCGTTCCTCCCACAGAATGGTTCTGGAAAACCCAGTCTTACGCAGACTTCGTGTAGAGCGCGTTTAATTGCTGGGAAGGATATAGTCTTAGAATGGGAATATTCTCTGCAGTTCAGAAACAATATAAAATGAAAACTCAGCTAAGAATATTGTCTCTAATTGGTTATTCTTGTGAAAGGGGATATTCTTCTAGAATTCTAATCTCACAGGCACATACAAATTTAAAAACATATTGATACAAATTCAGTTGAATTTCGGTTTTCAGCCACATCAATCAGCTAATATATTACGTGCATTATATAAATTAATAAAGATTAAACCAGCATTAAGATTTTTTAAGAAATTTTATTCATAAAATGATATAATGCACAAAATATTCCTAGTATAACATAAAAATTTAAAAATATTAGTGAAAATTAACACTGTATTCGAGGAATCAGATTTGATTTCAGAAAGTTACGAAGATTCGCATTTCGGTTTATAATTTCAGCTAACGTTCATTTCTTCATCAATGAACAGAATTTTTATTTACATTTATTTGAAATAAAAAATTGTGTTACTTGCACTTCACATAATTAATATTAGAGTTCTGTTGAACTTGGATAATAGTATTTTGAATTGATGTGAAAGAACAAATGGTTTTATGAAACGTTTGTGATTGAAATAAAGACTACCCTTTAAGATATAGTGTGTTATTTCTTTATCACTAACTTCTGAGATCTTCTGTAACTGACGCCCAAATTGCCGTGAAACGAATTTTGAGCGTAATGTCAGTTCTGATGTTTGGCATATTTTTTACATTATTTTTATTTACATTTTTATCATTGATAGAAAATTATTGTATTTGCCTCAAAATTATTCTTAGTATTGCAAGCCAACAACAATAAAATGCACAATTGTCTACCCCAAATAAATGGTGATTACATAATAGATAACCATCTTCCCTTCACTTTGAATTCGCTTCACTTCAAATCAATTAATATCACACACTTAAAAGTTTAAACCATATCAGGAAAAGACACGTAGTACTTTCTGATGCTCAAACATGTCTCGTTGGCGACCTACTCTAAAAACGAACAGAAGCAAGGCTATAGTTGACAACTGGTAGGTTTTTTTTTAGGTCTGTCTGTCCCCACCCATCCCACCGCCTCCCCGTCCGCCACTCTGCCACGCCCCCTTCGCGTCAGTTGCTCCTGCACCGGCCGTCCCTCGTCGCCCGCGCGCGCAGCTTCCTCCACGCCTCCTAATCACGCGCATCCGATGGTTACGTACGAACCAATTACAACGGGAGCTCAGAGCAATACGCTTGCGCCGCGTCCGTAAAATTTTACGACCGCCACCCCTCGCTCCTCTGTGAAAACAAAAGCGCGGCGGCGGCGGCGGGCGTGCTGTCCCGCCCCCGCCCCCACCGCCGCCGCGCCGGGGTGGAGGCGCCGCCACCGCCGCCACCGCCGCCACCGCCGCCACCGCCGCCGCCGCCGCCGCCGCCGCCGCCACGCCGGCGTGCTTGCGAGCGGCTCTGCGGAAGCGTATATACGAGTAGCCACTCAACGGGGGCTGTAATAACAAGAGGGGGAGTCGCGCCGCCAAATTGACATATCAGGGCTCGGGGGGCGGGGCGCGGGACGGGACGGGGCGCGCCGGAGTAGGCGGCGCGGGAGGGCTGGGGACGGGGGGCGACTGAGGCGGACACGGTGGGCGGAGGGTGACGGTAGGCGACGATGAGAGACGGCAGGCGAAGACGAGCAACTGCGAGTAACAGCAGGCGGGGGATTGTGGAGGGCGGGCGACTGTGGCGGGCGGGCGACTGTGGCGGGCGGCGACTGTGGCGGGCGGGCGACTGTGGCGGGCGGGCGACTGTGGCGGGCGGGCGACTGGCGGAAGCGGGCGACTGTGGCGGGCGGGCGACTGTGGCAGGCGGGCGACTGTGGCGGGCGGGCTGTGGCAGGCGGGCGACTGTGGCAGGCGGGCGACGCTGTAGCGGGCAGGCGACTGTGGCGGGCGAGGCGACTGTGGCGGAGCGGGCGACTGTGGCGGGCGGGCGACGCTGTGGCGGAAGGCGGGCGACTGTGGCGGGCGGGCGACTGTGGCTTAGCGGGCGAGCGACACTGGCGAGGCGGGCGACTGTGGCAGGCGGGCGACTGCGGCGGGCGAGGCGACGCTGAGGCGGAGAAGCGGGCGACTGTGGCGGGCGGGCGACTGAGGCGAGGCAGGCGACTGTGGCGGGCGGGCGACTGTGGCGGGCGGGCGACTGTGGCGGGCGGGCGACTGTGGCGGGCGGGCGACTGTGGCGAGCGGAGCGACCGAGTGGGCGGACGGACGAGCGGGCGGAGCGGCCGAAGCGAGCTGGCAGACGAGCGGGCGGGTGGACGAGCGGGCGGGTGGACGAGCGGGCGGTTGGACGAGCGGGCGGGCGGACGAGCGGGCGGGCAGACGACCGGGCGGGCGGATGAGCGGGCGGACGAGCGGGCGAGCAGGCAGGCGAGGTGTGTGTCAGTGGGCGACGGAAGGCGCGTAGTCGAAGCAGAGTTAACCAAGTAAACAGTGAAGGTGACAGGAGACCATGGAATAAGGCAAGGATAGACCAAAACATCGGGGATAATGTTGGTCTTAGAAGAAGCGACTAAAGCTACAGATAAATGGTCTGATCCAACAAGATCAGAAATTACGTGTGTGATTACGAGGTGGTTTCGAGTGAATGGTTTTAAGTTTGTAGGAATCTTAGGGCATTAAAAATTTAATGGCAGCGAGGAGGATATGAGCAAAAATTTCTCTGGGGAGGTAGACATCAAACATTGACGAATCAGGGTCAAATAAAGAATCAGCAGCGTAGTTGTCGGGTAGTAAAATAATATAATAGAATGATGCAAGGTCAAAAGGATGTAAATGAGAAAAATGAAGTGTAGGACATGTTGAGATGAGTGAAAAGCGGTAAAATTAATAGCAAGTTTGTAGAGATTTGAAAGCATGCATTCGAGAAACTCGAGTACGTACATTCATCTGACGCCTATAGGAATGCCAATATCAATAAGCTAAAAAAGTAATACATACATTGTCATACGTAGAACGAAAGAGCAGAGGCAGGAACAGTTCAAAAGAGAGTCGAAGGGGAAAAGCGTGAAAAACAAGCACGCAGCTCTGGGTGCATACTAACTAGAGCGACCGTAAGAGCCGAGGGACAACCGGCAGCCGCATGGGCGGGGGCGGGGGCGGGGGCGTGGCGGGGGGCGAGGGGCGCCGGGCGGTTAGCGGCGGCGGGCGCCGTGACCGCCCTGATGACAGTCATCTACGAGGGGCGGAGCGGGGCGGGGGGACGGGGCGGAGCTCGTCCCCGCGCCAATTCCTGCAGTTGCGCACCGCCGCGCTCGGAGCCGCTCGGAGCCAGCGCCTCGGTCTTCTAAGGGCGGATGGCAGCGGTACTACTATCCAAACATTTACGTACGCCAAGAGTTTGTGTTTCATCATCCATCGTGAGTTCCTCTCTCATTGTTGTCGTAATGAGCACATACCAAAAGAAACGCATTTGTTTTTATTTTACAAAATACGTGTATTATTTAGATTACTTATTACTTAAACCACATTAGGGTTGTGTAAAAACACAAATATGATTTTCCGTTGCTCTTTTGCGTTTGCTTTTCTGTAAATGTTCATGAATTAAATTCACTAATTTTGAATACCTTTGTTTTTGTTAACTAAATTACTCGCTGAATCATTGTGTGTTCTTTCTATAACAGTGATGGTATAATTCTCGGATTGTCTTCGACTGGCGATGAGGTCCAACATTCTTGGAGGAGATTGGCGGTAATAGTAAATATTCTAGTGCGGAAAACCTCCGCCTTTAAGGGTAATTACCAACTGAATAATGAAGTGTGTAAAATGAACAATCGTAACACTTGTCCAGGGTGGGATTCGATCTCGAAACCCTTCTAACTGAAGGGTATTCGTGTTAGCAATGCGGGTTCCAAAACCCACTCACTTTTAAGATTTTTCTACAGTTGGTAGTATATGAAGAGCGAATCATTACAAAATTCTAACATGCCATGCTCAGCGATGTGAACATTGCCAATGTTATTTCCTGAGAAACTCCTCCTTATTACAAACAAGTTTGTCAACGAATACTCTTGTTTCTATCAAGATCCTTGACACCGGGAGAATGCACTAACAGTACCCTAAAAAAACGGGCCACGGACCGCTCGTAATCTTCCCTTTCCATTCCTTGTCCTATCCTCATTCCTTACTTACACACACTTACATTAACTTGCACTACACTACCAAAGTCAAGATACCAGTTGGGAGCTTAGATCTTGTTTCGACTGAGATGGTGTCCGGCTGGTGGAAGATACATCGTTGAGGGAGGACATGTAGGCCGGCGCCAGATCTCGCCAACAAGCTGGGGGAGGGAGAATCACCGCCTCTTCCCCAGATAAAAAGCATGCACTACACTTAAGGAACTAATAACATTAGCAGTTGACGAGGCAGGAAACACTTACCAACCAATCGAGAACTTTGAGTAGAAAGGGAGTCGAATCGATAAGCAGGTTACTTCTAAATTAGCCGAAGAAGAATCTACTATTGTCAGATATAAACATAATTTTCGTCGATTCGATGGAAAATAATAACTGTGTTATTCTGAAATGACATACGCTGTATATTCCAAACACATCCATCTTCTTTAGTGAACTCCTCAATCATAAAAACATTGGAACAAAATTCCGCCGAAAGGAAAATACTACAAGCGGGCAACTCGGAAAGGAAACACCTCGACGTCTCCCGCCAAACCCGCAGTGCCCGGTGCTCGGGTCCCGAGGACCTGGTCTTCCCCCGCTCCCTCACTTGCCACAGCCGCCGCCCAGCCTCCACCCAGCCACCGCCGTCGCCGCCGCCTCCACCGCCTCCACCGCCGTTGCCGCGCCTCCACCGCCGCCGCCTCCACAGCCGCCGCCGCCGCTTCCGCGCCGCCGCCGCCGCCGCCGCCGCCGCCGCCGCCGCCGCCGCCGCCGCCACCGCCGCCTCCACACCGCCCCACCGCCCGCCGCCGCCTCCACCGCCGCCTCCCGCCGCCGCCACCGCCGCCACCGCCTCCACCGCCGCCGCCTCCACCGCCGCCGCCTCCACCGCCGCCGCCTCCACCGCCGCCGCCTCCACCGCCGCCGCCTCCACCGCCGCCGCCTCCACCGCCGCCGCCTCCACCGCCGCCGCCTCCACCGCCGCCGCCTCCACCGCCGCCGCCTCCCGCCGCCGCCACCTCCACCGCCGCCGCCGCCGCCACCGCCGCCTCCACCGCCACCACCGCCGCCGCCGCCGCCGCCGCCGCCGCCGCCACCGCTTCCACCGCCGCCGCCTCCACCGCCGCCTGCCGCCGCCGCCGCCACCGCCGCACAGGTGAGCGTTCCCCCACCTCCGCGCGCCCCTACCACCGCCGCCGGCCGCCTGATTGAGACGCGTTGCGGCGGCGGCGGCGGCCGCGGGCAGCTGACGCGCGCGTTGCGCACCGCTTATCGCCCGCATCGGCCTGCGCTTAATGGCGGTGAGCGGCGGGAGGCGGCGGCGGCGGCGCAGCGGTCGTGGTGCGGTGGCGGTGCTGCTGCTGCTGCTGCTGCCTTTGGCGAAGTCGTGGCGTTGGTGTTGAATGTGGCGGCGGTTGAGGTAGTGAAAAGATTACGCGGTGGCAGGATAATATTCTTCAATTTTACATATTTATATCGTGGCATGGATTTTTGGGGAGAACATGCAGTGGCAAATAAATAAAAAATGATAATATACAGTAAATAAATTCATCTTGTAAACTATTTAAGTTGATAGTGCTACTGTTTCATCGATACTTTTCTACGTTTTCAAAACATTTGCAAAACGCGGATGTATGTATTATCGATGAAAAAGTAATGAAAATGTACTTTTAAAAGTTTTTCGTCTTAAATGTATGGGATGCACCCATAGAGGTAATTCTCTAACTAGTAGAATACGTTCGGGGGTTTGGATCGATCTTAAAAATCGAAAAGAGCGGCATCTTTCTTTAGAGTATCATACGTAGAAGAAACGAGCAATAATTGTCCCTGATTTAGCGGTGCTACGGGCTCCGTGGGCGAAGCGAGGGCGAAGCGAGGGGTTAGTGAGTCGGCAGTGGCGCGGCGATTGATTATCGATGAAAATATGATGAAAATTTACTTTACAATTTCTTCTTCTTCTGCTTCATGGATTTAGGCCTTAAGGCCTGTTTCCACATCAAGAGAGTGAGTCTTTCCATCTTGTTAAGGGGCGGCCAACATTTCTTCTTCCTTTAGGATTATATGTGTACATTATAATGGGAAGTCTGTCTGGAGGCATGCGTTGGATATGATCATGCCAGTTGTTCCTAAATGATTGGATTCTGTCCATCAGATTAAATATATTCAGTTTGGTTCTGATGTCATCATTATACTGTCTATCTAAGATATTGTAACCTGCTACTGAACGTAAGAATTTCATTTCGGCGCTTTCTATTTGCTACTGCTATATGCTACTTTACAATTTCTTCTCCTTAAATACGTTCGATGCATCCCTAGAGGTAATTCCTTATCTAGCACGTATTCGGAGGCTTGGATTGATCCTAAAAATCGTAAAAAGCTGATTTTTTTCTTAGCGAATGATACAAGTATGCAGAAAGGATGAGCAATAATTGAGGCCTTCCAAGCCAAGGAGTTAAGTGCTATAATTTTCAAAACAAAGGTTCTCAATCTAAATATTATATAAATCGGTGCCAGTTCATAGTTAAGAGCACTGTTTCAAACACCTTCCAAATAGTTGTAACATCTTAGTGATTGCTTTGGTTGTATGTCAAGAATACGAATTCTTGCATTGTTTTTGTGGATTATAGTATGTTTAACTTAGACAGTCAAATTCGTAATAATGTTTTATTACATTACACGACACAGCGTTGAACAGACCGATGTGTCTGCTTCGTCAGGTTCAACTGTCTTAATTTATTTTAAACTTATTTCAGGTTAAAATCACCATAGGCATTTAAAAAAAAGTATTATGATTGAAATATAAGAAGACCTAACGAAACAGACTCATCGGTCCTGTGAAACGTTGAAACATGTAATGTAATAAAACAGCACGTACATTCTCGCCCGTATTTTCATCCAAAATTACGCGAAAAGAACTCAAATTTTCGAAAAATTATTTAAAAATCTATCTTTAAGTAACAAATTGCATTAAAGGAAAATCCTCTATTTAATAGTTTAGTTGTAGGAAGACACAGAAAAAATCTAAACTTTAGAAGTTTTCGAAATATCAGAGTTTTCAACGAACATGAGACCCGCTCCAATGTCTTGAACGTCCTTCAAAAATATCCAACAACAACATTTAATCAAAAACGAAGGAGCCATTTTTTGAAAATTGTGAAAATGTCCCAGGACTTCAAGTTAAGTACCCCCAAAATTAAAATATCAATTTCAAGTTCAAGGGGTCGCGACATCATCCAGATCGACAGGGGAATATCAATTTTGGAGAAAATCTGCTGAACGGTTTAGCCGCTAGCGTTGTTCACAGACGATTGACGTTTTGCCGTCAATCGATTTTTCAGTATCAAGAACCAACAAAACATTCTGGCTACACCACGTGTTAGAAACTTTCTTCTAAATTTAGCAACTTGATTTATCCACTTTTTTTATTACCAGGGCCCTGTAATAAGAGTTTTCTGCCGAAAATCCGCGTTTTTTATCGCGCTGCATTACATAATTGTCTCTTTACTTCGTAGCGAGAAAGTTAAAAATTATTACGAATTTTACTATCTATAATTAACAGATACTATAACCCATACAATTTAGACAGACGGTCAGAAAAATAATTTTTTCTCGCAGATTTTATTGATTTCTCCAATAAAAAATGGCACTTAGCTCCCTTGTCTTTGCAAGTCCTCAATTGGAACGGTTATTTTTAAAAGACCCATAAGTCACTCTCTTTTGCATTTTTGCTTTTTGTGAGAAAATAGAAGCGGCAGGATAGATGCATCGTTACGTGTGTAAATCCCGTCAATAAGATGAATAGAATGGCTGTGAGGACACTCCAAAGTTTTGGTTTGGTTTTGAAACTCTGTAAGTAATTTACTTGCGCTGCATGTATGACTATGTATGTATGTATGTATGTATGTATGTATGTATGTATGTATCTATATCGTGTATATGATTGGGATATCACTGACAAGAGAAATTAGTAAAAAGGGATGTTCAATACGGAAATATTTCTATGTACTATCACAGAAACACATATTTCAAGCAACACTTTCTGTCATATGACTCATGTTTGATGTAGATGCACATTGTCATTTTACATAATATTGTAATAAATGTATCAAATTACAAACTGAACTTGCAATGGGTATTTATTTACATGTTTATGTAAAAAATTCCTGATTGGGTTTTGAAATCTCGTAAATCATAAACTTCTCTACAAGTCCAGGGACTATTGTTCTATTGATACAGAAAATTAGATGTGTTTATGGCATTCTCAATCACCATTTATAAATCCGAAATATTAAAACTAAAAAGACAGAGAAAAATTATCTTGTCCTTAATAATAATAATAATAATAATAATAATAATAATAATAATAATAATAATAATAATAATAATAATTTATTATTATTATTTTTATTATTATGTTTTTGTTTCCCACATCTTTACAATTCCTGACTTGTGGGGTTTTAAAACTAACCGATTCAATTGTGCGAAGCGAGGCGCTGAGGAGTGGGCAGTGGGGCAGCGGATTGTGGGCGAGGGGCGACGGGGCGGCGGGCTCGGGCCCCAACGCTCGGGGCGGCGCGCCGCTACCTGCCCCAAAAGGGGGCGGTCGGTTCCGATCGCTTGCCTTCGACCGATCGCTTGCTGTGCCCACGCCCAGCTGGAAACGTGTTAGAAGGTGCCTCTTGTCTGCTTGCCGGCTGCAAGGCAACGCTCGTGCTGCAGTTCGTGGTAACCATCCGGTGTGTCCAGTCTGTGTTTGCGGTAGTCTGGAGACCTGTGAATACTGTGTCGGTTTTATTGCTATTTGTATATGTGCCAAGACAGCCGACCTGGATGGCCGAGGTCGCTAAGAGCGAGTACCGACTCAGCGCTTCGGTCCGAAGGGTCGCGGGTTCGAGTCCCGCCTTGGGCATGGCTGTTTGTCCCTTGACTTTGTATGTATCTGTTGTCGCGGAGGGCCTCGCGTTCTGCTGACCCCAGATCAGAGGAGCCCGCAAGTGTGTTGGTGTCTAGTGTATGGTCGAATATGCGTCCCATCGGGGCGTAAAGGGTAACCGGCTGTCGGCAGGATAAAAGCCCTAGATAAAAAAAAATAATAAAAATATATATGTGCCAAGACACATCATTCGTTCTTTACTCGCTTGCCATCAATTCAAAGAGTTACTAGCAGCTTCCGTAAGAGTGATGTAGCGGCTAACCACACTGTTAAAGAGATGCAGCCCTTAATGTGCTCGACTCTTACACAACATCACTCGCCAACTGATCACACTCATTCTCCCGCAACTCAACACCCACTTAATCTACGATCGTCCGAGACCCGTGGTCATCTTCAAGCATTTTTTATTACATGTCGTACTTATAAAGAACGTCATATAAAGTTAGAGATGTGTATACGAGTACAATAGATTTTTTGAAAAGAAATTGTCATTAAATTAGTAAGATTTCTGTAATTCTTTCCGTATCCTTTTTTACTGTTTGATTGTACACGGCACAGCTTTTCAGAGATGCGGGTTCATCGACATACTCTACATCGAAATTACACCATCAGTTTATGCGATCTGTGCTCCAAATTCGTTGGTGTAAGTAAATTGTTCAGGGTAATGCATCATAAACGGCTGACTTTAAATACTCGGAAGGAGTTTTCTTTTCACATCAGTTTACCACATAAAACGATAAATGCACAATCATGTTTTATAGTGCTCATAATACCAAATACTTTCCATCATCAAGCGGCTAGGCATTTCTCAGGGCGCAAAGAACGGGCAGGTGATTTTGTGATAATTGTAAATTGAACGACTGGGAAAGGTTAGTGAAGGGAAGTTCGACGGTTAACCTTCCACTCAAGATGGAAATTGTTATGATTTCATTTAAAATTACCAGCATTGAACAATCGTGGAGAATGTTTAACGGTCGTTTCAAATACTTTCAAAACTATAAATTTGGGATATAAAATATTATTATATTTCGTACAAGTCATGAGAAAATTGTATTGCAATCAGAAAGCAAGATTTTAATAACCTGGTCACATATTTTTATTCCATCAAGTGTTGAACATTAATTTTCGTTTTTTCGTTTTACACATTACTTTATCATACCTGCATTTCAATGTTAAATTATCTCTATTTTAGTGTGGTTCGGTTTTCCTTTATCGATGATTCGTTTAAAATAATATTTTGAAATATTGTATCAATTGAAAGAGAGCATTATTACTCAAAGAAAGCTATTTTTTCTTCCTTCTGCATTGTATTCTAAACAAAAAAATTGGCGTTTACTCAAGCAGAAAAAATTACACATGAAAATAGACCCATCGTGTTGCTCTTTCAGACAGGTGTGTCGATTTTATGTGGGCATGTAGATTCGATTGTTTATGAAGTACTGAAATTCCCGAGCCATTAGTGAGCAGGGGACAAGACCATCAGAGACGCTTAATTACCAGCGGCATCTTACAAAACTCACGCCTCAATTATCGCGATCAATCTTCCTTCAAATTACTTCAACTGTAAAATCTAAAATTACCATCAGCACTGCCAGGAGCGGCACTGCTTCCATTGTACCATCCACAAAACATTCACTACAATAACTGTAGAAATCATGCGTATAGCTTTCAGCGACATATGAAGGCGAAAATTACCTGGTCTGAAGTAGCTTCAGATCAGGAGATCATCGACTATTGTTTTTATAAAGATAATAAATTAATATTTCCAATCGAAAGTTTAAACTTTTATTTAAATTCGTTTGCAGAAACATTACTCGCTTTTTATCGCACTGCATTATTCTTCGTTTTAAACAGAGGGTCTGTTAACGTAAATTAGCTCTAAGGGAATAATCCTGTCGGGAGGTTGAACGTAACCACAGTAACGTCACTGTAGGGACGTTTGAGCTCCTGATTGGAGGACACAGTAACATCTGATGACGTTATAAGTAAATCGAAAAATAATTTTAAAAAATCTCGCTTAACCTTCTTCAGGCTTCAACTGTCGCCCGTTGAGGGTTCATTATCCGCTTCAGTCCACTTTCAGTATTTGTATAACCGCCAGAAGCAAAAACAGTACTAACACAACCACTTCAAACTTACCGCTTTTCTTTATATTATTATTATTATTATTATTATTATTATTATTATTATTATTATTATTATTATTGTTGTTATTGTTATTGTTATTATTATTATTATTATTGTTATTATTATTATTATTATTAATAATAATAATAATAATAATAATAATAATAATAATAATAATAATGCCACCAACACTAACAATACCAGCATCAACACAAACACCGCCTGCAGGAGCAGCCCTTTCTCGACCAATGCAACCTCCATGACCACGATAGCGCAGCCGCGAGTGACCGCTGCTTATCGCCGGCGAACAACAACAATTTGTCATCATCAAACGTTATCGATTCTGGCTGCAAGTGTCTGTAGCAGTGGAACGGCTGCGGCTGTGTCTTCTGCTGCTTTTGCTACACGACGGGCGTCACGCATGAATTCCCCATGAAGCCTCGCGCAGGCCTAATGAAGCAAAGATGAGTTGCAGAGCGGCGAAATTAATTAGACGGGTACTTTCCTTATTCGGTGCTCTTTGGGTCTTTTCATTTTTCTCCAACTCCGTCCTTCATATCGTCAAAATCAAACATTCATACAGAGCAAACCAACAACTATGAGATTGCACATGCATCAGGTTATAAGAAGTAATTTCAACAACATTCATCATGATCATTATTATCAACATCATTTTAGTTGTCATAAATGACGACATATTGCAACATCATTGACCTTCGCGTCCCATTTTCAGCTTAAAAGCAATGGAATATAAATGTGGTTTTGGTTTCTCTCTCCACCTCCTGAAATCACTTTCCCAGAGAGTTACGTCTTCGTTCTATATTGGTCTACAAGACGACGATGAAGCTGTTTATTGGTGTTGATAACAGAGGAGATGATGACTTTCAAAACAATGACAAGAGTCGCGAATGACACTGAAATATACTATTAGACGACGAAAATATGGTGATGGGGCCAATAAAAATTATGGTTATATTGACGCCGGAGAAACGCGGTCAAACGACGTCGTCCTGACAACTGGGTCCAACTCAGTCGCTGTCTGAAGGAGAATTCTAGTGGCCATCTCCTCTTATCGTTCGTAATTTTCAGTGGTTTCTTTGATCAATACCAGACGAATGTCCGAGAAATAACCTAACAAACGGGCCACGGGCAGCGCACGATCTTTCCTTCCTCTTCCTTGCCCTACGCTGACCCCTAACTTCAACACTCACATGCACTACACTACCTCAATTGAGTAGTCAGAGCTTTAGAGCTATACTTACAGGACTAATGACCTTAGCAGTTAATGCGCGCGAAATCACTAATCAATCCATAAAAAAACCTCGTCGTCATCGCCATCACCGCCTCCGGCTCTGCCGCCCCCGTCGTCATCACCGCCACCGCAGCCGCCCCGACGCGTTTACAGAAAACTAATCACGTACGTCGGGAGCGGTCTGTGCTCTATCATTTGCGTGATTAGCCCATCGTGCCCCTGCCCCTTCCCGTCGCTGGCGCGTGTTTTCCCAGCTGTCAAGTGTAATTTTTCATGGAGATTGCCAGATTGAAAATTTCTTTCTCGGTCGCCGGACGTGCCTTGCCTATCGACGGTTATCATTGCGAAATTCCACATTTTATTGCTTGTTTTGAGGCTGCATTTCTTGGCTGATTTTTGTTAGAGATTTATTTATTTCTAAATACCTTGTCTTTGATATTTTTCTTATTAAAAATTTGATGAATTGGGGCAATTCAATCCGTCTGGTGTCATTTGTATTAACTTATGCTTATTTTTCTGTTTTTTCTCGCCGTACCTTTTGGCACAAAATATTTCATTAATTATTTCCTTGTTTCCGAAATGTGATAAGGCTATACATTCCTTACCTATTTAAATAAGTCGTATACTGGTTGGAAGGTCACGTTATATCGAATTTGATTTTCACTGAGAAACAAGGTTACTTTGCGTGCAATAAGAGTTTTTAGTTATTATTGGGATATATTTTTAAGCTTTCCGAGATGAATCAGAAAAAAATATTAGAGCGATCCTTATGTCTCAGCTCTCGAAAGTGAGCACAAGGCCAGAAGAAAAGCTTAGGATGAACTCAAATCCATAGCACTTAGAACGCTCTCGCTCTACCTGCATCGTCATCGTTTTATTAATTACAAAATATTTAATATTAATTACATTAATTTTTTACAGTTTCTACATCTTATGATGATGATAATAGAACAAAACCTCCCTCCATACAACACTCTAATGGGCTACGGAATTGTATAGTAAATAAAACCGAAATTCGAAATTCTGTAGCTACCAAAACCGCTACAAACAAATCACAACATTGATCTCTAGAAAATTTGGAATTCGTAGAAAGATGTGCCGCTCTGTATGTCTGGGTCAAGTCTCATACCGACTCACCGCTTCGATACGGAGTGTTGCGAATCCAGCTCTGTTGGAATTCAGCGCTGATCAGGAATATTTGCCCTTCGCCTTTCGCACGCGCGCGTTCAAGTGTGGCTTTGTTAGTGTATGTATGTATACGTACGTATGTGTAATGTAATTCATGCTTTGCGAGCTGCTGAACGGAGGTTTGTGATGTCTTATGGAAGTTTCTTATGGATTAGATTTTGGTTCGAGATACATTATATTGGACTGTACAAGACTTTGTGGTGTATTAAACTACTGGGCTTAAACCGGAAAATATCTCTAAGAAAAATAAAAGGACAAAGAAGTAAAAAGGAAAAATAAGTACAAAAATGAAAGAAAGAAAAAAAGAACAGAAAATAAAATTAAAAATAAAATGAAGCTAGATTTCTTCTGCAAAACGTCACTACGAAACTTCGTCTATAGTAGTCTATACGTAGAATATCCAGCAGAAAAAACACAACTAGAAGAAAAAATAATTGCAAAAAAAAATAATTTGAAGAAAAAATGGAAAAAATATTTGGCAAAAAAATGAAAATGAAACAAACAATATTTTAAAGAAAATGAAAACGAAAACAAAAGAAGAATGTAGGAGAGCCTTTCCTTCCTCCCCCACCGCGCGTGGTCTGTCTGTGGTTCGCTGGCAGGTCGCGTTGCTGTATCGGCACCCTCATCGCCCGACGCGGTGCTGCGCTGCGTGGCGCGGCGCGGCGGGGCGGGGCGTGGCGCGGGGCGTGCGTGAAGGTCGAACCGATGGCCCGGGGCGTGGGGGGCCGCGTTGGGCGGCGCGATAGCGGCCGCGTAGCGCTCCAAATTAATTTTCTCGCCGGCTAATAATAATCAATTCATTGGACATCTGCCCAATAATTCGAGAGCATTTTGAACCGCTTTTGCGCCCGCGAGGCCGGCCCAACCCACCCCGGCCGCCGCCGCCCCGGCCCGCCCGCCCGCTGCCCAGTCGCCCCGCTGACCGGTGGCTCGCCCAGCCGCGAGCGGCGTGAACCGCGCCGCCCTGCAAAGCGAGGCCTGTCAGTCGCACGGCTGCGTGCAGTGAAGAAATGTATCATTGTTAAAGAAAATGAAAGTGACAAAGTTTGGCGTCTATTTCTTCCTAGTCTGTCACTTTTTTAAAAAGATAATTGATAGATTCTGGTCCAACTGACGATCTTGTCACATCACTTTGATGAGAGGCTGTCGTGATAATAGCTTAATTCTGAGTAAGGGACCTGTCCTGCATCTAATGTCGGTGGGTCAGAGAAGAGTTCGGCTGGAAGATCCTAGAGGGGCTGCAAATAAAAGGATTTCATTTTGAAACCAAATGAAATAATACAGTTCTCTGCCAAATTGTTGATTGAGATGAATAGATATCCACGCATTATAGCAGGAAATTTTTGAAAACTCAAATAAATGAAATGGAACAGTTTGATTAATCTTTATTTGCTTCTATTTACTTCAACCACCTTCCGACTTATTTCAGTGCCTTATACGACTAGCTGATTTTGAGGTGCACATTTATGTCATCGAACTACATATTTTAACGTTACTTGGTATGATTGTGATAACTCTGATTAACATTAAAGTCGTCGTCCACATCCTCCTGAACAACCTTTCGTCCACATCTTTCAAGGAGACAGCGTTAGCAGATGTCATTTATTCTTCTAGATGATATTAAACATGAAACCGAGTTCAATAAGATCATCACTGAAGACATTCCAAAAGAGTACGTAATGTAAATAAATGAAAATAGAAGAAGAAAACGCATTTTAACATACTACACATTTCTGTGAATATTCTCAGAACATTATTGCTTTCGAGCCTAAACAATCAATACTCTAAGAAAAGGAAATGAGAGAAAAAGGAAAGGAAGGTAAAAAATATCCGGAAAGCAAACGAAACGAAAACAAACAAATCCAAAGAGACAAAGGCAAACAAAAGATGGGGAAAATTGAATGGACACCTTTATCGAACATTCACATTCAATGTTACAAGGTAGTATTAATTTTTTTTATTTTCAATTAAGTAACTGAAATGAAATATCATTTTAATTGAAATATTTACAAAAGAATATCACATTTTTCAACTGAAATATTTTCATTTTGTAACATAACGTACCATAACAATACCCTCACAATACTGCGAAAAAATAATAGTGAGATCTCGAAAGATGTATCTGGGTACCAGCGAATTGCAACGTGTTTATTGATTTACAGGTGAATTACGAAAAAAAGAACCTCAAATTAGTCAGAAAGCCTCACTGCCCACAGTACCGAATTAGGACGAACCTTTTAATATCCTAATTAGTACATCTCTATATTATTTTTTGTTATGAAATGTGTATTTAATGTTTTGATAATGTATTTATTATTTCTTCGTAACCAGAGAAATACAGCTTCCCTAACATTCTTGTTTGCCCAAAGTCGCGCCAAAATGAGAAACCACTAATCTACAAAGTTTGTAACAGAAGAATTCTCTTCAAGTCGAATATACTTGTAACTACCTGCGGAAAAACAAATGTTAACATTGATCTTTTAACATCGTTTTCTTGCCTCCTTCATTAGAAAGGACGTATCAAAAATGTGTTTTTTTCCCTAAAATTGAAATGCAATGTGTTTTTCTCTAATCACAGTTGCATTACTCACTCAGGAATTAAATAATATTAACACCAGCATTCCCATATTAATATACACCAAGGCAAAACCTACGTGCTACAAGAGAAATGTGGTAAATTAAGCAAAATGAAAACGTTTTTCTGCATATTAATTGTTTTCTAATTGCCTTAATAACTTTAAAAACTTTTAAATATTAATTTTATCAGAAATAAAGCAATAATAAAAGAATGTTATTGATAAAAAATTATAAAGTACGGTACAAATAAATAAACTTGTCAGTCATTATTTAATCAGTATGTCTTTGGATGAGAAGAATTGTACAAGAATTGCTCGTACTATTTTAACTGTGACACTCATAAATTGATCCCGTACTTTCTTGATCTTTGGGTAAATGTAAATCAGAAAGCGTTGTAATATAAATCGACTTCTAGAACAGACACCCAGAGAGGGTGAATAAGAAACATTGCGGAGAATACTTATTCCCGCAACAATTGAAGAAACAACGCTCCGTGGTGCGGAAATCAATTTGTCCCGGCGGCACCACGAGATCGAAGTCCTGTGAATATAATCTTACAGTTGGAAATAAGATTTCTTGACAAACGATCCAATACATTACACAGTGTTCCTTTGTATAACTTATTCAGGTTTTACTTTGCCTCTACTTCCTTTCGACCACTGAACAACAAAAGTGCTTCGTACGGCGTGAAAGAACAGGCCTTCCCAATCCATCGTACGAGGACTCCTGGTGGCGACCACGAGCTATTCTTCGATTGCTTCTTTCATTTGTCACGCCTCGATTGCAGCGGCGAAACACGAACGCTCGTGACGCATTTTGCTTAAAACGCAGTCGCCTGCGCGGGGACATTTTCACCTACGAGTTCCTACGCGCAAGATTAATGATTTGTTTGAAATGCTGGAAGGAGAAAGAAATATTACTTTTCAGCTGTCCGTTCTTCTCAGAACTGTCACTTTTATTTCTAACCGCCAACATATTTGTCCATATGTATTCCTTCTTCATATTGGCTTATGAATAAGTGATTTTCACAATGGCGCTTTCTGGGGAGAGTGACAGAAGATTGCTTCGGGGAACCAAAGTAGCGAATTACGTCAAAATATCTTTCACGTTGATGGAAGAAAATAAATCATTTTATGAATTCGGGATGAAGATAAAAGATTGAACCCGGGCCGTGTTCGGATCATGAGTTTAGGAATTTTCAGTAATGGTGTTAACTTGATCGCGAAATTCGTTAATGGTAGAAACTTAATTCGATTTTCGCAACCAAACTGGGATTTGGCTAATTGTTTGTGTAATGGAAAAATCAGATGACTTGTTAAAATTTCTCGCAGAGGTTAACTATGAATGTAATTGAAAAGAAACACTTGTAGGCTAATTTTCGCAAAAATAAACAGCCAACAGAAATTCAATCCCGTAACGGAATTGTTAATTTTCTAGACATATCTGTTTACGCAAATTGTATTGCTACATGAATAAAGTACTTTTGATATTAATCGAATGTTTACACTTTCATAATCTCGGACAATAGTCATGTAAATGGATCGCATTCATGACATTATTCTACAATGGGCTTATGAGGGAAACAAAATTGAATATTTCTCATTTTGATATTGTAACCACAAATGAACGAAATATATTCATTATTAACCACAAAACAAAATAAGCTACTTATTGAATGGAACATGTGTGTGTATGTGTATATGTGTGTGTGTGTGTGTGTGTTTGATATAATGGAGGCAGTACATAGGTTTGTGAAACGAATAATTAGCTTGATGGATAAAATGGGAATTGCGTTTACGTGGAACGAATGATTCCTGATGGCAACTAAAGAACCAAAAAATTATGAGTAAGTTTTTACCTACCCATCTTGAATTAAAACACCGTGTGGTAATAAAAAAATTATAGAAAAATACGTACAATATTCCAGCGAACATGGATACGTAAATTTAATGATATTTAAGTGGTTAGACGGAAGATCTGAGACTCGCCAGAAAGAAAGACAATTATTATTATTATTATTATTATTATTATTATTATTATTATTATTATTATTCATAAAACTTCTCTTCAGAGAATGCACATTTCACACAATTTTCTGCCAGAACCCTTCCTCATTACTCAGAACGTCCTTTATCTCTCTTTCCTCCAGGGGTGTTTAGACTAATATTGTGACCCACAGATATAATGGAGAAGAGAAAAAAGGAAATTCAGAATGTCTACACACATCTGCGGGCTAGTAACTATCCGCCTGGTGTGGACTCTAAGCCTGCAGCTGGCCCCGAGACTGGATTCACGCGCTTTCGGATGCGAGCGGCGGCGACGGCGGAGGCGGCAGCAGGGGCGGGGCGGGGCGGAAGAGGTGGGCGGAGGAGGTGGTCGTGGAGGCAACGGCAGTGGCGGTAGCAGCAGTGCCAGTGGCAGAGGCCACTGGAGGTAGGTGCTACACATCCGCCAGCAAAACGATGTCCTTGCATCTAATTCTACCCCTATACGATCGTGCTCCAGGCAAAATCTAAATTCAGCATGTAAACTGCGTTTTAATAGTCGGCAAAAGAAATTAATTTTTGATTTCGTTTTGTGAAGTTTCGTTTTCGTTTGAGAAGTGGGAAAATGAAGTAAAGTATTTAGAATTTATATTTGAACCTAGTTTAATAATTAAAATGTATTACATGAAACAATGTTGATATTTTTTCCAATTAATTATAATATGCAACAATGTTGAAAATTAAACCACTATTAATTATCGCATACAAATCTCGCTCTCCGCAAGCATTTCCTCATGACCAGTTGCATACATTGTGAAGTTAGTTACACGGACTGAAGCATCGTGAAATGTTTGGAGAGGATGGCGACTGAAAGCAAATGGCATAGATAACTGATGGCGGTGACAGGTGCGGAAGCGACGGCGCTGGCAAAGGAGACTGCTCTGGTGTTGGGGCGAGGTAGGTGAGGAAACTGCAGCGGTAGCTGTGTGGCGGCGCGGCGTCTGCGACTGTGTTGGTGGTGGCGCGGAGAACATCTGCTTGCGAGACGGAGCTGCGCAGCAGCTAGCCAACTTGCGCACTGCCCGCTGCACGCCGCCCCCCGCCCGGCACCCATCGCCCGTCGTCCGGCGCCCCCTCCTCACCGCCCACCGTCCGCCGCCCGCCGCCCGCCGCCCGCCGCCCGCCGCCCGCCGCCCGCCGCCCGCCGCCCGCCGCCCGCCGCCCCCCGCCCGCCGCCCGCCCCCCCCCCCCCCCCCCCCCCCCCCCCCCCCCCCCCCCCCCCCCCCCCCCCCCCCCCCCCCCCCCCCCCCCCCCCCCCTCGACGCTGCCATCGCCCGCCGCCCATCGCCCGCCGCCCATCGCCCGCCGCCCATCGCCCGCCGCCCATCGCCCGCCACCCATCGCCCGCCGCCCATCGCCCGCCGCCCATCGCCCGCCGCCCATCGCCCGCCGCCCATCGCCCGCCGCCCATCGCCCGCCGCCTATCGCCCGTCGCCCATCGCCCTCCGCCCATCACCCTCCGCCCATCGCCCGCCGCCCATCGCCCGCGCTGCCTATCGCCCACCTTCCATCGCCCACCGCTCATTGCCCGCTGCCCATTGCCCGCTGCCCATCGCTCGCCGTCCAACGCCCATCGCCCGCCGCCTGCCTGCCCGCCCGCCCGCTCTTCGCGCGCTGCGCCGCGCCGCCGCGTCCGGAATCTCTGTATTGTTTTATTGCTTCATAAAGCGGTGCCTCGTTTGGGATAGGCGTCGCGGCCGCGCGAGCACGCACGCCGTATATCTGGACATAAACGGCCGCAGAGGTCCATGTGTTTCAAAAGCGTCGATTAGGGCTCCTATTCGAGATAATCGACATTTAGTTTCATTACTCGTCTTGTAATGACGTCTTCGTCCCGTTGTCAGGATTATTACTTGGCCCAATCGTGGCAAATATGAATATGTATCATAACCGTCGCCGGCATTGCACAAGTGGTCAGAACAATTGCACTAGCATTTTGCCGCAGCAATACAATAGTCGTTTGTTTATTAATAAAATTATATTGTTTCGAAAAATTGATTTAATATTTTAATTATTTAAAGTTGTTTTATTTCTATTTACGTAAATATTGGCTTTGAGATAAACGTACTCCGTTGCATTGAAATACACTGTAAAGTGATTTGTGCAAGTGCTTAAAAAATCAAAAATATGTATGTATGTTCAAAATTTGCAAAATATGTAGTATCATGAAACCATTACCTTTTATTCTCTCCCAAACGAGGCGACAGGGAATTTTCACTCCTCGAAAAACTACATTGAGAAACCCACTACTACTATTTTCTAACAATTTGTTATTTAATATTAAATTTTACCTTTAATGTGTTTACAATTTCCGTTATATATTTTGGTTATGAGTGGTTTTTTCGATGCCTTTTTAGTATTAACTGCTTGTCATCTTCGCATCAACGTTCAAGTAAGCCTCTGAAGATAAAACGAAGATTTTATCTACTTTAGAAATAAATTGTCGACACAAAGGTGTTGATGTTTTCCTTGCAAGAAGGAATCCTCCACCGTTTTTACTCACTACATTTGTGAAAATCATGTCGGTAATTTCGTCATGAAAATACTCTACGATGACGGTAGGTACCGCTTTTTGAAAGGCGGCTGTGAAGGGATTCGCCACTTTCGCCAGGGCGCCAGTGAAGGTTACATATTTATGGGGGAGATATCCGAATTGTAAATGAGCGCTCTTGCCTGTTTTACCATCGAGTGGGCGTCGCGTGGTGTTCGCGCTCTGTAAGGTCTCGGAACCGCGTTCCGGAAGACCTGCTTCGAATCACGCGCCGAGCCACACTTCCAGCCCACGCCTCGTATATATGTTTCTATATTGTGTATTCCTTCGTGTTGTAGGACATATTGAAGGTCTTTGATGCGCAAACTTGTATGCATGTTTTTTAGGTTGGGAAGACTTCCCAGAAAGTACCGCGGACCGCGTTGTACTAAGCTTGTTAGTGTCACGAGTTTCAGGTTTAATATGCTGGTGTATTTAACCCGTGAAAATTAATATCTATGGATGGAATTGCCTGAAGTTGGAAAAAATTACTGTTTACTTACATATTTTATTTAGTTTACACACCTTGTTTTGTTGCGAACCACTTGCTTCGAAACTTGCTCCGAGCCACACCTCTGGCAGACATGTATTCCAAGGTATATTTCTTTGTGTAGTAGGACATATTAAAGCACTTTCATGCGCAATCATATGCAAATGTTTTTAGATTGAGAAGAGTTTTCAGAAAATAGCACCAGGATCGTTATTCAGAATTCGTTTCTTCCACAATTGCTGTAAATTAGATAAATGTATTTATGACTTTAAAGTAGTTAGAATTTGTCATTCAATTGTATTAACTTTTTCGAAAAATATGTACTTACTTTAATATTAATACTTAATTTTTATTGTTTTGTTCGTATAAATCAACAAGAGAGTTCATTCAGCTCTCGTGTCTAACGTTGAATAAAACAGCCGCCTAGAATAGGAAGAGAAGAAATATTCACTTTTGCATTAAAAAAACACGTTTTGAAAGTCCACTTATTAATTTTGAAACTATGTTTTTCTTATTATTGTTTTTAATTTGAAAAGTTGAATAAAATTTGATCGTTTGTCTAAATGAAGTTGAGGGGTTGTTTTCTCATATATGTTTATTTTAACATAAAGCTTTTTCGGCTGCATTGCAGCCATCTTCAGTGCTACAAATAATAATAATAAATAATATAATAATATTAATAAATAATGATAACATTAATATACTAAATTTAAACATAGGATATTATTATGAATAAAATTAGAACTTATTATTAGTACTCTCTATTCAAAATTCTGTTCATATATATTCCAATTTTCTATTTCACTTAAGTTCTAATTTAATTCATAATAATATCCTAAATTTGAATTTAGTATATTACTGTTACCATGATTTATTATTATATTTATTATTATTATTATTATTATTATTATTATTATTATTATTATTATTATTATTATTATTAGTATTATTATTTGCAGCACTGAAAATGGCCGCAATGCGGCCAAAAATCTTTATGCTAAAATAAACATATACGAAAAAACAACGCTTAATTTTCATTTAGATGATGCAAAAGTTGTGAACTCCACGCCGTTTCCTACCATTGATCGTTTGTGTCAAATAAAATCCAAATTACTCCCTTCTGTTCCTTTCCTTAATTCAAAATTCATTTAAATTCTTAATATAATTGCACTTAATACAACGCTTTAATTTTGTTTTATTTTTCTCATGGATACTTGATATTATAAGCAAAAATTAGAATTTATTTTACTACTTAGATTGTTTCAAGATTGGAGATTATTAATAATAAATAATTAGTGAATGAGGTAAAAGATAACTAAAAGTTATCAAGTTAGTAATAATATTTTAAATGCTTCATAAACGGAAAAATTAGTATAAACTTGATGTTAATTCAATGAAAGTTTAAAAGGAGTATTTTGATATCTAACATAGAGAGGTGTAGAGACCATCTCAAAGCCAGTCCCAACTCAGAAGAGAGATAACTAATCCGTTCACTAAATGAGGAGGAAAAGTGTTCGTTGAACCTGTCAGCGAGACAAGTTGCGCGTGTCACGAGAGAGAACGTTAATAGTAGTAATTACGCTAACAGCGCGGGGGCATTTTCGAAGAACCTCGGATTGCGTGGGTGTCAGATGGCCAACGAAACCTGCACTAGTCAGTGTCAGGTTTCATTTACCGCAAGTGCTATGCTCAGTCGGAACACTTTGAAGAAAATCCAGAGGCATTTGGCGATTTGCTGCTGTTGGCCAGTTTGGGTGTGAAAAGTGTTTGAAAACTTGTAAGTTAATAGTACATTATTAAACGATGATGTAATGACGGTATTAATACACGAATGTGATGTAACGAAACGAGCGAGGAACGAGCGAGTATTGTAAATTTCACACGATTTTATTAATACCCATTACATCGAGTTTCATACGGCACTTTTTCTACGACTTCTATAGGTTAAACTTTTACATTGAATCGTTTTGTGGCAGTTGACAAGCAGATTCCGCCAAGGCCATCAAGCGGACAGCTTCCTATCCTCACCACCGCACGGGGCTTTGTTTAACCAGACCGTCTGCGATGGAGTACAAAAGTTGCGGCAATAATTCTGACGTCACTATTTTCCCCATTTCTCTTATTTCTGGAGGTGTCAACTCAACAACTTTTGATTCTTTGGACATTTCAAACTAAAGAATTGGCTGGCTTTTAAGGACAACCACTGGGCAGAAACATATAACACAAAATGGCTAGCGTTCAGATCTTATCATCAGTTAAATGTTCTCTCCATTAACTACCACTACGCTAATAAAATAGGATCAAATTGAAATTGCGATCCAATTTATTTCAAATAGTATTGCATGTAAAAATTACTAATAACAAAAGAAATTTAAACTGAGAAGCATAATATAACATTAAATGCAATTTTAATTTACACAATCGAGCGAAACATTTACTATAATGATCCTCAATGTTTAATTAAGAATCAATACTTGTTTTTTGAAACTTCTCTGTGATTGGTCAAGAACCGTTATCATAATAATGAAATCTTTATTGTAAAGAGTATCACTATGCAACGGGTTGCAGACATCAAATACAGAATTATACAATAGGAGTAGAAAAATTCTGAAGTAGTGTATAATATCGTTATATTGAGTTAATATGTATATTAAAAGCAATTAATTATGATATCATACAATTTTAGTACGATATTGTATTTCTGTTTCTTCAGTTTCCATACTTAAGTTCCTCATTCGTATTAACACAATGTTTCACGCGATTTTCTGTACACTTTGGAAGTCATGCATCGGAACAACAATTCTGTTTATTCATTCGATCACTTTCAACACCCGCGCCTATCTTTGTCAACGCATTTGGTTCATCGTGGTCTACTTCATCTCTTATTCATTCGAACACGCCTGGTTGTGTTTCAGAGGTATATCTACCTTCATATTTGTTCCTTTCTTTTCTAAAATTGTTACATTTTGCTTTCTATACTACCGCACCGAAGCTCTTTCAGGTTCGTCGGCTTATTAATGTTTTTTTATTGCAGCATCTTAATATTTCTGTAATCCGCTTAATTGGTACCACGATCTTCAGACAACATTTCCATATCCCTTTTTTTCTCCTTCTCATCGTCTTCGTCTTTTTCTCGTCCACTGTATTTAATCCTTCTGCTGTTCTGTTTATCGTCCACTCGTTTAGCTTTGTACCCACAACGATCTCCATTTCATATTCTTTGCCTGACACATCTCTTCGTCTTCCTTCGTGCATCCCATCTCAAAATTCGACTTCGTTTATTGCCCTCTGTGGACATCTCTCAATTCGCCATCTCGACATCTGCCCCCAGACGTGCTTTCCTCTCGCTTGCTGTAGCTCGACCACCGTCAACCAATGCCTCCACCCTTCTCTCGATTCGTATGGCTCAGTTGCCATACCCATTGCCATTAACCCCGCATCAATCTCCATCTCACTCTCTGCCACCACCTGCCATCCACTTCTCTCTGTCCACCTCTGGCTGACACTATCGCCACCGCACTCCCCTCTGCCTCCACCTCCCCTCTCCCCGTGCTCCCACTCATCCAGCTCGTCGCCGTCACCTTTACCGTCGCCGCCTACGCCTTGTTCTATCTCCTTCGAGTCTTCCTCGCCCTCGACCCTGTCTCCGCTTTAGTGTGCGTCTCTTCGTAGCAGCCGCCCCCGCCGCCCCCGCCGCCCCCGCCGCCCCCGCCGCCCCCGCCGCCCCCGCCGCCCCCGCCGCCCCCGCCGCCCCCGCCGCCCCCGCCGCCCCCGCCGCCCCCGCCGCCCCCGCCGCCCCCGCCGCCCCTGCCGCCCTCGCCGCCCTCGCCGCCCCCGCCGCCCCCGCCGCCCCCGCCGCCCTCCCGCCGCCCCGCCGCCCCGCCGCCCCCGCCGCCCCCGCCGCCCCGCCGCCCCCGCCGCCTACGCCCCCACGCCACCCCGCCGCCCCCGCTATTCCGGCCCCCATCACTATCCTTGCATGGCTGCCGTTCCGCCGACTGCAACGCCACCGCCTTCGCTCCCACCACCGTCACCGCCACGACCACCGCTCCTGCCAAAGCCCCGCTCCTCCCATCGTCCCAGCCGCCGCCCCCGCCCGCACCGCCATCACCTTGCCCTTGCGTCAGGCCGCGTCTCGCCCTCTGCCTGTTCCGCTGCCGCCGCCGCCGCCGCCGCGCGTCGCGCCAGGCGCCGCCGCGCTCGTTACCAGCGCCTCTGTTCCCTCGGGAGGCCGATTACGTCGCGCTCCATTCAAGTAATTGTGGTCAACGCAGCCTCTGCCTGACAAATTAGTCGTGCCTCGTTCCACGTCCACCAATCCGCGCTTTTTGTGCCGGGGCCTCCGCCGACGCTCCCGGCCGGGGCCTGCGCCCGAGCGGAGCCGAGCGGAGCGGACCGGCGAGGGCAGCCACTGATAACACCCCGCCCCCGCACGCCCCCCCCTCTGCGCCGACGAACGCGCTTCCCCGATTTTTACGTTTTTTTCCTCTCTTTGGTCACCTTTCTGGCCGTTTTACCTCGCAGTGTTGTGCACCCGTTGCTTTGTTTTCTGCTTAATTAGACTTTCTTTCTCTCCTTTTCTGGCATTGAAAAGATAGAATTGATTAGTTTGTGGGAAATATATTCACGTCTGAACAGCAACTAAGCGTAAATTGCTTATTAAATTTGTAAGATAATGATAGCATTTGCAGTATAATTTGTATTAATATGAATATAATTTGTGGTATTATGTCTATTAGTGTAAATTAACCTAAATTTTTGAGAGAACCAAAAGACACAACGATTAATAATTTCGATTATACCAAAAATTAACAGTGTATCAAGAAACTAATGATATACAGATAAATTATGTATTTAAATTGAGCAAAGATGAAGTAGATACAATCAGAGTTTTCAAAATATTACGAACATACATCTTCGATTGTCAGTAGCAGTCGGGTTGTAGAGGTAGAAGAGATACGTTATTTGTTTAAAACCTCAATAAACTATAATCTTGTCCTCAAACCTTTGGCAATACTACTGTAAATGTGGCCATTTGGTATCTTTATCTGGTGGAACTTGGCAGACGAACTTCTATGAGGCGTAGCTATCAAATGACCTGAGTGGTCTTGTTCTTGCTATCGAACAAACGAGTTTATCTGTAAATGCATGTTGCACCACGGATTGTCCGTAAGATTAGCTCATATTCTGTATCTGAAAGACATTTGTCAGGTCGATTTTACAGCATAAACTTGCCGCAAGTGGACTAGTTGGGCTCTTTTTTTCAAGTATGTGAGATAAACGTCACGTAACAGTCTGCTTTTATGTCTCAATTTTCCTTTGGACACTTTTCATTCCCTTACCATATTTTGTTAAGTTGAAAATTAAATTCTTGTGAACATTGAAGACCAAAACTCATTTGTGAAGTTTGGTTCTAACACGTTCATAAGAACTTTAAAAATTGCGTCGTTCATGTCTAATACTTTAATATTAAAGGAATATTAAATGTTTCATTACATTTTACAATGAATCTAAGTCTGACAAGACTAAATGTGAATGTACTAAAGAATATCCAGTAACATAAGCCAGATTCCATTTTCAACAAACATTAATTCGCTCTAAAACATTTAGTTCTTGTGTGTAAATATTTTATCGCCTTGAAGTTGGTAACTGTGACAATATTCCTCCATCTACATTTGACTGGAATTTTAATTTTTGGCATCATACGTGTGTACGAGTTATAGGTCTAACCATAGTTGGGTAATAGTACCTGCCTATCCCGCCGGAAATCACCCCGGATAGGTAGGTACTCATGCAGTTCTAACAACTTAAAATGAATATTTATTTGATTTTAGCGAGAAAGCTATGGCTATATGTCAATCCTTCAGTTTTTCATTAAAAACTTGTAATGATAAGGATATACATGAAATAACGTCGATGATAAGTGAATAATTCAACAGTTAAGTTCAATCCGTTACAATATTAAAATAATACAGAATTTTCATAACGAGAGAAAACATTTTGGACATTGACTTTAGAAATAATTGAAATAATGGCGAGAGGGTCGTAATTGTCAAATTCGTTTCCATCTTACACGATAAACACCTGCCCTCCGCGCTCGGCCCAGGCCTTCAACCTCTGCGCGGAGCTAGCAACTACCCTCGTTGCCCACGAGCGAAGTCGGCGAGAGCCAACGTCTGAAAGCTGGCACGAGGACGGCACGCGATGACGCTAGCAGAACGTTGCACGCACACCTTCGCTTCCGCCCCCGCCCCCACCCTCCCCCTCGCCCTCATGCGCCCTCGATACCCCCCCGCACCCCATCCTTACCTCGTTAGCCACCCGCTCCGTCCCCCGCCATCACCGCCCACCGCCTATCGCCCTCGCCCTCGCCCTCGCCCTCGCCCTCGCCCTCGCGCTCGCCCTCGCCCTCGCCCTCGCCCTCGCCCTCGCCCTCGCCCTCGCCCTCGCCCTCGCCCTCGCCCTCGCCCTCGCCCTCGCCCTCATGCACCCCGATACCCCCGGCCCACCTCGTTAGCCCCTTGCACCGCCCCGCGCCATCTCTGCCCTTCTCCCTCGCCCCCACCTTTCCTTCCACTGCGCTCCTGCCCACTAGCCCCCTGCGCTACCCCCCGTTCCCACCTCGTTAGTCGCCCCACCCCGTTCCACCCTGCCCCGCGCCGCGCAGTGGGGCCTATGGCGACAAGTGCGTGCCTGGGGGATTTTCTGACGTTTCAGGAAAGAATTCGAATGATAACAAAAATTACGATATAATACGCGAATAAATGAATACGTCACAACTCGAAATATAAATCATGCTTTCCCAAACTTTGTACTTTCATTCAATCTTTATTTTCATAATTGATGTTTGAATGTCTACTGTGGCAATAATAATAATATTGTGTTACGTTCAGAATGAACTTCGTAACAAAAAGTTAAATTTCATTTGACAGTGTCATCTGTTTTCTGTGAACAAAGACCATTCGCTTTTAAAATTTATAGTGCATTATGAATAAATTCCGTCAGTTGAAACAACGAACAAATTTCAAAATCAGACAAAGGTAACATTTTTCATTAACAAATTGTAAAGCTTGCATTATCTCACTTTTTATCTCATCAATTACACACGTTGATATACTGTTCACTATGTATTAAGTATTGTTTTGCTGTGGGATCAAAATTTCTTGGGCCTAAGTAAAAAATTAATTATCGAATACCACGACCCAACGAACTTAAATTTCTGGATAATCAAAGCGTATAAATTGAATGACATGCGAAGATGATTCCAGATATAAAAGAAGTTTGATTTATCGAAGACTACATTTATTTATTTGTTGCGGAATAATATCCAAAAATACATATGTTTGAGCAATTTCAGTAATCGTCTCCTATATTATTTCAGTAGAATACACACATTTTGCGACTCTCACACGCAACCAATTTTCATAAAGAGGCCTCTAAAGAAATAGAATTTCACTTTGACTTTAAAAATATGAAGGATTTGTTGAAAAAAAAAAAGCATCTACACATTCATGGCAAATGCAACCCCCAACATCCGGTCACATTTTTGAATTTATAATGTTAAGCAACTTCTAAACGGAGCGTTCTCGGGTCAAACTAAAATTTTGAGGCTAAAGGCTTCAAAGAATTTGGTTGTTCATACCGTAATCTACAGGATGAGATCTTCTTCAACACTATTACATTTTTGTTAATTGAGCGCTTCACTATTCTACCCCACCTGTTCAGTCTGTAGAATCTGCAACTGTAAGTCAAATAAACTAATTACTTGATATTCTATACGACTGAGTTACACGTGTGTACCTCTTTTCTCGTTAATAAAGCTAAATAAGGATAGTTTGCATTGACAAGAGCGTATTATATTGTTATCAATTGCAATGAGACATACAGAACAAGAGACGAAGGATAAGAGGGTCTTGAAGAAAAAGACATATTACAGACATATATGGAAATGGAAAAAAGCGATGAAGGTGGGGGTATAACATGCGAGAGTTCTCGCACGGGTAAGCTAGTTTTCTACTTATTTTTGCGTTGCTTGCTCTCTGACCCATTTGGGACCAGTGTGCGTTGCGCCAACGTCCTCCCCCTATCACGTCGCTAAGGGAACTCCTTCGCTCCAACGACCCAACTCGCGCGGGGAAAGTTTGCCATTTAGCATTGGCACCTCCGAAGCGCGCCTATTTACCGGGGAAATTTACAGCCGCTCGTAATCCATTTAGCATGATAATCAGCAATCGTAAAGCACGGGGCGCGCACGGCTCGGCCCCGCGCGCCGTAAGTGGACAGCTTGCTTTATGCGGCGGGATTTTTTTCCCTCCGTCCTCGCTGCGTTTCGCCCGCTGATCCCGTATGTACGCCATAATTGCGGCGTATTAATATTAATGGAGCGCTTAACATTTCTAATGGCGGCGAACTCTTTTGTACCGGGGGCGGAGAGGCGGGCGTGCAGAGGAAACGGTCACGTGATAAGAGCTTCCTTCCCACTGCGCTCAACTAGGCTTCCTGCGAAGTGAAATCCGGCTGCATGTCCGGGTGGAGTCGGAACGTGTCGATAGGTGGCGAATAAAGCGTGTCGTGGCACGATTTGTTGTGGAGGAATCTTTCTGATGGCTATTAATGGATGAGGAGGTGGAGAAAGGAGGTGCATGGGAATGCGATTTATTTTGTCCGGATTGGTGCTTGCAAATTGTCTCGCAATATGCCTTGTTCGGGTGATTCGTGACGATGTGAAGCAGAAAAAGCGGTACTTGCATGATTTTGAGAGGGGGATTTAAAGGAGGTTTTATTAGTGGTCATGAAAAGAGGAAATGAATTTTAATAAGTTTTTGTTAGAAAATTCGTTTGTAGAAATACTTACCTCGATGAATATTACTCGGTTTAGGAACAAATGGATAAAATAAATTAAAAACTGTTGATAATTGGTTTAATTTAGAATACTATTTAATAGTAAAAATATATATTATGATTCAGGTAAAAGCAAAATAGTAATTTTTTGTTTTCAGTCTTACTTTCCAGTTGCTTAAATAAACATGGAATTTTATCAACACGTTTATACCAATGAAAACCATTTTTTTCTGTAAATATAAGGTTTTAATATACTAAGTTGACTCAAAAGACACATCAAATTTTACTTAACAAAACCAAGTTTTACTTAATCTGAATATTGCTTTTAAGTTTATTTTTAATTGTTAATAAAATAGTATGGTAATATTAGTTATTTTATCCAAAATATATCAGTTGTATAACACTCTTTTCTCCAAAAACTCTCTTGATATTTTACAAGAGTGAAATTGAACAGTAATTTGTATATAACATTTAAACATTACTAAAATCAAATTGTCATACTATTTTGCCAGGCGGTAAGCTGAGAAGAATCCTAAGAATACAAAAGATGCATTTTTTGATGAGAGATCACAATATTGGAATATATAAAGGCAATCCGAGTGAGTTAAAATAGTCAATCGCAATACCTTCTTACTTCCTACTCAGTTGCAAGACTCCGCGGCTGCGTAAAATTAAGTGACCTACAAGAAAATCGAAAGTTCTACCCGGAATATTTTAGGACCGTTGGACAGTGGGCAAAGAAACACGCGCAAAATGCAGTTTCAAAGGAAGTGAACATCTTATTTAGCAGTTTTTGAGATTAGTGTAAGTGAACTGAATAGAATTTATGAGGAAAATGACTGCTGCCAAATTAACTCGTCAGAAAGCACATGCCGGAGTGTATGTATATAATTATGAAAGCAAACACTTCCTAGACAGACGCTCTAAGTATTAGGGAGTAATGAGTTTTGTTTTTGTGCCGATCATTGCACGTGAAGTCGCATGGAAAGTTTGCATAGCTTTCGCCGCAATTATTTTAACTAATAACTGCGTTGCCATTTCTTTTGCGCTGCTGTCATTCAACTCTCTCGGATTCTAGTAATTTCCATGAAAGAAATCGTTGTCGCAAGATTTCTAGCCACTTATTTAATGGCTACAATTCAAACAGAATGTGTTCAAGAATTGAAATATTTGACGCCTTTTTGCAAATTTCTTCCTCGGACTTGAGTATGAATGCAGTACGCATGCATATAAGGAAATCCTAGTTGGCAAAACAAAACATTGGAGGGACTTTTTTGTAACTATTATGAGACAAGATCCATCTTTAGAATGTCGGTCTCGGAAAGAATGTTGATCAAGTCAGGTCACAATGTTTCCTTGTTTTGGGCACACTGCCACCTAAAATTTACAGTATTTCCATTTATTAACTTTGTCAACCTGTTTCCTTATTAATTTCTTCGACCATCAAATTGGTCAGCCGTATATCTTCTCCAACTGGGCAGGACTTCGACATGGAATGAAGCAGTGTGTGATCAACCCTTAGGATGTTGGATCTCCTACTTTTTGGAGCAAACCAGTTAAAAATATGCGGAACTACTTGAAGAAAACATGTTAAATTCGGTTTTGAATTTCAATTACGCCTTTTCATCAGCAGTTTTCTCAGTGTTGCCAGGTTGGCGTTTTCCACAATGTTAAATGGGAGTAGAAAAATGAAAAAAAACAGCTTTTACATGCGTAGGCCTGAAATGTTTTTTAGCTTTTGTCAAAGGAAGGAATCAAGTAAGTCCTAAACCGCAAGCTTATTTAGAGTGAATAAATTAATTTGTATATTCTTATTTTTTTTGTATATATATATATATATATATATATATATATAATATATATATATATATATATATATATATTATATTGCTTCTGGACATAAATGTAACTTCATTGGGAAATACAATTATTCAAATTATCAAATCATGTTGTCGCGGCAGGAAGTAATAAGAGCCAAAATTTATTGCTTATTTATCCTTGAAAATAGATTTTATTACATGGAGCTTTTTTTGTTTTTTTCTCCCTTTCAAAATTTAAGTAGTATATGACTTAGTGTAGGGATCACAGAATTTTGAAAATGTGCACACAATTCACTTTTCCCCATAGCACGTCATACGCAGTTTTAACTGTTTTTTGACGTAAATAAATAAATAAATAAATAAATAAATAAATAAATAAATAAATAAATAAATAAATAAATAAATAAATAAATAAATAAATAAATAAATAAATAAATAAATAAATAAATAAATAAATAAATAAATAAATAAATAAATAAATAAATAAATAAATAAATAAATAAATAAATAAATAAATAAATAAATAAATAAATAAATAAATAAATAAATAAATAAATAAATAAATAAATATTACTAAGAAAGGTTGATTGGCATGTTGGTTCAAATACGACAGTGGTCGTGTGGAAGCTCCAACCACATGGTGAAAACATCGATGACTTACTGACGCCGCATCCTTATCTTCACCTTCTTGGACGTTTCTCATGCCTCCTGAGATACCTAATCAGAAGCTCAGCACTTACCGTGCCCGTTAAATGTTTACGCCAAAGCCTAGCCAGGCGGCTGACACGACCCAGTAATCGCGTCGTGCGACACGCGTTATCAGAAGACCGATGCTACTGCAGGCTAGGGATGCAACATGGCGCATGTTTTCAAAACATGGATGTTTTTGTAAAATCATCGATGTATTTAAGATGGATATTTTGATGCCGATGCGTTTTAACATCAATGTTGTGTGATCGATGCTTTTACGTAGAGTGATGTTATTTAAATGGAAAAAAAGTGTCATCATAACAAAATTCTATAATAATTTTCAGATATCCATAAATTGAATATTCTTCAGACCAGTGACCAAGGCTGAAAAATAAATAAAATCAATTTTCGTCAATAGAGAAACCCGTGCTATTTTTGAATTACCGTATCAGATAAGTTTTTAATTATACAGATAATATTTTGACTTTGCGTTAGCTGATAAATCTCAAATAACAATTAATAAAACGAGAATACCTTAAATTCATTATTTATCCAATTATTAATTAATTAATTATTTATCCACTTTTAAAAACATCGATGTTTAAAAATATTGATGGTTTTCGGTTGATGTTTAATACCAGAGATGTTTTAATTTTTGAGCATCGATGTTCAGAAAATGATGCCAACCTGGAAGGTCGAGGAAGCTATATAGTGTACGACTCAGCGCCTCGGTCGAAAGAGTCGGGATTCGAGTCTCGCCGTGGCATTGTAGTTTGTCCCTTGTCATTCATGAATGTGTGTTGTCGTGGAAGGCCTTGTGGGTCTGCCGACCACAGACCGAGGAGCCCGCAAGTGTGTTTAGTGTAAAATGTTTGCATGTGTCCCCATTAGGGACGTAGTGGGTACCCGGCGCGGATAACCGAAATCGGCATCCCCTGAAAGCCGGATAGGCCCCGGGAAGGGAGCGGTAGCTCAGTGCATCAACTGATGTCACTGCAGCGCCTCTGACCGGGAGGTCTAGGTTCGAGTCCTGGCGGCGGCAGGATTTTCGACACTAGCTTTCAGCTAGGTCGAATTCAGTCGCTGTCTGGAGGAGAATTCTAGCGGCCGGCTGCTCTGATCGGTAGTTTTCCGTGGTTTCTCCGATCAACACCAGGCGAATGCCGGAGCAGTACCCTAACAAACGGGCCACGGACCGCGCGCGATCTGTCCTTCCCTTCCTTGTCCTATCCTCTCCCCTTACACACACACTTACACTAACATGCACTACACTACCACATATTCCGGGAGACCGGTCGGGACTTAGAGCTTGTCCCGGCTGGGGCGGTGCCCCGCTGGTGGGAGAGTCCTGGTTAGGGGGAACCCCACTAGCCGACGGTAGGTCGGCGCCGGATCTCGCCATTCAGCGGGGAAGATCACCGCCATCTCCCGAAAAACATGCACTACACTAACGGGACTAATGACCAAGCAGTTGACGCGCCCGAAACACGAAAAAATCAATCAATCAAAGCCTGGGAAGAGGGAAGAAAGAAAGACGGATGTTCAGAGTATCGACGTTTTGTTGTCGATGTCGAATTCCTGCTGCAGGCTCCAAGATTCGCGGCGCGGCTAGGGATAGCAAAAACATCGATGTTTTTAAACATCGAGATTTTCCATCAGAAACATCGATTATTGACATCGATGTATTGTATTCGATGGTTTTTTAGATCGATGTATTTTCCTGAAAACGTCGATGTTTTCGAAAACGTTTGTTATCTTTTATGATGATTTTTTACGTGGTAATATTCTTAAACTGCATTTTGAACCTTGTCTGCATAGAATATTGATTAAAAATTAAGATGACAGTGTTTAGGCAGGATATATCCTGAAATAATTTTTACATATACATATATGAGTACAGTCGTTTTACTTCAATGATTTATGAATGAAAGTGAATAAATGGAATAATAGCAATAAAGAGGATGTCCTTTTACATGATAAACATTATTATTAACATATTACTTGTACGTGACCAAACATAAAATATAAAAGGTATTTCATTTAAGTACCTAATTAAAAATGGAAACGGAATGAGAAAATACCACCATCATATTTAAAAATCTGTATTTTAAACATCCGCGTTTTATGTAGATGTTTTCATCGACATCGTAAACCTTTTGGTGATGTATTGAAATATCGATGTATCAATTTTTTATTAAAATTAACCGTCACTACAATAGCGGCAGCGTACAAGCGACTGTGACAGTTCTCTCGCCACGTGCTGTGGTACGTCATGTGACCTGCTCTGAAGCAATCAGCTTGCGAGCATTTGTTTACTTTCTCACAGGCAGCGTTTAGCGGTGCCACTCATCTGACTCACACGAAGACGCACAGGCGATAAAATTCAGTTTTGGAGAAAGTTATGAACATGATATCAAGACGTGTCATAGCCTGTCGGTAAGTACAGTCGACTCCGGTTATAGTGAACTTTTGGAGACTCATATGTTTGATTCACTATATCAGAGGTTCACTATATCCGATGATGTCAAAATTAAATGAAATTTCTCCACAATGATTGATTTTTATTAATATAAAGATACAGCAAAATTCATTAACAAAATGAACTGAAAATTTCAATATCTTCATTTGGCCTAAAAAAATCAACAATTTTCAATTATTTGCTTTGTACAATTTTCATCAGTAATTTCCCTAGGTACTTCTCTAGCGAGAGTTCATGTTTTTCTCTCTACTTAATTCTGCATTGTTCTGTTTCTAAGTATGGTAATGCAAACTTGATACCTTTCCATGCCTCTTCTACTGTTGGGACACCGTCCCACTCGCCGAAGGCCTTTCTACGCGCCTAATAACATACGAGATTTAATTAATTTCCAGTACTTATTTCGTACATTCACTGTGGCCGAGGTTCAGGTTCACTGTAACTGAATCTTCTTATACTTATTTGTAATGTAAGTGAAACGGGACCAGTGACTTAAGTTCAGTATCACCGAGAGTTCACTATGTTCGAGTTTACTGTAACCGGAGTCAACAGTATTAATGTTTTTCTACCCCATTATATAATTCTGTCATTTGATTGCTGCAACCCGTTGCATAATGATACTCATTACGATACAGATTTCATTATGATACAGTATCTTGACCAATCACAGAGAAGTTTACAAACCAAGTATTGACACTTCATTAACCATTGAGATTCGTTCTAATAAATGTTTCGTTCGATTGTGTCCATCAACATTGCATTTAATATTATATTATGTTTGTCAGTATTAATTTATTTTATTACAAGTAATTTTTACGGGTATTATTATTTAAAATAAATTGGATCGTAATTTCACTTTGATCCTATTTGACAAACGCAGTGGTAGTGGTAGAGGGAACATTTGACAGACGTTAAGATCAGAACGCAAATTATTTTGTTATATGTTGTAGCCGTGTGTTTGTTCTTAAAAACCGGCCAATTCTTTACTTTCAAATGTCTAGTGAATCAGAGGATGAGTTGGCACCTCGAGAAATAAGGGAAAAAAACGAAAATGGTGCCCTCCGAATTTTTGCTGCAACTTTTGTAGTCTCTCTCAGGCGGGCTAGTAAACCAAAGCCACCTGCGGCAGGTAGGGTAGCTGTCCGCTAGACGGCCTTGGCTGAATCCTGCATGTCAACTGCCACGAAACGATTTAACGTAAAAGTTTAACTTATAAAAGTCGTAGAAAAAGTAGCGTATGAAACTCGATGTAATACACTTGTGTGAAGTTGACGATACTCGCTCGTATTGTAAGATGACTCTCGTGTATTAATACCCATCATTACATCATCGTTTCATAATGTACTATTTGAGATTTACTTTATCTGTGATGGAGGTGAGGTGGTGCGTGGCGACAGCGCACTGAACTGCCAGAGTCGCTTGTACACTGTAGGCGCGGCGCGCAGGACGACGCTAGCGCCGAGGGCCTCGGCCGCCACTGGAGCGCGACCTGGCGGAAACGCTAATCGCCACGGGCGCCCGCCGCGCCGCGCCACCGCCTCCGACCGTCGCCGGCCGCACCCGGCTTCACCGCTCGCGTCGCCCGCGCCGCCCGCGCCATCCCGCCGGCCCCGCCCCCTCCGCCCGCCCACGCATTTGCCAACCTCAACCCCTCCAGCTCAACCCCGCCAGCTCAACCCCACCAGCTCAACCCTACCAGCTCAACCCCACCAGCTCAACCCCGCCAGCTCAACCCTACCAGCTCAACCCCACCAGCTCAACCCCACCAGCTCAACCGCAGCTCCAACCCTACCAGCTCAACCCCGCCAGCTCCAGCCCCTACCAGCTCGCCCCACCAGCTCAACCCCACCAGCTCCAACCCCACCAGCTCAACCCCACCAGCTCAACCCCACCAGCTCCAGCCCACCAGCTCAACCCTGCAGCTCCAGCCTACTCGGCTCAACTTCTGGCTCAACCCCACCAGCTCAAACCCACCAGCTCAACCCCACCAGCTCAACCCCACCAAGCTCAACCCCACCGACTCAACCCACCGGCTCCAACCCCACCAGCTCAGCCTGCGCTCAACCCCACCAGCTCAACCCCACCAGCTCAACCCCCCACCAGCTCAACCCCACCAGCTCAACCCACCAGCTCAACCCTACCAGCTCAACCCTACCAGCTCAACACCACCAGCTCAACACCACCAGCTCAACCCCACCAGCTCAACCCCACCAGCTCAACCCCACCAGCTCAACCCCACCGGCTCAACCCCACCAGCTCAACCCCACCAGCTCAACCCCACCAGCTCAACCCTACCAGATCAACCCTACCAGCTCAACCCCACCAGCTCAACTCCACCAGCTCAACCCCACCAGCCTTGTCAGTCTTGGCCTCACCAGTCTTGCCACCCTCAACCCCACCAGTTCATGGGGCTCAGGGTATCGAATGATGACACAGCAGTACTTCTGACCGGCAGAGCCCCTGGTTAGCGCCCCAATGGCAGGATTTTCCACTGTAGCTAGATGCCTAGGTCGAGTTCACCCGCTGTCTGGAAGAGAATTCTAGCGGCCGACAGTGCTGATCGGTAGTTTCTTGGTTGTTTCTGTGATCAACAGCAGGCGAATGCTCCGGCAGTACCCTAACGAACGGGTCACGAAACGCGCGCGATATTTCCTTCTTCTTCCTTGTTCCATCTTCACTCCTTTTGCTGGCTTACCTATATTCTTCGCCTGCACCACCCGGCCAACTCCAGCAGCCCCGCTTTCCCCGACACCTCTGCCACCTCAAAGCTTCACAAGACACTCTCAGCCTTAATTAGCCCCGGCGTCGTCACCATCTTTACCATCACCGTCTTTCAGTATCTCTTTGCTCGTATCGATTCTGCTCGTCTTCACCAACTCCGCCATCCGCATCGCTCTTTTGCGGCGGCGGCGGCGGCCATGGTGTAACGGTTAGCGTATTGGGCTGTTATACCCAAGTTTGCGGGTTCGAACCCGATCGAAGCTGTGGATTTTTAAGGGCGAAAAAATCCTTCATACGCCTTCCTTCGGAGGGGAAGTAAAGCCGGCTGTCCCATGTTGGTAGATTTACTGCATGTAAAAGATCCTCAAGCCTAAATGATGCCTCTGAGCTAAATTCAAATCGCCTGTTTCGTCGCCCAAATAATACCTTCTTTCTCCCATGGTTGGTGAAAGGAGCGTAGCGGAATTTGCGTGGTCAGGCGGAAGAGCAGGCCTCATGGCCTGAGTCTCGCCACGTAAAATAAGGCCAATTCAATTCAATTCACTCTTACCAGCTCCGGGGACCGGACACAGGGTCTCATGTCGGGTGAGTAAGGGGGATGTTTCAGAATCTCCCGTTCCCAGCGACGCAAGAATTCTCCACGTGGGGTCGTCCTGTACAGGTGTTATCCTTCCCATTATCTCTGCTTCATCTGAACGCTTCAACCCATCGTGCGACTGTGGAGTATGGCAACTGTGTGAAGCATGTGGTGATGCAGAGTATCAGCTCTGCTTCACCAGATGCTTCATACAGACCCTGAAAACATTCTTGCGAACTCCGATCTCGTGCCACTTCAATTTTGAGCCACGAACGTTGCACATCCTTTGTAAAAATGACCGTTTAGGGCGTTTGCATTGATGCTATGAATTTCAACGATTTACACACTGCAGTAGACTATCAGAATACTGTTCCCGCTCCTGCGCACACTCGCGTAATAGGCCTTCCTTTTGTCACGACTGATGGCAGCACGCCGACTCACCGTCTTTAATTTACAGCAGTATTCTCATTACTTTTAATCCAACCTGTGCAATAAAACCCGCAACCAGGAAAGTGAAAAAGCGGCGTCGCAACGTACGTAATTGTGATTCATCATGTTAATTTTGTGTAATGCCTTGCAGATTGTTTTCTGATACCAGCGAATATGCAGCTGTCACGTAAGGAGATGTCGGTGCAGCCCCCGGGTGCTGCGGCTGGCGCGCGAGGCTTCGTTCTCCGTGGGCGCGCGCCCGCGACCGCCGTCAGCCGCTGCGCAGGTGGAGCAGCCGTGCGCGGAAGGCATTGGAGAAAAACAATATGTGCGCTCACATATGCAATGCAAAGCGATCCCTAATGAATTCTTCATACTTGATTTTCAAATGGTGTCCTTCTCTTCTGCCCTACATTGTTTGCCCTTCTCTCGCCGCCCCCGCCGCCGCTGCCGTCGCCGTCCTCGTCCTCGTCCTCGTCGTCGTCGCCGTCCTCGTCGTCGCCGTCGCCGTCTCCGTCCTCGTCGCCGTCGCCGTTCTCGTCGATGCCATCGCCGTCGTCGTCACCGTCGCCGTCCTTGTCGTCATCGTCTCTGTCGCCATCCTCACCCTCATTGTCGCCGTCGTCGTCCTCGTCGTTTCCGTCACCGTCGTCGTCCTCGTCGTCGCCGTTCTCGTCCTCGCCGTTGCCGTCCTCGTCGTCCCGGAGCCGACGTCGTCGTCGTCACCGTCCTCGTCGCCGGCGCCGTCTCCGTCGCCGATGCCATTGCCGTTGCCGTCTTTTTCGCCGTCTCGTCGTCGTCAAAGTTGTTACTACCTTCAAAACCCTACGAAGATTTTATCATTCAGACTGGGTTTATTTATTCATCAAGTTTTTTTTTCTTGGCGACTGTTCTCGTTGTGGTGCAATTGTTCTCGTTTTGGTGTTCTTATTGTCGGCATTGTGGTTTTCGTGCTTATGGTTGATATTCTTTTTTGTTCTTTTTTAGTCGGTGGTTTAATTGATGCTAAATGTGCTATGAGGCTAAATCGTTCTTGAGTATCTTGATAAAAATATATATTTGACCCATAAAAAACGTTCAATGTATTGGATACGATTCGCTTTTCTTCTCGAAGTAATTTGTGCAAAACTTTGCATTCACTTTCAATGACTGAAGATTGTTAGTCGAGAAACTATTTTTGATAAAACAACTTAAGCTTGGGACATGAAGTAGTTCAGTCAATTTAATAATAATAATAATAATAATAATAATAATAATAATAATAATAATAATAATGTCTTTATTAATGGCGAGGCTCAGGCCATAGGGCCTGCTCTTCCGCCTAACCACTTCCGCCTAATTTAATCACATGCGAGGTCAGAAAAAGACTTCAAGTTACACCTTACAACAATCGTGATACTGTAGCGCGTAATCGTCCGTTTCGCATGAAAATGATGCTAGCTGGCGGCTGCAAGGGCCCCGCCCTCGGAAGCCGTGATGGGGCTTGGAAGGAGCCAAGGTGTCGTCATCGAGTCATCGGCGGACGCGCTTCGCCGCAGCCGGCGGCGCCTCGCCCTGCGCGCGCCCGACCATGAATATGCATCGGGCCAGCCCGTGGGTGGGTGCCTCCGGTGCACCGATTTTTGCTCCTTCTGCGCATCATCAGTTTGCGTCACGAACCTTGTGACCACAGCAAGGGCACTTCGTTGGAAAAGCCAGACCAGACTCTGACTGCCATGTTGCATGGAGAGTGAGAAGTGTTGAGAAACATATTGAAGGTGGTACAAAATGACAATTTTCAACGGTTACCAACTAAAAACAACGCGATGAAGGTGTACTAGATGCAATATTTTAAAAAAAGTTTCATAAATCTGTTTAAATGTCTTGTAACGGGGTGATAATTTTGGTATCTAACTGCATTTAATATTCCCGCTAATATTGTGACGCAAACTGGTGTCTGAAGCTCATTGGCTGAAGTCGGATACGATGCTCACGAGCCCCCCTGCGCCCGCCAGAACCGCTCCCGCCCCCGCGCCGGCACCCTCACGCGCTCCCCGCTCCTCGCCTGCCTTCTCTCTCGCCCCTTCTCGTTTCGCCTATTCTCTCACCCGGACGGTGGCAGGATTGTCGGCTAGGTCGAATTCAGTCGCTTTCTGGAGGAGAATTCTAGAGGCCGGCTGATCTCATCGGTAGTTTTCCGTGGTTTCTCCGATAAATATCAGGTGAATGCTGGAGCAGTATCCTAACAAACGGACCGCGCGCAATTTTTCCTTCCTCTTCCTTGTCTTATCCTCGTCACTTGGACACACGTACACGAACATGCACTACACTACCACACATGCCGGAAGACCGGTCGGAAACTTGGAGCTTGTCCCAGCTGGGGCGGTGCCCCGCTGGTGGGAGATACCTGCTTATCGAAAACCTCGCTAGCCGACGGTAGGTCGGTGCCGGATCTCGCCATCCAGCGGGGGAAAATCTCCGACACCTCCTGAGGAAAAATGCCCTATACTTACGGGACTAATGACCTTAGCAATTGACGCGCCCGGAATTGCTCACAATCAATGGGAGTTTTTTTGTTTGTTTTTTTCTCCCTTTCAAAATTCAAAAGTTATTGCTTATTTATCATTGAAAATAGATTTTATTACATGGGAGTTTTTTTTCTCCCTTTCAAAATTCAAAATTTAAGTAGTATATGACTAATTGTAGGGATCACAGAATTTTGAAAATGTGCACACAATTCACTTTTCCCCATAGCACGTCATACGCAGTTTTTAACTGTTTTTTTTGACGGAAAATAAATAAATAAATAAATAAATAAATAAATAAATAAATAAATAAATAAATAAATAAATAAATAAACAAATAAACAAATAAATAAATAAATAAATAAATAAATAAATAAATAAATAAATAAATAAATAAATAAATAAATAAATAAATAAATAAATAAATAAATAAATAAATAAATAAATAAATAAATAAATAAATAAATAAATAAATAAATAAATAAATTAAATAAATAAATCATCTCTCACCCGGCCGGCCGCCTGGGCAATGGCCCCTCTGCCCGCCCCATCGCCCCACTGCCCCTCACAACTAAAAAAAGTCTCTCATAACGTCGCAGTCCGTCACTGCCTTTTATCCCTTCGACCAGGGCGTCGATACCGTTAGTAACAGGGATTCTCAGATGACCGTCCGAGAGTCCGGGGTGTCTAGAGTGGCTTAACTTCCTTGACTTCACGGAGCGTAGTTAAGCAATTCGGCCATCGACGTCAGCTTTCTCATGAACCCTATCGTTTGTCCACTAAACGTACCCTCGCTGCATATCACTTGGTCTCTCACCCGTTCACTTCGTTGACCGATTTTGCTTCGTCACCTTTCCCTTCTTCTCATCCAATCTCTCTCCCTCTCATTACTTTCTCGTATTCATTTACTTATATATCCTCTCAAACACGCTCTCATCCGTCAACTTTCTCTCACCCGTTCACTCGACTACCATTCTACCACTACTCAAACTCTTCTTCGACACTTCCCTGACATGTCGCTCGTCCTCTCAGTTTGAAACCTACCCTTTCATTCACTCTTTCACTCGTTCTCACAACGCCTCATCTTACTCTTATTCAACCGCCCTCTCTCTCATCCAACCACTCACCCACCTTCTGACTCTTTCCCGTTGCCAGGACTGCCCTCGTATGTGTCGTTTCTCTCTCACCTATCGTGGTCTCCCTCCCATAGCCCGCTCCATCTGTCATCTGCAAATTGCAGTTCGGCAAGAAGCCCAGGGCCTACCCCCCTCGCGCCACAGGGCGATCGTTTTCGGGAGGGAATAAAATCCCAGGCGCTAATTAATGTCCCACCTCTCCTCGCCTTCTCTTGGGAAAGCACGAAGGGAATGGACAGCGAAATCTTTACGAGAGGCCTCCTAATATAGCCATAGGTTGGCAGACATCCCGTCATACGCATGTGGTTTACGACTGAAAGTTCTGAATTTATTTTTATGGCTTTTTACTCCTTAGCGTCCGGTAATACAACGTCAATCACTGTCCCTGTGTCGTAGTGAATATGCGAATATCCCTGCCACCTCTGAGAATGTGACCAAGTAACTCTTTAAAAATGTAAAATGAAATCAACTTTCTTGGCAATTTGCCTCGTAAACCGGTTCATCTTTCTGCCTGATCGTTTGTACTCGTATCCATGAAAGTCTCGAACCCACTGACCTCACAATGTTCAGAGATGTATGTCCCTGTTCTTGAGTATTATGAGTTTTGCAGTCTTTGGGGGAATTTCTAAATTATATCCCCACATTGTTCTTTAATGGTGATTGTGATCTACTTCCATTTTTTACTATGCTGAACCTAAGGAGTACCTTTACAAGTGTTCAGGAATATTCAGAAGGAGAAGGATTCAAGAACGTTCGCGGAAATGAAACAACTTTTCTGGGAACACCGAAAGATGCAAAAATTCAAATAAATATAACGAATTTTGATAGAAATATTTTACAACAAATTGGAGTAAAACGAAACCGAAAAACTCAAAATGGAAGGAAAAAATATATTTTCTAATATTTGAACATAGTAATATTTCAGACACATAGTAATATTTCAGAAAGCTGAATTTTATTGATGGACGCAATTTTCTGGCGTACTCTTCTGAATACTAATAATGCAAGCAAATTATTAAATTACGTTCGAATTATTCCAAGATAATTAACCAATATTCTCACAAAGTTCTCGGAGAAAACTTGCCTTTTGCATTGCACGAAACGGGCCTACACAAACGGATTATTTCAGTTTGGAAACATGTCAGACCACCTTCATATTTATTAAAAATAAAATATAATATCATGAAATAATAAAAAAAATAAACTAGTTATATTCCTCAAGAGTATTGTGAAATATGAAGAGAAAGGTATTCGAATGAACTGCAATAATCAATCGGAGCATGAAAAATACTGAATTGTCTGTACTACCATCACTCATGGGCTATCATTAAAACAATCGACAACTTAGAAAAAATAAATTACTATTAATATTTTTTCACAGTCGTGCCTTATTCTGCCACATACAACATATTTATTGCAGAGAGCAGGCGCAAACCTGGATTTACGAAGGGTTCCGCTTCAACGAGGGGGCACGCCGCACCAGTGAATCGCAATTCATCCAGCAGAGCGCGCCGCCGTCGAGGATCTCGTGACCAAATAACCACGTTGGTCCCGCGGCGAGGCGGGGCGAGGCTGGGGAGCGGAGGAGGAGGAGGACGAGGAGGACTGGGGGAGGCGTCTGCGCGCTCCGGAACGGCGCCCGACCGCGAACAATTGACGATCACGCGCCGTCGCCCTCGCGGGTGTCACCGCCCAGACGCCTGCTCGCCGCCCACGCCTCCGCCCCGCGGCTTGCCAATCGCTCATCAGCCCGCTAACTCACTCGCACGCCCACTCACCCACTTTCGCGCCCGCTCCTCCAGGGTGGTTTGCTCGCGCACGTTTTCCGGTCAGCCTTCAGATGTTTGAGTTGAAACACTGTCTGTCCACTTGTCTTTCTGATACGATATGTTGGTATCTATTCATTGTCCTTCATCATCCGTCTGTGAAATTCAGCCTACATTTAAATTGTTACCTCTCTCTCTGATTATATGCCCAGTTTCCTGTTAGTTCTCAAGTCCATTAGTGATTTCATTCTTGCTAGATCTTTACGTTGCTTCTATGCTATGTCTGCTCACCCACCAGTAATGTTCTTTGACTTATCAAACCGTACATTACATATGCGTTTTAAAGTGTATCTGGCATTGGATCGCTCTAGCCGTATGATTTCCTATTAGTATTTTATTGTTCTCATATTCCGTTGGAGTACATGCAACGCCATTCTACCACGACCTTTCGTGTGGTGACTACGATGGAAAGGAAGTCTCATGTGAGACACAAGTTAGGTCAAAGCGGAGACAAAGTCAAGTGAGGATGGATAAAAAATAGATTGCAAAAGGACGAAGTCTGAAAGTAAGGCAAGGTTCAAGCGAGGACCAAACGCAGACCAAGCGCAAACCAATACAGGATCAAGCGAGGATCAATCTCCGAGCAAGCACGGACGAAGCGCAGACCAAACGCAGACCTAGTGCAAACAATGGGAGTACCAGTCGCGGATGAAGCGCAAACCAAGCACAGACCGAGCGAAGATCCAGCATGAACCAATCATGATGCTCAGACCAAGCACAGACGAAGCGCAGACCAAGCGAAGATGAATCGCAGAGGAAGCGTAGGCCAAGGGTGTACCAAGCACGGACCAAGCGCGGACCAAACACGGATCAATGGCAAACAAAGCTCGGCCCAATCATTTACCAAGCCCCGACCAAAGACGGACCAAACATACATTAAACATAGACCAAGCGCGGACTCAGCGAGGACCAATTATGTACCATGCACCGGCCAAACATGGACCAAACATGTGTGACGTCGTGGGAATACACAATAATCACAGACACGAGCTTCAATGATAAATATGTACAGGTTTATTCACAATATGTACAGTAATAATTTAAGTTACTCAGCTCTGGTAGATCTTTACTTCCCTGATCGCAGGAGCGATCCTTAAAAATGAATAACTGACTCGTGGCCCGCGCCACTCCTCAGCGAGCCTCCCGCACACAGCAGACAGCTCCGGCGACCTCAGTCACCCGTGGATATAGTCCACAACGGCGTCCCAACACATGGGTTGCCGCACGAGCCTAGCTCGGCTCCGCACCGCCCTGGGCGCAAGTTTTGTGCGTTCGCACGAGGGTTCCCACTCAGCTCAACAAACCCCACCCCCGCGCTCTGCGTTCGCTCTTATATAGCTACCACCCACGTGACCTGAAACGTCACTGGGTTTTGCACACGGCCCGCACTAGCCGCTTTGCCAGGCATTTTTGGACATCCATTTCCATGGATTCCAAGAATTTGTCACGCGGCACGCGGCAAAAATGCGCTGTCCCGCACTTTGGGCATCCCTTTCCCTAGCTCTTAGGATTTCTCAGAATACCTCGGCGTGTCACATCCTGCCTGGCCCCTGGCGTCTAATCCTCTGCCGCCGCACCATTGTGGCGGTTGCTAGCTGTACCCCTACAATACGTTACACATGGATCAAGTGAGGAGCAGTGTCGGAAGAGTGAGGACAAAGCGAGGCCCGAGCGCGGACGAAGCGCGTGGGGCCGTGAGGTGGGCGATCCTGTTGCGTCCCTCCCGCGGCCGCCCGTGGGTCGGAGGTTAAGTGGCCGCTAAAGCGCGAAGCGGCGCGCGGGGCGGGGCGGGGCGGGGCGGGGCGGGGCGGGGCGGGGCGGGGGGGGGGGGGGGGGGGGGGGGGGGTGGGGGGGGGGGGGGGGGGGGGGGGGGGGGGGGGGGGGGGCGGGCGCCCGCGGATGCAGCCTGGCGCTCGCTGCGGAGGGCGATCGATGATTTATGGGCGCGCGGCCCAATGGCGCCGCCCGCACGCTCCGTAATTTCGCGGCGATAGCCGGGCGGGGCGACACGCCACTTTCTCTTATTGCGCGTCTCGGCCTCACAAACGAATCACGACGCCCCGCCCCCGCGAGAGCAGCGCCCCGCCGCGCACCACGAGACGAGCACCCTGCGTCCCACTGGCCCGCAACACTACGCGAACGGCGGAGTTCATAAATACCTGTATAAATGAATCTCTCAATAAAAATTTAAATAAATAAAATTCAATTACTTATTTTAAAAATAATAAATAAATAAATAAATAAATAATGAATGAATGAATAAGTGAATAAATAAAAAATAAATATAAATATAAATATAAATATAAATATAAATATAAATATAAATATAAATATAAATATAAATATAAATATAAATATAAATATAAATATAAATATAAATATAAATATAAATATAAATATAAATATAAATATAAATATAAATATAAATATAAATAATGAGAAATAGAGTAAAGCTTGAAGTAAATCGTTTTGGGAATAATGAGCGATAAAATAAATTCCGTGCTGTGTGTGTGTGAAAAGGAATTTCCTGCTGTGAGTCAAGAGGGTAATTTTCTGTCGCTATCATTTGTAACTCTTTTAAAATGTGAAAGACTAAAACATAATACTAAACACATTAAGACAAATTGATTTGTAAATAGAAAAGTACACATTTCAGGAGGCTATATGAAACTGGGCACTTGATGGAGAATTAATTTATTTCTCTTTAAGTATACTAAAGGATTAAATCGCTAGAATTTCAGGTGAGCATCTTGCAGTCCGACAACGTACTTTTAAATTAAAAAACGAAATAACATGATTTTTACAAGACAGGTAACGTTAAATTTTCGAACACAATTCAATAACGTGATACATTAGTTTAAGCTGTCTCCCATTTCCCTTGCCTCTCATCATTCATATAATACTTATTACCAGTCAATCAAGATCATTGCCAGTCATTCATTTATTCCCGGTATGACCATAAAGCTCTTGCATCTTAATGTCCATGAGTACATTAAACTTAATGAGCGTTCGTGACGATGACTTTAACGTACATTTACATTAGTCATGCGGAAATTTTTCACAGTTACTTTTCGGCGATATCGCCGTACTTTTGGTCTTTAGGCCCACTGGGCGCCTTCGCCGCCGCCTCAGATGCGGACGCGTTGACAAAGAGGGCGAGCAAAGGTCGGCGGGGGCATCTAATTAGGAAATAAGTGATTAGCGGATCCTTCCGCGCACGAGAAAGGGCTCGCTGGATTTTAATCTGCTGGTGGCCTGGCGGAGAACCTTTGAGCTGCGTCCCAGCGGTTTCCTTCCAAGTAGAAAGGCTGGAGGTCAGGTGCCCAGGCCCAGGCGCAGGCTCTCACAGTCGAGACTGCGAGATTGTTTGACCCCAAGGTTGCTACGTCAATGTTTAGAAAGGCTTAATATTTTTATTCACAGACGTGTTAGTTAGCGGTGGTCGTCGGTAATTTTACATTTCAGCTATCGGGGAGAAATTATTTTTTCTCTGTGAAATATGTAAAATGTTTTCATTTCAAAATTATTTTAAAAAATATTCATTCTTCAGGGCTCTGATGACATGGTCTCAAAATTGAGTAATGTCTTCCTCGTTTCCACGCGTAGAAGCATTCAAGAACAGTCAACAAATTTTTTGATGGGTCAACGGTTTGACAAATAATAAACGTATGGAAACGGTTTAGAAAATGCATATTACGATAGTGATGAATTTCTTGACCAATTTTCTGTGGCTTCCGAGCTTTCATGTCGCTGAAAACACTCGATATAGCGCCCAATTGTGAGGACATCCACCTTTAACATCGAAAATCTCAAGCACTCAACTCGTAAAGATCAGCTGTCAAAATCAGCGATGATCTGAGATATTGAATTAATTAAGTTTTATGTTTTTCTTGTGAAGAGCTAAAACGTACATCTACGTCCCTACTCTAGACCTGATGTTTCGTAACATTTACTATAAACCTACCAAGAATTCTAGATGAAATGATTAGACTGGTACAGGAAGAACACTAAGATCCTTCTAGATATTTTCGGGAAAACTGCGCTTCTTAAAACAAAACTCAAACGGATACTGAATAGAAACTTATCCAATAGTTTGCTTTGAAATACTAATCAAACCAAAACTAATAACATCATAAATTAACTTTGCAATTAATTATATAATATTTCAATGAGAAAACCTACTGGCAAAGCCTAAAGAATTGTACACGTCATACATCAAAACGATTTTGTTTTCGCAATCTATAATATGAACTTCAATAAGGTAACTTCAGTAAATGGAAAAATATTATTTTCTTACATTTGTCTTGAAATAATTTTCGTTTTATGACAATTCGTAAGACAATTACTTCTTTTATTATGTTCTTCCAAGAACCATAACTTTCCAATCACTACTTCTTTTTCTAGGCAGATGCCCATTTTTTACGTTTTATTTTACGTAAAACAATTACTTCTTTTATCATGTTCTTCCATGTACAATAAATTACCATTCACTTCTTCTTTTAATAGGCAGATATCAATTTTTTGGATTGCATTTCCGTTTTTCTTGATCACTATAAAATTGATGAGCAAAAACGTTTTACGATCTGATGTCACTTCGAACATTATCTTTTTTTTTATTTGCTTTCATCAATAAATCACACGTTTGTTGGCAATACAATATTAGAAAAGGAATTGTACATACATTCTTTAATTCTATAAATATTTCTTAGTTTTTAATTTATTTTTTAAAACAATATTTGTAGCCAAAAGTGTCATCCACGTTCATACTGTTTAATAATGTTCCTTGTACGTAAAGATCAATTTTAGTTAGACAATTCACTCTCGATTAGAAACCCTTGCTGAAGTGTGGAATTTGAATATTTCTTGAAATCGAATCTGGAAGTACATTTAAATTTAACCGTTAGCTCATTAACGTATACGAGTATTTGGTAATTTCATATAAACGCTGAATTTTTTACAATATTGTAATTGTGTTTACGCAACAGACAAAAAAAATCAATGACTGTTTTTGTATACTGGCCGTTTATTGCAACAACAAATAATATTTTTAGATGCTAACAAATTATTTGATGGAAATTACGGCATCTGTTGGTTCTGTTCATTTAGTATTGTTTGTTGCAGTTCATGTTATTCTGTGTTGTGCTGCCACAGCGATTTAGTCAGTACTCTTCACCATTTGGTAGAATACTTCGCACCTATGCAACAAATATTTTATTTGCTCAGGAATCTTTAATTTACTCTTTATTATTCCAAATAAGTTAAAGTAGGTTTTTGGGCACTGCTTTTATACATTAAATGCCTAAACTGCACGCATATGTAGTAACAAAATTGTATCATTCCACCACGAGAAGGGAATCTCAAATTATATTCGTATTACACGGTATGTCAGTTAGAGACCAAACATCTTCTAATCCTAAACAAGTTACTTCTTTCAAATTCTCTACATATTACCTTTTCCAAATCCTGAACACATCCTGCTAAAAAGATTCCTGGTATATCGCAGCCTTCACAACCTAGACACGTTGCCGCACATGCATATTACCGGTTACAAATCTTAGGTATGTTACCGCTAACAAATCCTAGACATGTACCGCTAACAATTCCTAGACACGTCAGCACTTCCACCCAGCGCGTGCAGTTACACGAGCCAGCACCCTGCCTTCCCGCTCCCCGCGCTGCCGCACGGCGCTTCCCGTCTCGCAGTTACGCCTCCCACAAGAGCAGTGTCCGGCTACTTGGCTAACTTCGGAAGGCCGTTATGCATTAACGAGTCCATTACTTAGAGCGCGGGCCCTCCCGGAGGCAATAAGAAGGCGCCAAAATTATTCCGGAAGTCGTTTGGGGATGATCGAAACACGCTTTGTGAAGTTTGCGAGCGCGGCCCGGAAGCGGGAGGCTGTCTCGGACGATTCCCCGCCCCGAGCCCCTGCCTGCAGGAAAGCCGATGCTGTGGGATGGCGCCGGGTGAGGCGAGGTGGGAGACGAGGAAGGCCGTGTTCCATTAGACGGACGACGCGCCGAAAGGAGCGGGCGCTCCAGGGGCGACGAGTACCGCATGCCGACATGACTTCGTGTCTGCTTCGGGAGTCACCGCTACGCCGGGCTGTTTGTGGCGGAGGATTGAGGGCCAATCGGAATGGAAACGTTACTGTGAGGACGTAAGCATGTTCCTTGAACATGGACGTGACATTCCTAATGGCCGTGCACGTAAGCATAACATAGCCACTCACCGACATCGATTCAAGCCATACACCCGGGATCGAAATTCTATATACAATTGAACGACATTAAGTCAAATGAACGCTATATGATAGGAAAATAATTAATTTACAGACCGTTCACGCGATGAATGATTCTCTTGGAGGTATTCATGAGGGATGATGATGATGATGGTGGTGGTGAATATTAATTTATGCTCTTACAAAAAGCATTGGTTTATGTCTAACGAAAACACTGTACGTTCTTTGGAACTTGCTGCAGTACACGATAATGTGTGGTTCACAGATTACGTTAATGTGAACATTTGTAGATCTTGGAGCTTGTTCTGTTTCAAGGTTACGTCTTATGTTTATGCTGATGTTTACATTAACTATATCATTCTACACGATCCAATTGACTAACATGGCACCAATATTTTGCGTTTGAGTTTCATTGTGAATTCATTGCACGATGATGCCATCAGTGGTAGATCTAGTCAGCGATATGTGAAAGAGACCGCATGTGGTCTGTCTGAAGAGTTATTCTAAAGCGAATAGAACATGAAATAAAATAAAATATTATATATTTTTTTATATTTACTGACAGAACGAATGTAATTACATTAATATATTTTCAAAAAACAACTATTTTATACACTTCATTACAGGACTGCTAAACTCACGGTCTTTCGTCTGTTTTGAAGCAAGAAAGAATGCGTATGTAGCTTTACTTAAACATGGCACTTTCTTGCCCCAAGATAATCGTATAGCTTGTCAGCGTACTAAACACTTTACAGTAAAACAGCCTTCGTCTATTCCCTGAGCATTTGGAAAAGCCAAAAACACTTTAACGGTCATTAAAGTCTACGAAATGAATTTCTGTCTCTTAAGAAAAAAGTCGAATATTTTCTCTGAATATTTATCGGCAATGCTAATAAATGTTCGTCACCAGCTTTACGATAGCATGTTGAATGTTATTCCGTAAATTCAAGCAAGAGTATTTCTTTATATCTGCTAATCCAGTGTAATAAATAATGAATATAATGAAAAACTTAGAATAGGTAAGAATTTATCATAGACTACAGAATAAAAAATAAAAATGTATCTTATGTACTTTGTATAAGAAATATATTTTCGCTACTTGTTAATAATAGAAACAGCGTTTGGTAAAAAGCCCATGGAGTAACAATCTTAATGTTACGAGTAGAACGAATTGCAGATATTGTTTTTAAAATATCTTAAATTTATTTTGCAATTTTTATATTCTTAGTTGACGATAAATAATTCTTATGAATAAATACAAGTTTTAGAAGGACAACTTTAATTTTTACTTTCTCGCCTTACGAAGTACGTAGTTAAGAGAGTTCCAGTCGTACGGCAGAAATCGGCGATTTTTCGACAGATAAAATTCTTACTGTCGAGTCCTTGCAACGAATGTTCCATTTACTATAAGTTACTTTCTTTAATACGTTGAGTGGTCAGAATACACGTTTTGGGATTCAAACCGAAAAATCGATTGACAGCAAAAAGTGTCCGTCTGTCTGTCAGTCCGTCTGTTTCTCTGTTCGTCCGTCCACGTCCACTAACGCCTAAAACGCTCGGACGAATTTCTCCAAAATAGATATTCTGTAATAGCTCTGGAAAAAAAATTGAGCACTTCAAGTTTGAAAGATATTTTGATTTTTGAGGGTACTTTAAATGAAGCCTCACATTTTCGAAATTGCCTCAATTCCTTTCATGACTCCAAATTTTTCAATTAAACTACTTCTCAGCCGGCCACTAGAATTCTTCTCCAGACAGCGGATGAATTCGACCTAGTTGTCTCGCTAGAGTTGAAAATCCTACCACTGACGGGAGTGGAACCCTAGAACCTACCGGTCAGAGATACTGCAGTGACATTAATTGGTGCCCTGAGCGACCTAAGCCAGTACGCTTGATTCTGGCCTTTCCCACAGACATCGCTCCTCTCCTCGCCGTCTCGCACTGTATCAAAGTAAATCTCGTGCGTCTCTGGAGGTTTCACCTCCGCAGACAGACGTTTGCATAATCGTTGTTTGTTTGTTTGTTTGTACGCCGTCTCTTTATTCTTTTTCATTCTTTTTCGTTTTGTGTTTTTTGTGCGGCCACGGCGGAACTTAATTTACTGGCTACGCTTTGTGCCTCTGTGGTTAATTCTGTTTCGAAACTCTCAATTCAAGAATAGCGCCGACTACACAACCTTCTGTGTAATCCCTGTTTCAATTTGGGAGAGAGCGGATGCTGGACGCGTGTTTCCCTTTGCCGATTTTCCAATTCCCGCCTGTGCCCCCCCTTCCCTTCACACCGTTGCTGTGTGCGTCCAGCCCATTGTGCTGTAACCCAACCTGTCACTCACTCTTCCAGAGAGAGCTCTCTATTTTGGTTTCTCTACGCTGCAGCTAAAGGAGATGTGAAGTTGAAATTCACTCCTTTATCATTTACAGATCTGACTCACCGAGAGCCGCCTGAAATAGTGTTACCAAGGCATTCGAGAAAAAAGGATAGAGAATCTTATACTCTTAATAAATTCAAAATCCTTTTTGTGCTTAGTTTTCTTGTGCTCAATTATGTATAACTTGGACATTTCTGGTACTTCAAAATTATCTTATTCTCAATATCTATATTGTTGATTAATGAAGTTAATTATTTCACAGATTTACAGTGAAACGAAAAGTAGTCTATAACTAAAATAAAATTAATTCGCTTGAAAGTGTGTGTGTGTGGATCTAAATGTTATTACATCAGCAATTTAAATTTACCTCATTGAAAGGATTACGCCGCCATCAGCCCTATCTAATCAACTATTCCTTCGTTCCCGACTAAATATTCTTTCAGTCGCTTGTGATCCAGTACCAGTACCACTAAGTCTGTTGAGTGTAAGGAACAAGTTCCTGCATCATCGTTCAGCACTCTGCTATCGGTCTCAGGCAAGTTCTGTAGGGTTCATGTGAAGATGTATGAGTCATTGAATCCCTCCGTCGAAGTAGATTAAGATGATTTCATTTATTTTCGCCGAGAAGAAAATCTGTGTGTGACGTATTGGGAAGAAGTATGATCTACGCATATTTTCTTGAGCTTAAGAATCTCTTCGCTACCCTTTTACTATACACATTTGAATGATGAATAAAAGCACCACCAAAGCGTCAAAACGAACTCTCTGCAGAAAGTTTCGCCCAACTGCTAGAGAAAAAGGTCAAAAACTGGTTCTATAATACCATCAAGGTACGATTATGTAGTGATTTCTATTACATTCCTATATTTGTGGAATTGTCAATTGAATCGGTATTTTCGAATATGCCATATTTCCATTATAATGAAAATATTTTCATTATAACGGTCAGCTATAGCTGTTCAGCGCCCATCCCTTGCTAGAAAATTCCACATCTTCAGAGAAATGGCCTAGTCAAAATAAACAGAGAACCGCTTGAGCCTAACTCATTTTCGCGAAGATTGGAGATGTGAACTTATCGAAATAAACTATTCAATAGAACGCGAAACTTCACCTATAACCCCCATTAAATACCTGATCGTTCAATATTGAAGCACACATTTCGACCCAACAAGACTGTGAATAAGAACGAACACTGAACAAACTCTACAGTAAAGTATTACACATTTTCTGCTTTTGTCGTGTTGGTATTCCCTGAAGATATTTACGGCTGTTATATTTCTGATTCTTAATTAATCTATATACAATCACAAAAAGCGCGTCTTCGCAAAACAGAGAATTAAGGATTGTCAGTATTTTAACAAGTTGCGAAATTAAGAAATTTCTATTATATGGTTTCAAAAATGTAACACATGAAGGTAAATAACCTGTCCAAAAATATCTATTGAACGTACGATAGCAAAATCTTTTTTCAATTTTATTTTTACTTTTGATTTTTTTCTAGAGCTTTTAGTTTGTAAACACGATGCTTAATGTAAATTCAAATACTGAACGTCAAATTAAACATACACAGCGTGCTAGGTTTGTAATGTATTTTATAAATATAAATATCATGGTTTCAAATACTTCTGGACTTGTGAACACAATATTGGCAATTTATATGAAAATAATAGTTTGTCAATAGCTACTTCACGCAATGTAATGTATCAAGCAAAATATCTGTTTTTGGAACCGAAAATTCTTCAGATTTTAAATTTAGTCTTAATAATTGAGTTCATTAATTTGTATTGCTAAGGAATAAAACTAAAAAATCATGTCTATTGGCACTCTCTGAATGCAGAGCAAGTTCTTCAATCATTTGTTTTAAGAGATGATTAAGAGTAAAATTCATTTTGTTTCCTTTTAGTCCGTCATGCATCATTTCTCTAAGTACTTGCCAGTGCAAGATAGAAATACATTTCTTCTATAATATCCTACTCAATGTAGTTTATTCCCGTTTCGAATTTTTGGGTAGTAAGTATATTGTTCAAACACGGGCCACGACTTTTTGTTCTTCGTACATAATTTTAGTTCGTCTAGTCACCCATTCAATGTATAGCGCATACAAGTTTGTTTGCTTGTTTTTTAATTTACCTGCGCAAAATGCAGTCCAAAATAAAACAAGAAACAATATTTTACATGCTTCTGCATCCTCACGGCTAAGGCGTGAGATCGCTACCTCTCGCATCTGCCCAGTTAATGCAGTGTAATCGAGCAGATTGCCCAATCATAATCATTCATAGTTGCGGCGCTGCGCCCAGAATCACTTAGCATTACTCTCCATAACGGGGTAACGCGCCGTGGGGACGCAGCTGGGACGTCGCCGCTCCGCAGCGCCCGCCCCCTCCCGCCCTGACCTCGCCTCTCGCGCGGCGCTTGTCCTCACAGGAGGAACTACGGAGAGATGCAAAACCATGGACAACTTTTTTCGTAAAATTTTTAACGTAATCAAATAAAGAAAAACACTTTTAACGGCCGGCGCCAGTTAAGGGTTTGAACAGTGCGCCGTCCGCTAAGAAAATTCGAAACAAAACAGTTGTAGCTGAAGATAGGGTATAAATATTCAAATTTCAAGAAATGATGTTTGTTATTTATATTTTTTAAGAAGGTTGTATAACGAAAAGTATTGAACGACACGTGCCGACCTGGTTGGCCGGGGTGTCTAACAGCGTGTACCGACTCAGCGCTTCGGTTCGAAGGGTCGCGGGTTCGAGTTCCGCCTTGGGCATGGTTGCGTGTACCTTGCCTCTCATGTAGATGTCGCGGAGGGCCTCGCGTTCCGGTGACCCCAGATCAGAGGAGCCCGCAAGCGTGTTGGCGTCTAGTGTATGGTCGAATTTACGTTCCATCGGGTCGTAAAGGGTAGCCGGCTGTTGGTTGGAAAAAGTCCCCAAAACAAAAAAAAAATGAACGACACATAGCCGATATTAAAAATAATGCATTTGGTGGGTTATAATTCTAGGCTATCGTCTCGGCTTATGTCTACACCTCGGCTTGCGTCTCGGTTTCTCTGGAATTTGATCTATATTTGCTTAATGATGTCAATAACCAAGAAACAAAGTTTCGGTGCTTACTTTTTCTCTTTATATCATCAAGTTAGGTCTTTCCCAGATCATCGAGAAGAAATGTTCAGATGCAAAAATGATGTGAAAACGGAAAACTTTTGGACGCAAAAACCTTGCGTTGTCCGTTAGGACTCTCGAACAGATATTTATTTTTTGCTTATTCAATTTTGTTACTCATCCGGTGACAATGTATATTCATCATGTAAAAGTTTTATTACTTTCGAGAAAAGTGTAGAAAATAATTTTAGTCCTTTCTCTTTTCTCCTAGGAAAAAATCAACTATTATATATTCTTGAATAAGAGATTAAGAGTCTAAGAAAGGGGAAAGTGAGAAAATTTAGGAGAGAAGAAATGTTGAGAAATAATATTTGTATGAAGCAAAAAATAAAATTAGGGAGAATGTTTCAATGACTAGAGACGACATATTCTGCATGCCCCTACAGATCAAAGCAACCGTTTTGTGGATACTTTACCTACCCATCAGGATCAGTGTTGACTAAACTATTCTAACCTGATCTTTACGTACAGAGTACTAACATTGCTCTTAACGACTGTTATGCAATCTTTTTGTCAATTCGTTTAACTTACTTTCCCTTCGCCTGCGCTTTTTCTATCTCCAATCCTTCTATTTTTACGTCTTGCCTTTAAATTTAAATTCACAGTTCTTCCAAACTATCCGATTCCAACTTACCTCTGTTCTCCCAAACTTTCCTTTTCGTTTTACCTCTATTCTTAAAATATTAAGATGCGCTTCATTTGGCTTCTATTCATTATTTATTCATTATTTTCTTACCCCTTCATTCTTAAATATTCAATTGCAAAAATAGATGCAAAATTTGCAGAGTTACCGTTTGACGTTTTCTCTGTATTTCGTACAGAAATCACGATCAAGCCGTGGTCCATTTCGCACACGCACTTCTCTTTATGGCGCTTAATATAGTGTCGAAACTCGTCAGTTTTGTCTTCAGTTTTCGAAAAACTATTTTTTCTTATTGGTCATTTTGAGTCGCCAAAATGTGCAACAAACAACGGTACACTTGCTCGTCCCTTATGCATTTAGGCGGTGGAATTTCTGCAATGCACTCTGCGTTCTAAATAATACGTTTGTCGCAACCAACAAATGACGGAGTCCCTGAACGAGGAAAAACTCTGAGCAAATATCTGCGGGCAGTATGGCTTTTCGGAGAAGTGCCGTATCCCAAGGCGAAGGTTTTGTTGCAAGCGACACAATTTACAGTGTAATCGGCCTCTGAAAATTGTGTGGTGAATGGAGGAAAATTTCGCGTTTGACCTCCTTACCAATGGTAATCGTAATATTTATACAAAATTGAGTATAATTAAATGTGTCACTTTTCAATTATTCGGAACTTACGTTTGAAGCTTACCCAGGAATGAGGTTTAAGTTGCGAGAAAGGGGTGTCATTACAACTCGAGATAAAAATGCAAAAGTCATAACGGCCTTAGAGAGAGGAATTGAGTTAATAAGAAACAGAAAGAAAATAAAGTGAAAGTACAAAACAAATTAAATAACTGAAAGTAAACTTTTCATGTTCTTCTGAAAAATTTGCAAAGGGCAAAGAGCCTTGATTTTTTTACACTGTAATTTTATAATCCGAAATCTTTTCAGGTTTTAAAGTGACCTTTAATGATCAAAGCATGTGATGACCAGTATGTCATTAGAAGTTTTGTGTTCGGTACCGTATCAAAAATCTTTAAATAAATTAAAATTTGACCTACAAAATAATGAATGCAATTGATAAAAATGGCCTACAAAGAAATTGAACATAATAGATAGCAAAACGTTATATGATTTATTTATTTGAGGCAGAATTGTTGGTATCTACTAATCTTAATTAGATTGTATTTCTCACAATATCCTTGTAAAAAATTGTATCTGAAATTGTAGAAATATTTAGATGTAATATGTCTTTAAATTAATTTTACTTTAAAAGTAGTTGTAAAGCATGGTATATTATTTGGAACATAAATAGACTTTTTAATAATATATCTGATCATCAGATGTTTTTCAATTATATGTTACGTCCTCTGAACTACGCATTAAAATGAAGTGAGTCGTACGCTTCAGCGGCCAAATGCAAATGATCTTGGGTGTTCGAATGACGCCGCGTCGAAGGCTGTGGTGCCGACGTTTCGACCATTTTGTCATGGTCTTCCTCAAGGCTCATATGCGGACGTCTGCAGACCAGCCCTGAGGAAGACCATGACAAGATGATCGAAACGTCACCACTACAGTCTTCCACGCAGCGTCACCCGATCAGCCAGGATCATTTACTCATTAAAATATTTAATTCTCCCACTCCCAATATATCAGGAAAACTATCCATTGACCCGAAAATGATCTTGGCTGTCCAAGACAAGCCCTGAGGCACACCACGACAAGATGGTCGAAACGTCGGCAACACAGCCTTCGATGCGGCGTCATTCGGTCAGCGAAGATCATTTTCATGACTCTGGCCGTGGAAACCTACGATTTCACGTATCAATTAACCCTTCTTTGCGTGAATGCATTTACCTTTAAAAGCCGCGCTACAAAGGAAAGTAATTGAACGTAAAGTAAAATTAGAACAACCAAAATGTTTAGTTAGAATTTGAAAGAAAAGCCTTTTTACTCACAACTTGTAATTTTTGGACTTGCAATGACTCGGATATATTTGCTAGTTGATATTTCTTTGAAGGGAGTTTGTAAGCAGCAATTAGTCTCGGTTTTAGATAGTCGGGTACTAACTCTGACTAGAATTTTGAGGTATTAGCGTATAGTAATTTTATTTGTAGTGTTTTCTAGGTCAATATCAGGCTATTGATTCCGCCTACTATTCGTCTTTGCCAAAAACACATCAAATGCGCAATGTCTTGTTTGACGCACCAAAGAATCTCATTTTCGTCCTCCCTGTCAGATTCATAATCAATTTCACTATCAATATCCTCATCCAATCCCATTTTTCTTAGTTGATTATCTTAATCATCCACATTTGTAATATGATTAAGATGACTGTGATTATGATGTAAGATCACAGTCAGTAAGATGATTGTGATTATCTTAATCTTCCACTTTCGTGTATAGGTTTATACACACATTATTTATAAATAATCCAAAAAGCACACAGGAACGGGGAACATTTGGCAATGGTCGCGTCACAGAAAAAACTTCCGGGTCAACAGAAGCGGATAGAAAATATGTCGTCGAGATTCAACTCGCCATTCACCTCAGAATCATTTTTAAACATATTGGCTGACATTTTTATTGACTAAACAGTAGGTTCATTGTCAGTTTACCAATGAATGAAATGACTCTTAAACGAAAACAGACCTGGAAGAAACTTCTACAATGCAATCAAAGGGATAAATGGTGATCAGCTAAACAAATCTGAACGTATTCCAACACCATGATATCAAAACTCTAGGAAAAGCGGATAGATCGTAAACTATTTCCAATCATCAATCGTTCTTCTACCGTCCGTATTCAAAATACATTCTAATGTCCGTTGACGTTAAATATAAAAAATTAGGACTTTACTTGTATCAACAAATGTTCTATGGTAATGCGAAACGGCTAACTTATGAGATCTACAATTTTCTTTAAATATATTGTGGATAACTGATTTAACAGTCGTGATTATCTTTTAAAAAGGCTACATAAAATGCGCATTTTTGCTGTTTTTAATGTAAATAATCCTCCACTTATCTCCATAGAAACAAACCACGTAAACACTGAATTTAATCCACAACCAACGCAACGGACGTTAAAATATTGCAATAAACTAAAAATTGTTTTTTTAAATTTATTCGAGCTTGACCATTGGCCCTCAGCAGCCGCAAAAGATAGATACATTAATACGACATACACAAGAATCATTTGATACATTATATACAGAATTTTAGTATTAGATATAATACAACTTAGAGGTTATATAATTTATAATGAGAAAAGACAGTCAGCAGTTCATGTCTATGGGGAATCGAAAATGCCCTTGGTAGCTTTCTTTTTAATCTTTTGCGATGAGAATTTTGCTTATCTATGTGAAAATGAATAGGCGAAGGGATCTTTAATAGTTTGGAATAGAGTTTTTCAGCTAAGAGGGAGAAGTGGACGGGGATGGGTGTAATGCCAAGTTCAATATGTAACTGCGCATTCGGAATGTACCAGAGAGCTTTTGTAATGGTGCATAGGAATCTATTTTGGAAAATTTTCATTTTGTTGATGTTTGTTTTGGCTGCTGCTGCCCAGACTGGAGAAGCATAGGACAGTATGGGTCGAGCCATTGCTTTATAGAGGCGAATTGCAACATGTACTTGTAGGGGGGATGATATTTTGAGAATCGGATATAATTGGTGGACTCTTCTAGTCGCTAGAGCTATCCGGTGTTTTATATTTTGCAGCCACATAAGTCGTAACTGATGAGGTGGTATCGCAACGATTGATCTGAGGTAAGAATTTCGCCTAGAGAGTATATACTTTTCAAAAACGTTCCCATTGTGGGTAGCAAGCTAATCGGGCGATAGCTAGTTGGATCATTTTGTGCTTTCCCAGGCTTAAGAATAGGAATTGTGTGGGCGTGTTTCCATTTATCAGGGGGGTACTTTTGTCTCAAGGCGGCATTAAATATTGCTATAATATATACGATTACTTTTAAGGGAAGGCGCTTTAATAAAAAAGTTGATATTACATTATGGCCATTTGATAATTTTGAGGTAGCCATTGAAAGATAGTTGATGATTTCGGATGGTGAAATAAATTTACGGCATTCAGGAACTGTTATTTCTGGTCGTGCAATTACTTCGTGAATATGATTATCGTATTGCCAATTTTGAGAAGAATAAGAAGTAACGGTTGATGCAAAGTAATTACACAACATATCGCATTTATAAGGAGAAGAAGCTTCTCCAGTTGGAGTAACAAGGGTGGGTAGATTGTTAGGTTTGCGCAGAAGACATCGTGTAATGTTCCATAGTGTATGATCAAATAGGTTTGCCGTTTGAGTTTGGAGATGAATCTTTTGCGCGTGGACGAAGGCCTTGAAAACTTTTGAGTTTAGAGTTTTGCATTGTTGAATCGTCACTAAAACTGTTAAATTATTGTTAATATTCTCCCATATATTTATGCATTTTTAGCATATTAGAATAAAATCACAAGCTTGATGATTATATGCTGTGACCGCTCGTTTAAATTGAGATACAAAATCTTCATATAGAGGGCCTACTTCGATCACTTCTTTTTTTTCTCTAAAAATAGATACGTTTGTAGGTCCCGATTGCGAAAATGATGTTATACTTATAAACTAGTTTGGGGCTTCTGCTTCCTGAAAATCGTCCGCTAATAACCTTTTCTATATATCTCCATCGAAATTCCAACACGAGAAACGACGAGCGCACTCAACTATTTGACCAGAGAACTCTGACGGTCATTTCTACCACACTCTTCAATGTGAAGTTATAAAATGTTTTATTTAGAAATAACAAATGAAGTTGTTCCCAGTTTTGCTGTCGCTACGCCTCGTAATTAACCTTTCGATTTCTTCCTCACATTAACTTAGAAGATTTGTAATATAAGTAAAATTACACAATCGATAATTGTTTGTTAAGTATATTCTATCTTGTTAATTCAAAAGCAATAAAAATACATATTTGTTTACAGAATATAAATAAATAAGGAATATTTTGAAAATAGTATATCATATTATCATACACACTAACAGACTTTTAAATTTGTTTGCCATTACTAACGTTGTAGATCGTGTTGCGACTGAGAAAAATGCAAAATCAGCTATATTGTGTTCACTGATTTTAATGTTAAACTTAATTTTTTGCGTTACTTCATTTATTAAAATATACTACAGTAAAATACCATACAGGTGCACTTTTATTTCGTATAAATGTGCATTTGTAAATAATATTTCCTTTTTGTAAATCTAATGTATAAAGCTTTTAACATGGTGGAATTTATTTTATTTGGATACAAATACCTTTAACGCGTTTATTCAATTCAAATTATCCCATTATTCATTTTCATACGGAAAACAAGGATTTTCCATTTTTGGCACTGAATGATATTTTCAATCCATGTGTAATCAAGTCCCTCATTGAAATTGATCCATGGTAATCATGTCACTTGTTCACAATGAATTGCTGTGACAATAATCTACGTATTATCATGAAGAAACAATTCATAGACTGTTCATAAATAAAATTCTATAATTAGTAAACTATTCAAAACAATTTTAAGTGGCTACAACAAAATGGCAATTCAAACTTTCGCTAGAACATTCTTACCAACATTCTGCTTTTCACGCGATAAGCACAAAAACTCAGAAACCTGAAGGAACAAGCGCTTCGAAAATTGGTGTATCTCCACAGAAAATAAAAAGAAATCAATTTGGGTTGGGGAGCAGAGGGTGGCAGACGGCACGGCGAAGCGGCTCCATGTTTCACAAAGATCCATTGAAATCAACAAACTTCGTTCGGCAATGAATTGCTACGACAATTAACCTATATACTCTCGTTAAGACACAATAATTCATAATCTGTTCATCAATAATAATATTATGTGATTGGTAAAAGGTACAGAACCAATTTAAATGTCACTTCTTGTTCCAGACGTAAAAAGACGATGAGATGTAACGCTGTGAAAATTACACCCGCAATAGTTTGTGCTTGTCAACTGTCAATTTTATCACAATTATTAATTATTTTTATATAAAATATATTGTAAATTTACTTTGTTGAGAATTTTAATATAATAGCCACGACAAAATGGCAATTCAAACTTTCGCTAGAACATTGCTACCAACATTCTGCGTTTCTAGCGATAACCAACACTCAGAAACCTGAACGAACAAGCGCTTCGAAAATCGGTGTATCTCCAGAGAAAATAAAAGAGATCAATTCGGGTGTGGGGAGGGTGGCTCCATGTTTCACAAAGTGGCTGCTCCCCAGTTCTTTGTGCTCGAGGCAGACGGCAGAGGGTGGCTTCCCCCGCGCCCCCAAGCGATGATGCTCCCCTCACTGCCACTGCGCAGGGCGTGCCCGCCTGCCTGCCGTGCCTAATAGACCCGCCGCCACCCAAACACGGGCCCCCGACTTCTTTGAGGGCCTTTTTCAAACTTTTCAAGCAGTTTCTTTCGTGGCTTTGTGATATCGAATGTCACCCTTCGGAGGAAATGACGGAAATAACACGAAATGCATCCAACGTGAAGTGGCGCGCGCGGTGTGTCAGGTGCTGTGTTTCTTTCTCTTCCTGGGGCAGACTTTTTTTTCGTTTTAAAAAATCCGTTCGTTCGCCTATTCGCGAACTAAAATTAATCCACATTTTGGAAGTCCGTTTCATTTGAATACGTATGTTGGGTCGGGAATCGTAAACGAGTTTTCGGCAGGGTAAACCCCGCACTGATGAAATCTCTCGCCGCTTTTACACGCAAAAACAAGCGTTTTGGAGGGCGCGCTTTGGAAAAATACAAACCTGCGCCGGTCGTTTTTCACGAAACGTCACGGTCGCGCAGTTTCCCGCGGATGTTGCCCGGAAAATGAGTGCAACAAAAGAGTGGCGGGCCGCAGGCGAGGGGTGGCGCGGGCGTGCAGGGGGCAGGGGGGCCACCCAATTTTCTCGGTGTTTAGGCCACGAGCTGTAACTCGGGATACGGCCCATAACGTCGCGCCCAACGAGGACCTGCGCGCTGCCCGTTCCAGGACGGTGGACGTCCGCCCCGCCCACGGCCTCACGCTGTCCCCGGCGCCCGCTGCTCTGCGCTGCTCTCGCTCCGGCCTTCGCCCTCGCCCTCGCCCTCGCCTTCTCCCTCAACCTCGTCCTCCTCGCTCACTTCCTCTCCCCCACCCTTTCTTTTGCTCTCTCCCTCGCTCTCTCCCTCGCCCTTGCCCTCGCCCTCGCTGTCGCCGTCACCCTCGCCCTCGCCGTCGTCGTCGCTGTCGCCGGCGCCGGCGCCCTCGCCCTTGCCCTCTCCCTCGCTCTCTCCCTCTCTCTCCCCCGTCCCCGCCCTCGCCCTCTCCCTCGCTCTCCCTCGCCCTTGCTCCCTCTCCCTCTCCTTCTTCACTCACTCTCTCCCTCTCCCTCTTCCCTCTCCCTCTCCCCCGCCCTCGCCCCCTGCCCTCGCTCCCCTTTCGCCTCCTCGCTCCTCGCTCCCTGCCCTCCCTGCCCCTCGCCCTCGCCCCCGCCCTCGCTCCCCGCCCTCGCTCCTCGCTCCTCGCCCCCGCCCCGCCCTCGCCCTCGCCCCTCGCCCCCCGCCCCCGCCCCCTCGCCCTCGCCGTCGCCCTCTGCCATCGCCTTCGCTCCGCCCTCCTCGCTCCCTGCCCTCCCTGCCCTCGCCCTTCTTTGCCCTCCTTTGCTCCTTGCCCTTTGCCCTTGCCCTTGCCCTTGCCCTTTTTGCTCCTTGCCCCCTTGCTCCCTTGCTCCCTTGCTCCTCCTTGCCCTTGCCCTTGCCCTTGCCCTTGCCCTTGCCCTTGCCCTCGCCCTCGCCCTCTCCTCTCTCACTATCTCCCTCTCCCTCGCCCTTCCCTCGCCCTCGCTGTCGCTGTCGCCGTTGCCCTCACACTCCCCCTCGCTCTTGCCATTGCCCTTGCCCTTGCCTTCGTTCTCACCCTGGCCGACACCCTTGGTCCTGCTCTCATCCTCGCCCTCGTGCTCATCCTCGTCTTCGCCCCCATCCCCGCTGCCCCGCCCCAGCCTCACCGCCGCGTCGTATTCCTCCTTTGCCACGCCCCCGCTGGCCCCGTCCGCCTCTCAGTTCTCCCAAATCCCGCGCCGCCCCGCTTGCTCTTTGTCTTGCGCCACCTCATTACCTTCGCTTATTTTGACGCATTCGCACTCATACCGCCGCTTCGCTTTAACACCCCTGTGATATTTCTTATTTTATTCCTCACACTTTCATACTACACTTCCATCATTATTTTTCTTTTTTTTTTTTCGAACCTTGTTCTTTTTTCATCCCTCTTTCTCTCTCTTCTGCACATTCTTTCACTTTCTTTCCCTTCTGCTTTCATTCAGATTATTCTTTGCCCATCACCTTTGTTTCATTTCATATATTTTTTTATTTCGTTTGTTTTATCTCATGTTCTCCATTCGCGTTATTTGTGATCTTCCACTCACATCTTCTTTTTATTAGTCGCTCCCGCGTGCCGCCTTTGTTCTTATCACTCCACATTTCATTCATCCCTCATCCGTGCACCCCATTGGTGCGCATATCCTCGCCCGACTGCTCCACGCCCGGCCGCGACGGAGGGCAATTTAGTTTTCCATTGGCGCGAAGAAAGTCCGCCCCCTACTCTTCTGGAATGCTACGGGGGTTAATACGATTTCGAAAAAAAAGGGTATTGTGTTTTATGTTAATGCGAGGTTCTTTATTCTCAGACTGTACACGCTCTCATTAAGGTAATTGTAGTGAAGTTTAAATGGACCGTAAAGAATGCGGTCTGACACTGTTGGGGGCTATTGTCATAATTGTGAAACATTACAGCCTTATTAAGGTGGTAATGCTCCTTAACGTGTCACGTTCTTTATGCTTTGCTCGTTTAAAGTAAAGCATCATTTCCGCAATGAAGATGTCGTGTGTTTTTTGTTTTAAATATTTGACACATTAATTACTGTCTTCAGTTACGCTGTTCTCACTTTTTGACATTTTATACTTTGTTACAAAATTTACGGATTAATTGATTAATTTCTTTTGTTTTCATTATTATAACTTATATTTATATTATAACTATTAATTTATTTTTCATCAAGTCATATTTCTCACTGTGTTTTCACTTCATTTTCTTTAAATTCAAAAAGTGATTTAAAACTATTTCCTACAGTTTGAATATATTGTAAATCTGTCAAATCAACCATTAATATTTCGGTTGAAAAGAAAGTTTTCTAGCTATTAGCATTGCATTTTATTATATTCTCACTACTCTACTTGATTTATGTTATGTATTTACTACATAACAACAATACATAACATACATACAATTCAACTAAAAAACAATTTTACGAAACATACATAGTTTTGATGAATAAGATAAGAGTTATAAAACCATACTATTAATATTTGCTAATTTTCTAATAACTGTACCGTCGATTCTAAAAAAATCATTGCCTCTCTAACAAAAGCAATTACATTATGAACATCGGTTCCGTGAACTATGTTTTCTAATTATCTTGTTAGGCGCAATTTTTAAACGTTCTACTAAGAGGTTTCCTCAATGTTCACGAAAAGAGCTGGTTGGCTAGGGAAAAGGGTTTGTGGAAATAGAAGCAAATTGCTGAAGGAATAATTGTGAATAACATTATCGTTACAAGAACAACAACAACAATAATAATAATAATAATAATAATAATAATAATAATAATAATAATAATAATAATAATAATAATAAAAGTAATAATAATAATAGTTGTTATTATTACTATTATTATAAAACTTGAAGCGATGGGAAATATTGAAATTGACAACTAATATAAAAATTCAATATGTAATAAAATTTGAAGTAGCCAGTCACTCATTTGTTAATGTGCTGTTTTGTTCTTTAAACGACTTCACGCATATGCAAACAATATACCAGATATCATGTGTGAAGAACCACTCTCAAAATCTTTCCCGTAAACCCCAGGAAAACCGACGCTCCGATTGCCGACCTCCGAAGGCCAAATTCGGGAGCTAACGACATCCGCAATCGGAGGCCCCCAGTGTTAACCGCGCGGCTGCTGCGGTCGCTAACCGGTTGCGACCAAGTACCGGCGTTATTAATCGCGCCGACACGACCGGCGCTTCGGCGCATCGGCCCATCGCCGCCGCCGCCGCCGCCGCTCCCACCGCCGCTCCCGCTTCAGCGGCGCGCGAACTGTTGACACGGCGAGTGCGGACCGCGCCAGTCATTTGTCAGCGCGTGCCCCGCCTCACACTGGGCCGAAGTGCACCAAAAGACTCTCGCGGCAAAATTAAGCATAATGGAGGGCAAACGCGAGTAAAGTAAATATTTAGGGCATTAAAAATGTGTTGCTACCAAGTGCGTGGGTGTTTAAAACTCCCATAGAAATCATCGGGAAGGTGTTATCATGAAGGCTAGAGATGATTGGTTTGCACCATATTACGTCCCAATATCCAGGGGCTGCCAGGAGATCCGTAAAATGGCGGACATTCACTACGCACGTTTGCAGCAAATCTTTTTTATTTTAGATTAAAATATCCATATAACGCATGTTTTCAGGCTATCAAATGTCAATTATTTTCATAATTTATCATACAGTGCAATGTTCTAAAGTTATTTGAAGCACATTTAATGTTGATTTCGAAAGCCAACAAGAAATTTGTGAAACGAAAATCAGAATTTTGATAAGATGCAACCTCAAGAAACACATTTAGAAAAGAAGAGGCTTTGTGGCCATACTTTTCTTTTTCAATCATTGTGAAAAGTGAAGATACAACAATTAAAAGGGAAAGAGACAATATTACATTTTTGTGCGGAAATGGACATTACAAATAAATGGAAATTTGGATTATAATAATAATAGAGGAAAACCGATCGTAATGGCTCCTTAACTTAAAAAGCACGGAAGTCCAAAAACACAAATTGTACAGGAGACAAGAAAAATCCTAATTATAGTGGAAACTATTACCAGGGAATAAAAATTAAAGAATTAATATTAAAGGGATTTTGTTGTTATAAAAAATATATTATACCATGATGGTAAAATTATTTGTTATTTAGTAAAAATGAAACTTACGAATTTTCTAAACTCAATTATAAACTTTTATAATAAACGAGTTTTCATATTATCCTGCAGATGAGCAGAGATTGCTGACAGACTTTAAATTCAGATTCCTCAGATACGTGATAAAATATAACAATCGAGAAAAACGAGATTTGTAATATTTTTAATAAAAGGTTAACAAATTCATATTACATTATTTAATTTTATAAGCAAATTAAACTTTCCTGTTGAATCATTTCCCACAAAATCACACCAATTTCCATACTCGATGCAGTATTTCAAATTCAGATTCCTGATAACATGTAAAAATCGAGGAAAACAAGACTTGCGTGATTTTTTTAGAAAAGGTAAAGATTTCCGTATTACATTGTTTAGTTTTATAAGCAAACTAAACGTTCCTGTTGAATCATTTCCTTTGAAATCACGCTCGATGCCCGCGCTCCATTAATAGGCTACTTCAATTTCAGACACCCGATGAAATAAAAAAAAATCGAGAAAAACAAGACTTGCGCGAATTTAAAAAAATGGTAAAAATATTGTTTTATTTTATAAGCGAATTAAACGTACCTATTGAATCATTTCCTTCGAAATTGCTTCTGGACTAAAATGAAGCTTCACTATGCGCACATTTTCTTGAGCTCTCCTTTTGCTTGTCGTGGTAGTAGCGCAGTGGGTGAGTTACTATTTTGTTAGCAAAGCAGAAAAATCAAATCTGCAGTTCCTTTAATCATTGCAAATAAGTCTTCTATAACTCGGGAACGAAAATGTCTAGTTTTTCAAATGTTAATCTCGCGCTCTTTTTAATTATTTTTATTATTATTATTATTATTATTATTATTATTATTATTATTATTATTATTATTATTATTTCCTATTTTCTGTGGATATACACTGATGCCGGGGTTCTCAAAATCACCCAAGGCAACAATGGTTTGCACGTAAAGGGGAACAAGAATCTATTTTGTTTTTTATATCGGTCAAGTCAGGCTTAAGAATGTACGGACTAAATTTGCTGTTCCCAATAATGTGGCTTTTTGAATTGTCCGTATATTAAAAAATTATTATTATTATTATTATTATTATTATTATTATTATTATTATTATTATTTTTCATCTTTCAACAATTAATAGTTAAATTTTTGGGAAGGGATTCTGAAACTCAAGAAAGCTTGCGCAGATGATTTCTCCCCCATACGTCACATAGAGTTCTTTTTTTGTTTTTTGAGTAAAGAAATATCTAAATATCTAAAAGCATACCGGATGGCCGCACCCTGTGCCCCTTCATCCCACTGTGCCCCGCAATCGGCTGCGGCGGCGGCGGCGGCGTGGCTGACGCGTCCGGCGCGTAAAGCGCTTAGTCGCGCGTCGCCACGCGTGTATTATTCACGCGCGGCCGCGCGCTCCTATTGAGAGGCCCGGAGACACGCGAGCGTCCCGCGCGCTCCGCGTAATCCGCGAGGCGGCGCGTTTTAAAATGATCGAATAAATTCCATTAGCGGCGACAGTCGCAACTTAGCGCGTGTGGAGTAGGAGCGCGTTTGTAACGACCGCGGCCCGTGTAAACGCCTCGTTGGCTGTCTGCGTCCGCAAACGGCGCTAATTCGGCGGAGGCAGACTTACGGGTTCGCGAATGTTGTCGGGGTGTTCTTTCGTGTTTCTGGGAAACGGGGGCGTTAATCCGAGACAAATGAGGTTCCCGTTAGGATCGTTCTTAGGTGGTGCTTGATGAGCTGAAAGGTCGGGGTGATTTGCTTAATGTTGTTATGGTAATTTGATGAGTGGAAATCTTTAAATATTTTGTGAAGATAAAATAAATGTATGCAGACAATAGTTTGCGAAGACAAATAAAATTCTTCTGAGACACGTCCGGAAAAAATTATCTTTCATCGTAAGGAAATTTGCTGTTAATTTTGAAAGGAGAGCTACAACTCTTACAGATAACGCAAAATGTTTCTCATACATTTTTATCTATTTAATAAGTTTATAACTGAAGTATCTTTTTATCATTGTTTTTCCATTGTTTCATTGAGAGATTAAGTATTGGCACTGCTTAAAACGCGTGTGAATTCTAGAAACGGCATTCTCGAAGTTGAAGTAACATGCTTTCTGTCGATTGGGATACATTTGCTGCCACTTCAAATGCTACAAACACTCCTTAAGTAAAATGTAAAAATGCGCCTGGAAGGGACTGAGAAATGTAATTTGCAAACCTCAGGTGATCGAATAAATTCTATTAGCGGCGACAGAAGCTACTTGGCACGTATGTAGGTTTGAGTTTATAACGACCTCTGCCCTTGTAAACGCCTAGTTTGCTGTCTACTCCCGCAAATGGCGCTAATTCGGCGGGGAGACTTATGAGACCACGAATGTTGGCGGGATGTTCTTTCGTGTTTCTGGGAAATTGGGGAGTTAAATCGAGATAAATTGGGTGCGCATTTGGATCGTTCTCGAGAGGAATTTGAGGAGTTGAAAGCCATGAGTGTGTTTAGTATGACTAACATTAGCCGCTCGATGTAAATGTGGGTGTTTTGATGATTAGAGGTATGCAAGACTTTTTATATTTTGTGAGTTGAAACAAATTTTGGAAATAATAGATGAATTAAGTGTCTATTGACTATTTATATTCTTAAATTAAAAGTATAATTTATATTCTTAAATTATTTTATATCGTAAAAATTGTGGAACCACGTTCTTTTAGAACGTGGTTCCGAAATTTTTGTAGAAGATAGTTTTAAGTAGAAGATACTTTGTGCTTACAGTTAAAAAATATTATTTATCTTATCTCAACGAAGCCGACACATAGGTTCCGAATTGAAGAATTATTCAGCACTTTTATGGCTTATTTATTTTGATATTATAATCCAAAGTTCGTAGCATGCATGTCAATGTAGAGTGCGTTGATATCCTCAGGTTTTTTTCAAGTTTATAGTAAATTTGTGGAACTTAACTGAGTTAAGTTAGACGCGCGTTTGAACGGTTCTCGGGAAATTTGAGAAGTTGAAAGCTTTCCACTTTCGATGTTGCTTCACATTAAATTCTGAATGAAAATATTGAAATCTCATTGACATGTACAGGAATCTGCAATCAGTTTGTGCAAAAGCTTAGAATTTATGGATTAAAACACTCGCAAATAGTTTTCAAAGATCAGCATAATTATCCTAAAAAAATTAAAAGTTTAAAATCATACTTTCATGGAAGGTAATTGTGCTAAATATTCAAATTTTACTTATATTGTGCCTTTGGAATTCTTGTAAAGTATCTATCAAGTTCAGATATATTCGTGGCTGTGAATAAAAAAATATTCGAATGAGTGCTTTTCAAAAGAAACAAAAAAATCAGTGTTTGTTTTATTTATAAAGATTTCGCATACTACATTTCATCTGAAATAGTAGTAAAATATCACAGTTTAAAACTATATCTAAGCTGTAAAAAAGCAGCCTCTCAGATATCAATCGTTAATATTCCATTATTTAATTTTAATTCATGAATATTCTGGAAGCGTTCTGCAGGAGAAAACCTCTTTTCTATAGGATTTTGCAAAACTATTAAATTGAACAATAGTTTAGGAAAATTGAAATAACAATTGGAGGCCGTATTGTGTTGATGTCACTGATTAATTAACTGCTTATTACTTCCAATCCATTTGATTTGTATTTTTAAATTAAAAATAATAAGAAATGAATTTTAAAATTACATAATTTATATTTACATCTTTTTTATATATTTGTATGTTTAGCTCGATAAAAGAAGTGCGTGTGTTGTCTTAGTATATTGTCAATCTATATTTGTCATTAATTTGAAAATGAAAATTTTAAATTATTAAATTATAAAAGTAGGATATGGATATTATCAAGCATGACAATCAACAACTGTTCAATGTTTTCTTGTTACAAAAACTCAAAGATTTTTACAAAAGAATTATTTATGTTTTTTAAGCAATAGAGATAATAAAATTGTTGCCGTTGAAAAATTAAAATTTAACTACTATTTTAATGTATTTCAGTTGTTATTAACTTTAAAAAATTGCAAAATGTATATAATTTTGAAGAATATTTCTTTGATACCAGTTATTACAATCTTATGAAAAAGTTATTTTCTATTTTATACTTCTTAAATTAAAAAAGTGTGATAATTGTATATTTCTGTTCGATAAAAAATATTTTTGGATGATGTAAAGGGTTAAGACAATAGTTTCAATTGCAGACAGAATTATGTGCATTCTTTTCAAAGGTATTATTCAAATTTATAATGCTCCATTTGATATGAAAACGCAAGTCAAGTTATGCCCCCTCGTCCTATAGATGTTTTATTTAAAACCTTACCATCTAGTATCACAGATTTATAAAAGCCTTTTGAATTCAATTCCTTTCATTTCCAAGTTTCCGAATGGAGCCGCAGTCCTCGCCACCGCCCTTGCGGATGAGGTGCGCTAGTAACATCAGAAACTATTTCAGAGGGAATATTAAATTTTCTCTTAAAAAAATCGAAGGAAATTCTTTTTAATTTAATATATTTATGGTAATAATTCTTGAATTGACGGATTACTTTCAATTTGTGGAATATAATTTAAAATAAATTTGAAAATAAAACGTATAAACGATATTTTAAGAAAACTAGGTAAAAGGAGGCCTATTACTTTTTAAACTAGAAGCTGTTTTAATTTAAACTCGAAGGCAGCATTTGAATTATATTTTAAACGTACGAGAATTGTTAATTGTTTTATATTATTATTATTATTATTATTATTATTATTATTGCTATTATTATTATTATTATTATTATTATTATTATTGCTATTATTATTATTATCATTGGTATTGTTAATATTATTAAATCGATTGTACATAATGGAAGCATATTTTCAACAATTGTTTAAAAACATTTTTTAATCCTACACTTTCGGTTGTAGTGTGATAGCCCCCCTGCCCGGTTTGAAATGAGGGGTCCGCGTTCGACGCCGGCCGACGGGCGCTAAAGAGCCGCTAACGCCCGTGCGTGGAGGGGCGGGGCGTCGGGGGCGGGGGCGAGGGCTTGCGGTCGGGGCGGGTGCGCGGGCAGCGCGGGAGGCGCGCGAAAGGCTCACCCGCCAATTGCGAGGCAGCCGCCCGGCACCGATTGCCGGTTTAGGCCTACAGCGCCGCGCCGCTCGCCGCCCGCCCGCGCGCCGCGACCCGGCCCGACCCGACCCCGCCGCCCGCCCGCTTCCAACGCCCCCTTTACGATGTAAGGCATTTTTTAACAAGAATTGCGACATTCGGGAGTAAATATTGGTAATGGCACTTGTTTTTTCTTCAATCTTGCTCTCCCCTTAACAATGTAAACCTTTTTTTAGAAACAATTGTGACATTCGGGAGTAAATATTGGTAATGACACTTCCTTTTTTCTTCAAATATTTATTCTTGCTATCCTCTTAACAATGTAAAGCATTTTTTTTTAAAACAGTTGCGACATTCAGGAGTAAGTATTGGTAATGGCACTTCTTTTTTCTTCAATCTTGCTCTCCCCTTAACAATGTAAACCTTTTTTTAGAAACAATTGTGACATTCGGGAGTAAATATTGGTAATGACACTTCCTTTTTTCTTCAAATATTTATTCTTGCTATCCTCTTAACAATGTAAAGCATTTTTTTTTAAAACAGTTGCGACATTCAGGAGTAAGTATTGGTAATGGCACTTCTTTTTTCGGGGGTAAATATTGGTAATGGCGCTTCTTTTTTTCTTCAAATATTTATTCTTGCTCTTCAACATGTTTTACAGAGATTTCAAAATACAATTTTTTTCAATAATGTTTTGGGACGAATTCCGCAGTATGTGAGGATTGAAACCATCATATATGTGAGGGTACATCAGGTAAAACATTATTCAGTAGTATTTAATGTTAGTTGTTTTTTTTTTTGTTTTTTTGTCTTCAGTATTAACATTATAGTATTTTTTTAAATATTTATTTTCCGACTCTTCTACAGTTCTTATTGTAAATATGATAAGTTACGTTTATTTGTTTCATCAAGGTCTCAAACTGTTTCTGGAAATTGCTTTCCTTAATCGAAAATTGGTTCACATGGGCTTCAGTTATCATTCAGTTATCATACATCAGTTATCTTTGATTATTTATGTATTTCCGATTGTATACAGTGATTGTCAGAAATAGTATGAATCCATATTGAAACAAATAAAAATGTTTGATATTTCGTGTTTCTTAGGGGAGTGCAGTTTGATATCACAGTTTACACGTAATTAGCTACACATCCCAAAATGTATCAGTGCCATTTCTTTATTATTGTAACTTAGAATTTATAAAGAGAGATATACTCGTTCTCTGTCATAAAAGCCATCACTGTAGAATTCGCCCAAAATGAATGATAGTGAAATCTACACCCGATCTCCAGTGCTTCAAATAATGTAATCTGTATGTATTTAATAATATCAACAGTTAACACATATTTTAAAAATACTACTCTAAAGAATTTAGATACTTTTTTCTAAAGATAAAGAAGCAATAGAGAAACTAATTTAGCACGCGTATCGTTTGGGTATTTTATTTTTCAAATTGTTCATAAATTCATACATTCATAGAAGTATATGATGTGCAATAGCCAATACTCTAGTAACTGACATAAAAATGTTCAATTAACAATATTTTTCCTTTAATTTTTTGAATTGGCGTCCCCTAAATATTATCCGAAGGCGCCCGCCACCGCAGTGCACTGACAGCAGGTGCGCCTCGCCGTCGGAAGGAGCGTGTTTTGAAAAATGCTGTGGCGAGGGGCCCCTAAATGTGATGAATCGTTTACAGTTTCGGGGGCTGTAAACCGGTGGAGACAATAAAAGAAAGGAATCATTTATAATGGTCAATTCTTTTGTAAGAAATATCACCAAAATTTGGGGGTGGTAGACCCCAACTCAGATCTATTTTAAGTGCTTTTTTTTTTAGGTTCGGGGTGTTTATTTTGGTTGTTTGTCATCGTATAGCTAAATCGGGTTTTGTTGAGCAGTCGTCAAAGATACGAATAAGTGTTAGTTATTGTTTACAATTCTTGGAGGGATCAAAGACACGTGTTTTATGAAGGAAGGGTCCTTAGAAATTAAGGACCTGGTATTTTGAAAGGGTGTACATTAAAAAAAATGCTAATCTAGAGAACTTCTTTCTAAACCAATACTATTAATATTTATACAATTAGATACTTGTAACTGCCAACTCTTGAAAATGCTTTTTATTTATTTTTAAAAGAAACGATTTGTATACTCTTAAACCTTCTCTAGTAATAATTCACAAACAACAAAATATTTTTTCATAATTAAATTAATTTACAAGACGATTTTGTTGATTATATTACTAGATTCGCTAATGGAAGACACTTGTACTGGTGGAAAATGATACCGAAATTCATAAAATTCATATCGTCAGGATACCAATTTCCCTCACACAATCAGATATACTCGCTCAGGTTCTATTAAGCAAGAAATTACACGAATTTTTTAACAAGAACTTTGTAATGCCTCACCAAACTTGAATTTGGAAAATGTTCATACGTATACAACCTTTGTTTTGTATCTTCAGATAGTAATTATTTGCCCTGATGTGTGTATGAAAATGTTCCTTTTATTTAATTATCTCCAAGTATAATTTAAAACTAAACATTTTATATACAAATACATAAATCTCATAAGAATGGAATCACTATTTTTGCACGGTTTAAAAACTGAATGAGTAGTATTTGATAGTGTAGATTTCTTACAACAGTACTTGGTAATCGGTAACTAGTGTTTGGTAATGTAGATTTCTTATAACAGAAATAACAAATGTCTTAATATTAACCGATCATTTGTAGTATTATTGTTCTATTGTTGCATTATTGTTCCTCTCGTATATTTCATAAAATACTTCTATGAGGTGAAAGCGATGCAAAAATTATTTCAGGCTCATTTACACAGTTATTTTAAAGAAGTCTAGGAAATATAAAACTATAGAACAGAATTACCGAAGTGTTGGACCTTTTAATGAGATTTATGACATGTCACAAAAATACTCAATAAACATTTGTTTATTGTTTTGAATATTGTAGCAAGATCTAGAAAATTACAGTTTGTTGCAGAAAATTTAGTAATAATAATAATAATAATAATAATAATAATAATAATAATAATAATAATAATAATAATAACAATGTAATAATAATAAATTAAGAATTTGTGCGTGTTGAATTTCAGAAATACCGGAAATACAAGAAGATGGTAAATTTGATCCAATATATTTCTGAAACAATTTTTTTTTGTTTTGTAAAAAATGTTTTATTTGAATATAGTACATTAAGATTATTTTTTCTTTACTTTGAAAAAAAAATTACAATTATTGCGAAAGTAAAATATATTGTATTTGGAATTCTACACCGTCACAATAATTTATTATAATGTAAAATAATATACTTCAACAAACAACACAATGAATATTTCGAGATATATACTGAAAACTATATTGAAAATTTTAGATATTGAAATATGTAAACAAGTCATTACTTGAAATTGAAAATGTAAACAAGTCGTTACTAGATATTTAGTATATACTCCTGCCAAATCCAATACACTTTTAGTCATGGGTAATTTCATTTCTGCCGAAACGTTATCGTCAGTCTGCAAATAATATAACATCAACTTTTTAATAATGTATTCAACTCTGTCATGAGTCTTCCTCTGCATTGGGCACTGTCCGAGAACTAATGCTTATACTTTATTAAGGCAATTATAGAAATGATCGGTACCTGAAATTACAGTGAAGATCCTCTTTAATTCAGTACTGAAGAAAACAGCAAATTTCATCAAATTGTAAGGTTGGCAAATTAGGAGTTCTTTGATATGTAATCATAATAATATAATTACACAATAACGGGAAAAAACAAAAATTCAACGAAGAGTTATTAGCTGTTTCCCTTACGTAAATATTATTAAATTATTAGAATTAGTAGGTATTTTACAAAAGTCTTGTTGGAACAAAATGAAGTATTTAAAAAATACTTGCAGTTAAAAATGGACAAAAAAATTCAAACGCTTTTGAGCTTTTGAAAATATTATTTGATTAAACGATTGCTGGGATTTCTGTTCAAGTAGCAAGGCCATTAATTTAATGACAAGGTGTTATATAAAGAGCTGTTTCTGTAAGTAAATATTTAATTAAAGCAGATTTCTACATGAATAGGAAGTTCTAGGCTTCTTATGACCTGCCACATAACACCCCGAAGAATTCCAGTCTTTAAGTGATATTAGAAGACTGGTCGAGATTCCTGTAGGATTTTCATGTAAACACTCAACAGACCCATTCTGGAGCAATTGAAATTTCGGATAAGCGCCTCATATCAACAATGAACAATAATTTAGTATCAAACATTTAATCGACATAACAAAGTAAATGAATCAAATAACTGAATTAATAAACGAAAAGTTTGATTTGAAGTGAAATTCCCGTTAATGCTAAAATACGCTTTTACGGAAGTGAATAATTCCGTATTTCTACGACAAACTCGTGAGGCTGCAAATATTATTCGGAGAGCCTCTCAGCACGTGGTGTAAGAAAGAAAATTTAATAAGAAGGGACCACTTTGGCAGATTCAGCAGACAACGAAACTGTAGGTTATGTCCATACACCCAATTCAGTGCGTTCCGCTAGTTAGCTCATTTGTAAATAGTTTTCATCATTATCTCTTGCAATGTCTTCACTCTACTTGACGTTCATATGTTTCCCGAACTGTCAAACTGGTCCCTTATTAGAGTATCTCTTCTATAACTGTTGTCATGCGGCTATCGCTGCGGGGTGAAGAGGAGCAACTAATGAAAACGCATCTTGTCCATTGGTGGAATAAATTGAGTTCGATACGAAATCAGGTACTTTTCAATACGATCTACACACTCCTGCTTTCAGAATTGTTCAAAACGCATGTTTACACATTAAATGAAACGCGTTTTGAAGAAATATGAAAGCAGGAGGATGTAGAGCGTATTAAAAATTACACTATTTCATATCAGTTGTTTCCACCAGTGGGCAATATGGGTTTTGGTGTGTTCTCCTGCGGGAGAGGCTTTCACTCACCCTTCTTGGGCGAGTGGGCGTCGCCGGGCCCGTCGTCCCCGAGGGCCAGCGCCCTCCGCCGCTCGGCGGCCGCGTCCAGCCCCACGCCGCCGCCCGCGCCGCCGCCTCCGCCGCCGCCGCCGGGCCCGGGGGGGCCCGCGCCGGCCGCCACCAGCGAGGCGAAGCGCGCGGACGCCGGCGCGAGCGAGCCGGGCCCGGCCGCCGCGGCCGCCGCCGCCGCGGCCGCCGCTGGGTGCAGGAAGCCAGGCGGCACCGCGAAGCCGGCCAGCCCCATGGGGAAGCCGCGGGCGGCCGCCGCCGCCGCGGAGAAGTGCGACGCGGCGGGGAAGAAGTGCGGCACGACGGGCGGGCGCGCGCCGCCCCCGCCGCCGCCGCCGCCGCCGCCTCCGCCGCCGCCGCCGCCGCCGGCCGACCCGGGGAAGCAGCCGCCCCCGCTGGCGGCGGCCGCCGCGGCCGCGTACAGCTGCAGGGGCGGCGGCAGGCCGCCCGACTCCAGCACCATCGCCGCCAGCCCGCGGCCGCTCAGCGCCGCCCCGCCCACGCCCACGCCCTCGCCCGCGCCGCCCGTCGCCCACGCCGCGCGCGCGCCCGGCTCATGGCTTCACGCCCACGCCCACGCCCGCGCGCCCGGATGCATCGCCCCAAACGCACACGCAAGGCGTGCTCGTCAGCTGTCCGATGGCACACACGGGATTTTGGTTTGCACTGTTCGCACTTCACTTCCCCCGTGTTGACAGTCTAGTTCCAGTTCCTTATATAAACAATCACCGACTGTTTGTCACCTTAGCGAGTTCTGAACTGCTACTCTGTTCGATACAAATAAAAAACAGATTTTCTGAGAGAATTTGTACACTTCACTGTTTCGATTCGTGTCACTTCTGATCGAAATATTAAGTTGTTTTCATCAACACGTCATCCCAGCATTTCATTTCTTTTGCGCCGTGTTATTTCCGGCTGTCGAACGGTGATTTATAGTCCGGTCGATGTGGCTGGGCGTATCGTTTGTTGGCACTGTCACAGCCGAGAATCGATTTCTCCCCGCCGTCGTTCGCAGCGTGCGAGCAGGCCCGGCCGCCGGTGCAGTCCTCGCGTCCACAGCGCGCGTTGTGCGGTGGTGAGCGCGTGCGCCGGTGCGCGGCGGTCGTGCCGCAGCGGTGCGGTGGTGCTGGCCGGGCGCGCGGTGGCGGTCGTCTGGTGGGTCGGACGGCGAGCCGCACGCGTGCTGTGCCGTGCCGTGCGGTGGCGCCGTGTCGTGCCGGGCGGGCGTGGCCGCTGCCGTGAGTCGCCTTGCAGTCCGCTCGCCGCCGCCGCCGCCTCCGCCCCCGCCGTCTCAGCCGTCACCTTCTCTTCCCCTCCTCCTCCTCTCCGCCCCCTCCGCCCGTTTTCGGTGGGCGTGTGGTGGGCGTGGGGCCGGGTAATTAGCCGCGCAAAACACACATGCCCAGCGGAGCTTAAGGCGTGAAGACGCTCGGCCGGCGGCGCGGCGTGGCTGGGATGCACTCGCTCCGCGGCCCGTGGAACAATAAAGCCGGCCCCTTCGGCGCGCCGCAACCAAGCAAATCCTGCTAAACCGTGTTAATGATGGCGCGGCGCGGCCCGGCCCGGCCGCCGCCGCCGCCGCCGCCCGCCCCCCACTCCGCGGCGCGCGCCGGCCGCCGCCGTTGGCCCGCGCGCAGGCCCCGCCCACGGCGCTGGCTCCGCCCCCGCCGCCCGTTAACAAAGCAGGCGCCGCCCTCCCCGGCCCGCTCCTCCTACTCCGCGCCGCGCCGCGCTCGCCGCCGCCGCCTTCGGGGCTTTTTAGCGCTGCCGGCCGCCGCTGGAGCAGCGCGCGCGGGCGCGCTTCCTTTTGTGTGTTTTGCATTCAATTAGGGGGGAGGAGGCGGAGGAAATTAAACGATGACAACACCGGAACTGGAGGAGGCGGCCGCGGACCCACCCCCGCAGTTGGCCAACGCCGCCATGCAGGAGAGGGGAGAGCAAGGGTTGCGAAGGACAGGTTTTGGGGAAGAGTCGGACACGACAATTGGCGGGAACAGTGATTTGGCCCTTTTGGTGTTTCATGGGCTATTTCGTATAGTTTTGATGGAATCAGAAGTGATATTTTCTAAAATTTAGATTGCGTTTGTCAACTTTTCATTTTTTTGTAAAATTTTTAAACTTGTATGAAACGAAATAATATTAAGTGTCTCAATGTGTTGTTTTTTTTTATATCTACTATTTCTAAGTAAAATGAGCGGGGCGTTTTTACGTCATTTTACATAATTTGTAATATGAGGTGCATATAAATAGAAATTTGATTTGTCGTAAACTTTGAAGAATAATCGGAAAAACCAAATTTTCAACTAATCAGATTATAAAGAACGCAGTTATCGCGGTTTCATTCGTAAGGGTCGAAATCTTCCTTAATTCAACTTTCCGCAATTTTCGCGTAGAATTCTGTTAATTCTTTGAAACAAATAACTCTTTTTAATAAGAAATATAAGTAATCCGGTCATATGTGTTGATAAACACGATTTCTATTATTAATCTTAAGATCTAGTAACACTATAGTTAATTATTCCCTTTGAAGATTAAACTTTCTTCCACTTTCACATACTGTCTAAAACAAACGAAAAAAAAGAAGAATGCTAGGGAATATTCGAAAATCTTTCGTCTTTCGTGATTTTCGTGATCATCTTCATAACATGAAGCAATTACGCCCGCTTCTCCGTGAGTCCATTAGAGCGGCGGCGAGGCGAGGCGAGGCCAACCCCCCGAAAAAAATAATCATTTTTCCCTCGTCAGTAGCCCTGACGAGGCGGGAATTTATTGCTATAACGGATACATCTGCGCCCCAACCTTGCGGTTTATGGGGCTTGGGGAGGGCTTTATCTTAAAAATACTAACTATATCTAATCTTAATCTACTTAAAACTAAACAGTGCCTCTTTGGGCTCATCGTTTTATTTACAAAAGTTATTATAAGAAAGGTAATGTTCTTTATATTGTTCATCTTCTTGTCTTTTTATTTTTGTTCATTCACTCGCTCATACATGCTTATACTATATATACAAACTCATTCACTCACACATTCATACCGCACTTCACAACACTAACACTACACTGTACGCCAACCCCCCGAGGCAGGCCCGCGCGCATTGTTGCGGGTAAGGAGGAGGGGGTGAGGGTGTGAGGGGAGGGGGAAGGGGGAAGGCGCCGCGACTGCGCGGTGGCGCCGGGCGGCCGGCGCGCGCCCTCCGCCGTCGCGCCGTGCCGCGCCGTGCCGCGCCGCGCCGGGGCGCCCCGCTGCGCAGAGCGCGGCCCTCGCTCGCACTCGCCACGCGGGCCGGCGCACGGTGTTTCGTTTGGCACATCTGGTTGGCCAAAATTAATATCTCGAAAACTACTGATTAGAGTTTTATGAAATTTTGCACACGCATTTGTACGAAGTAATTAAACATGTGTTTTAAATATATAATATGTATCTTTACATTTTCCTACAAAACTGTCAGAGTTTGAAATAGCATATGCAATAAAACAAGGAGTAATTGAATTAATAATTATACTGAGTGAAAAAATAACAAATAATTAACAGAATACTACTTTATGCATTTGTATAACTTTCTACAATGTTATTTGTTAGTATAATTAATATATAAATATAAATACTATCAGAATTGTTTAAACCAATTTCTCACTTGAGCTTTAATATTATACACTTTTGGCTTCGAACTTACTAGTAATTTTGAAATTGTTCAGAATCATAGGTGTGATCACATTCATCAGATAAAGATGGAGTAGCTAAAATGTTTTGCACTTCCTCTGATAAAAAATACACTTTTCTTTTTGGGCTTTTTCCCAGGCTGGAAATATACGGATCAAAGAATATTAACAACCTGTGTAGGCAGGAGGGAATTAATTTGGTTAGTGACATCTTTTTTAATGACAGATGTTTTCTTAGTGAACATGAATTAAAAAGTCTGCAGTAACATGAGTACGAAGGCGTGAGGTTTTGCCATAAAAATAACCTTTCTTCCACTATTCGGCTTTTCCGCATAGAACTGTAATGGTATCAGATATACTAAACAATCATCACTATGAACCAAGTCTGCAAAAGTTTGCTTGAAACGGCTCTGATCACTACTTCCATTACATCCTCACTTAGAAATTAAAATAAAATTATATTCCTGATCTGATAATTGCTGAATAATTTCGTTCTGCACAGTGCATATGCGATTGACAGTGTGATTAAAACGACATTGTTAAATTATTTCTGCGGAAGATTCTGTAATAGTGATACTATTTTCAAGGGGACGACATTTGATTTGCCCTGTTTTTGCTGGATAATAAGAGGAATAAATAGTACAGTCGTCATCTTTCGCATTTGCACGCATTTCCTTGTATTGGTTCACAGAGAGTTTAAAATATCTATCATTATTGACAATGCTTCGCCTGCGGTCGTTTGTCGAGGTTTTCTGTGAAGAAGAAATCAAGCTTTTTCATTTTTGTGGTCTGTTGTGAGGAGGCGGTACTTAGTTCCCAACGGTTGGTTGTATCTCTCTTGCCATGAGTACGTAAATTCGTTTGCGTAGGTAACGGTGTTTCATCCACATTTGTTCTCTCGGCTAGTTAGTTTGCTTTTCTTCTCTTTGATCGCTCAATGCTTTCCCCAAAAGATTTGGTCGAGAGACCCACAACCTGACAGTACTTTCGTATGGAATGGCTTAATACACAATGTCCTAAATCAGTACATGGCCATCTAACCACTTTCTATGCGACATTACGAAGGACCCTTTATTTATGAAGCACTTTGTTGCGCACTATCTTTCACTTATTTTAGCACACACGACGCTGAATGTGTGTTTTATAGATTATGTTACTTCTGTTGAACACTCTTGAAGATCTTAACACACCATTATATTATTTTAATCCACATCTCTGTCTGTGCGCGAATCAGTTTCGCGCAATACTTCCCAGAGCGCATGCCTAGTGAGTGAACGCACTGTCATTGAAAATAGGTGATAATGATCAGATATGCACTTCTTTGCAAAAAGTGTGACAAAAATATTGTAAAGAAACCTTTTTAGAATGCATGTATATTAATTTCAAAGCGGAGAAATGCGGAGCGAATTTTGTAGCTCAACATTTATTTTCAATTTTCGAATACACGCACATGTTTTAAAGTCGAATTTTGGGTACGAATTTCTAAACCTACTTGCCTTTGAAAATTACGAAACAATTTCATATTAAAGAGCATACCTTTCTGACGATTTTACTTTCTGGAATTATAAAATATGCGTAAGGAGAACGCTACGAATAGAACTGAACTGCGTGCACTTCCGAACGGAACTTTGCGGCTCGGCGCCGGCTATCATTGGGACGTAACTTGACACCTCCCCTGAGACCGAATCTTATGAATTAGCACCTTATAAACACCGAGGCCATGTGCCCTGGATATTTATCTAAAGAACGGATCAATAAGATCACCAAAAAATGGAACTTCGGAAAATGGATTTTGGCCAGCTGGATGTCTCAAACGAAATTCGTGCGCCGCCCTCACCACCGTCATCGCCGCCCCCGCCGCCTACCCCTCCGCCGCCACCACCGTCGTCGCTCCCACCGCCTACCCGTCACCGCCGTCGCCATCGCTGCCACCCACGCCGCCCCTACCACCATCGCCACCAACCTCGCCGCAGCCGCAGCCGCCGCCCCTGGCGCCTACCCCATCGCCGCCACGGACGCCGCCCTCGCCGCCGCCCCCGCCCCCAGGACGGTGGTAGCGGCGGCGGCGGGGGTGGCGGCGATGATGGCGGCGGCGGGACGAAGGTGGTGGAGGTAGGGGCGGGCGGTGGCGGCGGCAGCGGCAATGTTGGCGGCGGCGGCGGTGACGAAGGCGGCGGAGGTAGGGACGGCGGTGGCGGCGGCAGCGGTGGGGATGGGGACGTGGGCGGCGGCGGCGTCGCCGCCACTACCACTGCCACTAGCTCCCATCCAGGCTCGCCTCCGTTGCCCACGCCATCGCCGCTCTCGTCCCTCCTTTTACTCCCTCTGACGCTTACTCCATATCCCACCCCTTTCCCACCTCGCTCCTTACCCCTCCCCTTGAGATCCTACCCGACCACCTGCGCCGCCCCCGCCCGTTCCCTCAATCCCTGCCCCCCATGACCTCGCTCCCGCTCGTCCATCTCGGTTGCTTCCGCCTCCGCATCCACTTCTACGCCGCCAACCCTACGGAGGTGGTCGCGGCGACCACGCTCGCCGCAATGAATTGTAGCGTATTTGTTTGCATTCCGCTCGGCGCCGCTGCGGGACCGCCAGCCGTGTAATGCGATCCTGTCTCCCATTGGGCGCGCTGGCAGCTCTGTTCCGGAGGCTGGCTGCAGGCGCCGCCAGGGCTACCAACTTCCGATTGCGAGCGCCATGTTGGATCGAGTTTATTCTTCCGGCTGTATAAATAGATCTCTAAGTGAATTTGAAACCGGGAATATGTTTTGAACTTTAGTAAATTATTTAATACTTAGGAACTTAGAAACTTAACTAAATTAAAAGTAGAATCGAACATATTTATTTCTGCTGCTCAGTATTTATCTTTTCTTTTTCATTAAAATAATGTGAGTAAAAATACCTATTAGAACATTCTATTGAAAGTGAATTTGTCGTTCAGTTATTTTACTAGGTTGCTAATAACAGGTACTTTTTTATATGGTTTGCTAAATTTCCTTTCATGCTTCTCAGAAATCTGTTCATTCCATGTTATTTGCTTTCTAAACAAGTATATTAATTATTCAGTGTATTTAACCCTCGATTCGCAAACAAACACATTGCAATTGGTAATTAATTCTTCTGTTTATGTTTTTCAGCACTGAATTTCTTAATTAAATAGTTTCATGTAATAAAATCTTTGGTTGATATGAAACAGTGAGTAATTATCGCGTGAAACGAGTGTATTGTATAACATTTCGTACAAATTATTAGTTAATTCAGTTGTATTTGAATTTTTCATTTTTCGTGAATATAGAAAAAAGCAAAAATATTTAATTTGCGTAATTGCATTGAGGCGAAAGTGAATTAAAACTGGGCAGTGGAAAACGAATTGTAAAAAGTTTCGTTTTTAACATAACTCAACTATATAAATTAAATATTGTGTGTTAATATTATACGAATGCCCTCCTTAATGAAAATTGTTCCTTTCCTTTCTTGTTCATTTTAGTATAATGAAAAAGCGGCTGGTGTCCAAACAATGTGGGGTACGAAACTCCATCGAATCATCCCTAAAATCAAATCACTTTAATAGTGAAAAGCAGTCAATTTATATAAATTACTTACAGCCTAGCTTAACAAAATGTCTTTAACCACGAATAAAAATCACACAAAAATTCATGCTCAAGATTGGATGAGTTTCTTAGAAGTTTGCAAGTAGTCAAATTTCCAGTGAACACCATTAGGTCAATAGTAAGTCATAAAGTGAATTATCCTACATTAATTGCTTTACATATCAATGTGATTGACAAAAAGAAGCGTATTCACCATAGAAACAACATTCTAGAGATTATTTTTTAATTGTTTAACAATATCAGTGGTATTGCTTATTTACAGGTGAGTGTTATGTAATAACACTGGAGCCCAAAGGCACGAGTAACTTGCAACTGAGCCCACCATACCCCTAATCCTGAGCGAGGACATCCCCACTGGGAACTTCTTTGACGACTATTATTAATGTTATGAAGTTGAAGGTGAAGAGGGTAGAAAGATAGGGATGACAGGTGAGATAACTATTTCTTTAAGGTATGGGGATGGACAATATCTTCTAGAACAGAAATAAAGCGATAGGGTTTGAAATGTCTGCAAACCTCAAAATATGTCTACCCTTTCAGAACAATACAATATTTACGTACCATGGAAGTGTTTATGACCCTAAAAATGCATATTAATCTAATTTATGCCTCTCTTACGAAACGTATATGTGGGAAACCTTTTTGCTTGAGGAAGTGTCTAAGTTTTATTTTCGTCAATCCCTGATGTTACAATTCATATTATTTCGAAATGGCAATCTAGTAATTCACAGTTTTTCAGCACTGACGATGCCGTGAAACTCTCTCAAAAACCATTTTTCTGTAGAATTCTTCTTGAATTTTCTAGAAGGATTCGTCTGAAAGTAATACCAATCGATTCTTGCCGAGCAGATTGAATGAGTGGAATTGATTTTCGGTGTAGATGGCCAAAACCCACTTCAGGTGCTCCTCCCCCCCAAGACACAAATTGTTCAGGATTCTCATAAAAGGTTCTGGGAGAATCCGAGAAAAATGGTTATTTTTTCCATCACCAGACCACGAAGTATGGAATTGACACATCATTTGCTCCGAATAGTGCACCGTGAGAAACAGGCTGACATACGGACACGTGCAAGTTACCGGATTACTAAATGTATGATCTAATTTTGGTTTTTCATTATCCATCCTCAGACTACCAACCCCTTTGGTTTCGTCTACTTTTGTGCGAGAGCTACTGTGTCACTTGCAGTACGAACGCGGTTCATCGCTTCAGCCTCCTGGGCGAGGCCACAATTCTTTAATCGCCTTCGCCTCTGCTGCTCATTAACTGTGCCTCACCTGCATCGTGCAAAAACAGCTAATTAAGAGGAGCGGTGATATATTTTCTTGGCGCTTACAGTCACCGCCACCGCTTCCGTCACCATCACCGACTCTTTCGTCACCTCTTTGACCTAATTTTTTTAACATCGCAGTTTTCATATCCCATTCCATTAAACCCACCTTCGTTAATTCTTCCGGAATTACTGCCATCTCTTTCTCTGCTTATTGTTGTCGTCTTTGCAGTTGCTACGCCACAATCGTCATTGCTTTCTCCATTCCAACTAGCTCTCGTAGGTACTTCTCCAACGCCTCTACCTTCCATCACCATTGCGAAGAAGCCCACCTCGTACCCTGGAGCTCCTGGAGAAGTCTCCTCACCAAGTAGGTCCCCCACGCCTTAACGACGTCTCATTTAACATTCCGGTACTTGCTCTTTCAGGGAAGAAATAAAGGGAGTGAAAAGAGGTAGGAGAAACACGGACGCAAATTTTCTTCGGAACACTTTAGTGCGAAAAGATATGATAAATGAGGCACATTCATTAAGGAGATATGCGGAAGTTGCAGGCTATGCGAGTGGTAGTAAGGACGTCGTACTCTCGGGACAGTGATAAATAGAAATGCTCCCGGATCTGAGAGAAAGTTGCTGAAAGACGACACAAACAGAGTCGACGCCCTGGGATTTACCGTTTTTTAAGATAAAACGCCATTAGATTAAAGGAGATCTAAGCAAAGAAGCAATATTTTCTCCTTTTCGGCAGCATTGTATTATCGGCCAGAGTGAACAGTGTCGTGAAAATATTTGAAAGAGTAATAAAATCATTCGAAATAATAGCTCATTAAATAATCTCAGAAGGACGGCCTTCAACCAACGAGTAGAACACTTAGTAGAAACTTGCGTTACTTATAGTACAAACTCCAAAGTATACGCTCAATGCGTGATGACAGACGATTCAAAATACAAGATACAGCGTAAAATAATGTAAAATATATAATGCAATATGTGAAAGACAAGAAGTCGCTAATGACCTTGCTGTTAAAAAGCGACTTATAATAAACCAATAAAAAAGACGATTAAAAAGTTTTATAAATTTATAACCCTGTGATCATGACACAATCTTAAGTTTACTTCTAGTATGTATGTATTTGGCATACGCCCCCAATTACGGTAATACGCCCCCAATTCGGCTTTCTGAATTAAGAGAGGATGATAGATTTTCGACACCTAAAATGGACCCAGACACAATTACATACGCGGTGCAAGTAGGAATGACTCCTGGTTCCTGAAGATCCTTGTCTGGGAAGGTTGGGGGAGAGAATTCCTCTGGTCAGTGATGATCATACCCTAAAATACTTGGGAGTGAACTAAGCTATCTGGAACGGCTTCCCATGTAAAGCATCCATATCGAATTTGATGGAAGCAGTGACGAGGCTACAGAAGGCGCATTGAAAGCCTACTCAGAAATTGGCATTGCTTCACACCTACATAATGCCACATTACCTCTACCAATTAGTTTTATCGATGCTCAGGGAAGCGGACTGTCAAATCAGAATGGCAGTCAGTTTCTACACCTGCACATGAGTACTGCAGATGGCTTATTTTATCTGGCCAAGAGAGATAGAGGAAAGGAATTGCTGCGGCTCGCCCAACACGTTCCTAAGGTAGCGCTGAACCTAGGGTTACGACTAGAAAAATCTGGAGATCCCATTTGCAGATGACTGAGCTCCTGTCCGAGTTTCTACCAACGGACACTTAAAACCGCCAAAGCATTGAGACTCAACTGGCCCTATACTTAACCAGATTTAAGAGCTTATAAGAAGAAATCCGCGTTATTAAATTTAAGAGCTTATAAGAAAAAGTATATCTATTTCAAACTCGTAGGACCTTCAGTTCGCTTAGATTGATTGGTAATATCAATTGTGCAAAAAAGTATCTGATCGGTTTAAGCGTTAACGTTGACTACAGACTGACGTACAGACATTTTGCCGCCAATGAAATGTTCGGTGTCAAGGACCTACAAAACATGAATTCTGACTACACAACGTGTTAGACGAAGTGATTTATCATATAGGACCAAAATTTATCCTCGTTTTCATTACCCGCGCCTGACCATAGGAGTTTTTCTATCGCAAAATCACAGATTTAAGTTACACTATTACCATTCTTTCGAAGTAAGGCGAGAAAGTAAAAATAATTGAATGAATGTGTAAAAGATATATTTCAATGTCATGAACTTTTTCGTAACAGACGCCATGAAATTATAGTGTGGTAAAAGTATTATTTGTTGCTTTTTAAGTAATACTATTTTTGTTTTGTCGTTTAATTTCTCCAAGGTCTTATGAATCCCACTATTGTTAATTCTATCTTTTTTTGAAAATTCTTTCCGAGTTGTGAAACCGGAACCAGTCAGATGGAAAACAAAAATCCTGGCTACTCAACCCATGCTGTTAAAATTCAGCCTTGTCACAGAAATTTCTCCCTTTCGCAATCAAGTTTGAACGCATGTGTGACGTGCGATTCGGATCCGTCTGTCAGTCTGCAATGGATTGGCGTCCGTTACAAGGCTACTCGTGCATCCAGCGCGATCTCATCAGAAATTCTGACGTACGACACATTCGAAATGCATAACGTAGGCTGATTGAGAACGCATTCATGGAAGACTCGCTATATTTTGCGAGGTGTAGGAAGAGAGATGATTGCAAAAGAACATAAAGCAGCGTAACGAGATGCCATCAAGCGAAGTTATTTCGGAAAAGACTATCTTATTGGCTCCCATCTGCTACCTTCGGAAACGAAAACGTGATACGTCGTATTGATCCTGGGGAAACAATTGAAAGTGCAGTTTCATATATCTGGCCAGAGTGAATGCGACCTGCCATACTAGAATTGGATGATATTCGAATGAGATGAGACGATTTGCAGTGATTCATTCAGATACAGTTGAGTGGTTTCCTACGTTATTTTCAATAATTACCTTGCAACCCATTTCGAAACTATTATTTCATTGTAACAGTAATTACAGTGCCTTCCTATGAGTAGGAATTAATACATAAACCCATAATGATACCGCGCCTTGTAGTAGCACTGTCCGTGCGGGCGGAGAGGCTTAAGTATTCCTATGAAATTAGGGGTTATGCCGGCGGTAGCATAGCTACTAGTAGGGTCTCCCTAGTCGGATTGGCTTTGGTGGAGGAGTCAGACGATGGAATCCCTCGACGACCTATCAGGCTATTCAAGCTTCCTTTTTTATCGGGCAAGGGTGGGCAGGACTCTGTAGGCGGGAGGGAAGTCAGCTTGTCTAGGAGAAGGTAACCCCGAAGAAGAATTCAACGATCCTCCAGACTGGAGGGTTTCGGCGTAGAGCCAGCACCCCTGCCCCTATCAAAAAGTGCTGGATTGCTAAATGTCCCAGAAAAATATAACCGAAAAGCCCAGGAAACGACAATGCAAACAAAAACGGTTTATGAATATAGGAACATGGAAAGTATGGAGTTTTAATCTAAAAGTGCACAAGTGATTGAGAAAGTAAATGGGATGTTGAAATTGCTGTCGTTTTCAGAAACGAAAAAGGGTCAAGGGATAGAGAAAGTGAAAGGCTACATTCATATATTTAGTGGTGTGAACAAAGAAATTAGAGTAAAGAGAGGAGTCTCCATCGCCACATCAAAAAATATAAAAATAGTATTAAGAGCTAGGCATGCGTCAGTGAGAATATTTTAAAATATAAGGAATAGAGATGTATTCAGGTTATATGCCCCATATGACGATGCTCCTGAAACAGATAAGATTGTATTTTCTAATCAATTGAGGAGTGTTTTAGATTGAATCGCTAATAGAAAAGATGTATTTTTACTTGGGGATTTTAATAGTAGAGTAGGAGGGCAAGTTCAAAATGTTGTGATCAGAAGGTACGGCGAGGAAACTGTGCATAGCAATGGTAGTAGTGTATATGCAATATAGTTTGAAAATCAGGAATGGATTCTTTAAACATAAGGATATTCGCAAATTTACATGGATTAGAGGAACAAAAAAAAACAATAATAGATTATGTACTTGGCAAACATAAAAACAAAGCTAAGGTGGAAGACATCAGAGTATATAGGCGGTGCTGAATGCAACTCAGATTACTATTTGCTGAGGTCAAAATTATATCTTCTATTTGTGAATAAAAGCCAACAAAATGATGTTCAAGACACACCGTTTAGCATACAAATCCCGAAATATAAACTTCATCTTGCAACTAACTCATCAATAAATTTTCTATATAAATTCAGACTCAGTGGAAAGCTATCAAATGTAGATTACACAAGTACCCGATCTCTCTTCGATGGAATAATAAGAGCTACCCATGAAGTTGCTTATGAGAGCTTGGGAGAAGCAGAAGGAAAATAAGTGATAATGGTGGAATAGTTCTTTAGAAAAGAGAGTAAGAGATAAAGAAAACGCTTATAGAAAATGGCTAAGTACTCAAGATGATGACAAAAAGATGTACTGTCAAATTAGCTGGGAAACAAAAAAAGGAAATTATAAAAGCAAGGAAATGGTGCTTGGGAAAAGAAATGTGAAGAAATTGAGCAATGCAACAATGAAGAGTATATTATCAAGAATTGATGAAAGAAGGCAGAAAAGAATTGATCAATATTTACAATATTAATATGGGAGATAGTGAATATAACATGGAAGACATTACAGTAAATGAAATTGGAAAGGCCCTTAGAACATCTAAAAACGGAAAGTCTCCAGGCCCAGAAACAGTGTATATGGATCTGTTAAAAAATGGTCTTAGTGTACTTCTCAAAATACTCTGCTAACTGTACAACAGATGTATGAAGGGAGAGACGCTGCCAGAAGACTTTAGAAAAGGTTACATTTCTAACATATACAAAAAGGGTGTCAGAAAACAATGTCGGAATTATAGAGGAATAACTGTACTCTGTAGTAATGGGCGGCTGTAGGGAAAAATTCTAAGATTTCGACTTGAAATAGAGCTTATAAATGTGAAAGAACAGAGCGGTTTTAGAGCTGGACGCTCATGTACTGATAATATTTTTAGTATCAGACTAGTTACCGACCAACGGCTTGCCCATAATTTAGAAACTCTCCTGGTATTCATAGATTTAAAAAGAGACTACGACACAGTTCCATTAAGTAAACTCTGAATGGCAATGCAGAAACAAGATGTTAAGGTGTACTTATTGAAAGCTGTTAACGACCTATACAGCAATCATGTAAGTCAAATTAAAATTGGACGAAACCTTTCTGAACCATATTCAGTAAATAAAGATTTACGGCAAGGGTGTTGCATATCTCCTACTCTGTTTAAATTATATTTAAAATAAGCTTTAAAAAACTGGAGGAGAAACTGTTGAAATCTGGGTGTACAAATTGACAATTCCATGCGCTATTCTCTTAATTATGCAGCCGACCAAGTCATCTTCGCTGAGGAGGAACATGATGGTTTGTGTATGGTGCGAAAACTTCATGAAGAGTAGGGGCTGGAAATAAACTTTAATAAAACAGAATATCTGGTTGTATGAAGAGAAGCCAAGACTGTGTTTTCCCAACGGACCAGAATTGAAATCCTGCCAGAATGTAACCTATCTAGGTACTCAAGTAGCAGAAAATGGGGGGAGTACACAAGATATTCAGAGTAGACTATCAAAAGGGAAATTAGATATAAGGCAATTACATCCTTTAATACGGAATCAAACTCTGAGCAAAAATGATAAAAGAAGATTATATGAGACTATCGTACAGAGTATTGTCACATATAGGTCTGAAGTTTGGGACATATCGAAAGGTAATGAGAATAAACATACATCAATGGAAATGGACTATTGGCGAAGAAGCTTTGAATTGACATTGCTAGACAAAGTAAGAAACTAAGAAATTAGAAGAAAAACTGAAGTGAGTTTCAACATTATGGACACTATTCAAATTAAAAGGCACAAATATTATAATCACTTAAACAGAATGGGTGAAGAACGATGGCCACTAAAGCTCTGGAATTGGAAACCAACATCGAACAGAAGACGAGAAAGGCCCAGAAGTACATGGTAGGAAGGAGTGGAGATAGCGATGGTTAGAAGAGGATTAACTGCAGAGGATTGCAGTGGAAGACTCAAATGGAAACTGGGATGCTAGAGACGCCTTATCGTGTAAAATACAAGCACTCCTCGTCCTCCTCCTACTACTACTAAACGCATAATTTGTACGCACGGTGGCCGAAATATGACATACTAGTATGTAGAGATATATCCTCTAGTATGTAAAAAATATATCCTCTTTTTTATTGATTTTATCATATTTTTATTTATTTCAATTTTCATGAATTCAATGCGGACATAACATGTGTTATTTTGAAAGCAAATAGAATATAAATTGTCGACATGATCACAACTATGTCTTATTTGAGTGTTATAACAGAAGTGTCTAGATTTTACAGAATAGAATGGGGCATGAAAGAGTTTTAAACTTATCAATTCCATTTTTGGGGCATAGAAGTTTAGATATTCTCCGAAAAGTGTATTTCTGTGAAAACCTTTACCTCGATTTTTTGTAGCATTTCTAACTTTCAACTTTGATATTCCGAATATATGTTATAAACAAGATGTTAAAGAATCGAAAATATCATTTTAGAGTTGTGGTTATTCCCTTTCGAGGTCTATATCTAAGTTGCTTCGTCCCAAAACCAACTCCTATTCCGATTTCTCGCAACCGTCTTCTTTTCTCTTACGCGGAGGAGCGGGCTCTGCTTGTGGAAGTTCTTTGCGCATTGAGCGCCCCCGGGTCCCAACCTCGTTCCGTGGCTGAGGGCGGTTTAAATCCCAGTGTTATACGGGTGGAGCGCTTCCCGCAACTGCTAACTTTATTACGATACCAATTATTTCCCCGGTTTATTGCGGCCCAGCACCTCCCACCCCACTACAGATAGGCGCCACGAAAGCCCTCCCCCTCCCTCTCTCTTCGCTCCTTTGGGCCGAGCCGCGCTCTTATCGCTGGTTCTTCGAATCTTCATACTTGGTGCAAAGAAATTCGTTCAAAGAAATTCGAATGCATTTTTAATATTTTTTGATCGGTCTTCAGCGACTTTTACATTACGTGTCGTTAATATTCGTAATAAAATTTAACTTGAGAGTATGTTTATACTTATATTTCTTTTCACATTCCAGAAGAAATACCATAAGCGTAGGAAACCATTACTGTAAACATATATGGTTCCAAAACTGTTCAGTTTTCTTGAAATATTTTAAATTATTTTTCATGTCGTGCATCAGTTGACTATTAGAAATCTTATTAAAGATGCAAAAGAAATTAAAGGGTTCGATTTGTCAAAGTTGAAGAGGGTCTGAGATCATGTTAGTGCGCTATGCATCCTAATTTCTATGAGAGGAAATTTTCGGGATTCTTCCCTGCATCCGTTGGTAATGAGAATTTTCAAAGGCAAATGTCATTTATAGAATTTATTCGACGCTATGAAATGTCTCTGTTCTCATGAATTAACAATCATGTCGAAGATTCTTGGCCTTGATATGAAATACAACACAATTTTCAAGAGAATACATTGACTCGTAGATCCCATTCTTTATTAGTCAGGTCGATTATGTATTATCAGGTGAACGACCCTTAGAATAGCGGTCAAAACCCTGGTTTTCTTCTGTGATCCAAAACCCTTTCTACCCATTTGGGATGTTTGATAATGCTTTGTGAAGGATTTTCTCGGGTTCCCTCTTTTCCCTTGCTTTCATTCCAACCTTGCTTCAACATTATTCATATAATTTCATCCTAACCATATAGTAATTAAATGCATTTATCCTTCCGGTATGGCTGTAAGATATAGTATTGGTATAGGAATGAAGTTAAAATAAAAAAGTACCCTAGTAACTAAATTCATTCAATTTGCATTTCGTGCGTTAAAACGTATGAAAATTTTTTCATAGAAATAAGCTACCACCTACAATTCACCTTTGCGTTTTGTATTCATTCGTTTTTTACTCTCAATAACATAATAATTCCAATACAGTTCATTGATTCGAAGTGTCATGTTTCAAGTTCCAAGAAACAAACAAATATCACTGAACACCTAGTACTAATATTTGTACCGAGTACTACTACTAATATTTAATACCGAGTACTATTATCGTAACCTACGGTGTCTCGTAAGATGGAAAGAAGGATCATCTTGTATTACATCGTGCACCTTTTCTTTTGTTCGTTCGTCGGGTAACGTCCCCGAGTAGGATAAAGGTCCGCCTTCTTCTTCCGTGTCGCGAACGCTGTGTAGCTTCCTTGCCGAGGCCCCCTCCTCAGATGCTCCTTCAAGCGTTGGGCAAACATCGTTACGTGTTATTCGGTAATGAACCAAGTTACGACCTAATTCAGAGAACCTCCCTTCCAGCCCCTGTGCTTGAAACTCTCAGAAGGGGAGGTAAATACGCTAATGGAAAGGAAAGCAAATCTGCTCACAAAGGGAGAATAATTGTTCGATGGATCTGCTCATTTTATTGCTCACTGCCAAGAACAAACAACAGCTAGCCCCTCCAGGTTATTCGAGCCGAAAGGAATTTTGCCCATTCTCTGAATAACGATTCACTTTCTTTTATTAGGGTATATCGGATTGCTAATTAAATCTTCCATCTTTTATTTACAGTGTCTCTTATTTACGTACAATTTAGAAACATCACATTGCTAAGGAAACAAACGTTCTCAAATGGCCATCTCTGTGTATCAATATTACATACGTCAGTAGATAAGAGGCTAGTCTTATCAAATTTCTCGTTTATATAATTTTTTATTTTTAATAAATATATAATTTATTTTTAATTTTTAAATTTGATTTATAATAATAATAATTTTAAAAAGTCTCCCTGTGCCATTCGTGTGTTGCAAATCTCTTTAATCGCCGTATATGATATCTAAAAATGGGTATTTGTTACTTTTAAAAATATATTTATTTTTATTTATAAAATATAATAATTATTAATATTCGCATGAGCCACTTTGGTCTACGTTTATTTCAACTCGTGTGTTTCTCTTTTTGTCCTTCCTAATCCTTTCGTAATATTCCTCCTTCCTTTACACAATCCATATTCTCCCGGTCTTCTCATGGGTTTTTCCTGAAATAAGAATTTTGTATGTTTTGCGACATGGGTAGAGATTTTAATATAGTTTTGTGTAAGTAGTAAATTCTTCAACTCTTTTCAGTTTGTTTAACGTAGTTACACACGTTTAGTGTTTTATCACGATATTCGAAAACTTTGCTCTGAGCGTGTTGCTCACGTTGCTTGGGTGCTATTCATTATTGAGTGACGATAAAAAGTATTTTTCTTTTTCTAATTGTTTTCGTCGATTGATGTGTAAATTTCATGGAATTTGTGTTCTCCATTTTTAAGTGATCTTTGGATTTATCTCAGTATTAATATTAGACCGATTTTTGTCCTCTACACTACGTTTTTATTAGAGATTCCGCAGTAGAAAGAACTTCTGAACTTTTACATTTTACTTTTTCAATGTCTAAGGTCAGCATTGATGAGTATTACCTTTTTATTACACAGATATCTTTAATTATAGACTGGTCATATTGTTAATTCTGTTCTTAATTATTTTTTGATCCGTTTCAGCCAATTATTAATATTTTTCAAATTTCAGATAGTTTTTCAAATAGTATTTGAATTCGTTCTTTCTACAGATTTCACTCTTGAGAACATAGTTTTGATGTTTCAAATGTATCTTCTTTTCATATACGGAATTTGTACTCAATTTTTGTAGCCTTTTTTCTTTTTCTTCAAAAGTTATTTAAAGAAATGTGAATGAAATATTAATTATAAATGAAACAAAAGGCGACACAGATTATTTCTAAATTAATTCTAATCAAATATTTCTCAATCCAAATTATAAATCTTATCAGTCAGTTATTTATTTTAATGTTATAATAAGTTAAAATTCAGTTATTTTTAAATAAAAATTCTTCGGCAACGAAAATATTTTTAATCAAAAATTTCGTCAATTTTAAAACGGAACCACCTTCATTACTGGTGGATCTTCAAGCAATTAAACTGGTGGTGTACTCTTTCTACGTCTGCCTTGCGTTCCCTGTGATTGCCCAGGCAGGTCTTGGGGGCAACTCGCAGGAAGTTCGTTTCGTCTAACTGCTTATCTGTCGGATCTCATCTTGCCGAGAGGTTTACTTTGGAAATTGCTTTTCGACGGCTTCTTGTACACTTCCTTCCGTCGTCCCGGGAATCACGCGATGTGTACGTTAGTCTCGGTTTTTGCAATCACACTGGCGGGAATTGGAATGTCGAGAAGGTTTTTTGTAGCTTGCTTCAACATTTGTACACAAGAAAGAGATCTACGAATTAATATACAAATGATGAGTTGTGATAACGCGCAAATGACTTAATATTTTATAATGTGTACGGGGACGATACATTGTGTACGTAATGTTAGCGTAAGGGAACTTCTGGTATTATGGAATAGTTGCGTAATATGGAATATTAAAGTTTCTCTTTAGCAGCTCTGCCTGAAAACGACAATATCATAAACTACTTAAGAACGGCCCCAGTGTACCCCTCATAATGTGTCATTTGTCTGTTGCCATCAGAGCGTGGCGTTGAGAATTGAGAGCACAAGTGGACTGATTACAAAGAATCGCGAAAACAAGTGACCTAATTGCACCGATGATAGATGGCTTTTAGGCTGTTGTTGCTCTCGCTGCGGGTTGTAGTTAATCCACTTTTGCTCTCAATTAGGATTCGTTTTTTGTTCAGTAAATTTCAAGAGGAAAGTTTTCAATGCTCCTTATTCTTTATTATAAGTGATCTTTTTTTGCATTGAAATTGAAAATAATGTGTAACCAAAGAGTAACAGTTTGTCGTGTAATGCTGTTTTCTAGATGCAATTCTTACTCACAGTTAAATAGTATTTTTCCAAGGTGGAAGTGAGGTCTGATCTCATGGAATTATATTTCTTATTAATTTTACTGAGCTGACGAAGAGGGAGATCCTTATATTTGTACAAAAGGACTGAACAATATTGAATGAATATCTAGTTGGGTGCTATATTTTTATCAATAAGAAGAACTACAAAATAATATTATAAAATAATGTTAATGATAATAAATAATGTTTGAAATAGAGGGTATGTAACAGCAGACCTGAATGTCGAAACTTAACCCCATTAAGTGTTTAAAACTTAAAACCACTCAATATTTTTAGTATTTCCTTATACATTTACAGTACATTAGTTGCTAATAAATAATAAAATAATGTTTGACTATGAATAATCGCATTTTGTTGAAATTTGTGATTTTATTCAGTTTTGAATTTTTAACAGTATCGACCTGAAGTTGGTCTATTGCTTCAAATGTAAATGATATATCCATAACTCTTGTAATTCCTCTACTCTTATTTATTTGAGTGGTGAAAATTTATGAAAACTAATAAACAGCGGTACCCAATAACCCCCAAATATCATTTACCAAACATTTTATTTATAGAAAATAATAAATTGTTTTACATGATAAATGGGGAATATTAAATTAGAGCCGATAGTAATTTATTTAACCGTAAACTTAAATTTAGTATACTGAGGTTTCCTTAAGTACTGTTGAACCGTCGGGTATTCAAACATATCCACATGTAGTCATAATTTGGCACTTATTGCGAAATAAAATTTTTATGAAAATAGCCAATACGTGAGGCCCACTCAATTGAGAACAAAAATACAGTACTATAGAGGTCTAAAAATGGTCTAAAAAGATATATTTGAGAATTTGCGAGTTGTGATGTAAAGCAATGGAAGTGGGGTTCATGTAACATTTCAATTTAAAACGTCAGATTTGTTAAATATTTGAAGATGATGAATGAGAGCAAAGTGAACGAAAGCACACGTAGATACTTTTATTTTACAAACGCCGCCTCTATAGTCTATCTGTCCAAATATTTCTGTGAATAACACTCTCTTCTAAAATGTACATACGAGTTCGTTTCAAAGTACATTTTTTGCTAACGACATGCTTTAAAATCCAGCAGAATTGAGTTGAATTTTCCTGTGCTTTGGTGATGTTCGAGATTTTAACCCCCCCCTATCATACCGATCTTTTTGAACCCTAGCGTCAATAGTTTGTGAATATTTTCCTAAATATTTGCAGTATAATTTCAGTCTTCTGGATAAGCGTTCCTGCTCTTACGAAATAGGCACCAAACCATCCACCATCCTCATATATTTTCAAAATATGAGTGCAGAATGAGCTAAGATATAGCCTGTTATTTTCTCTCTCTCAGTTGAAACATCTTGTCATGAACTCTGGTAAATACAGTATTTCTGATACGGTCTGTATTTGATGTGTCACAGAAATCCCAAACACATATTTCTGATGAATTATGTATCAACAATCGAGACACATGGAGTTATCCTTTATATGAAATATTTTGTGTATAAATTATTTATATTAATTATTCAAAATACCTTATAAAATATATCCTTGTATAAAATCATTCATTTACACTCCGTTTATGCCTTATACATTCACATTTAACACTTCCAGTTGTCATTCAAGTTTAGAATCCAAAAATCCTGAGGAACAATACTTGACAGAAAAAACAGATATGGTATGAGGGTTAAATGGAATAACAACAAAATTATCACCCCCGTAAACTCCATCTGTGAGCGTGATATTTTGTTGAATTATATTTAAAATGGCGTTCAATTAACTCATCGTTTCCCCACAGAAACGGCTAACGAATGAGATTAAACCAATGTCACAAAAACTGACAAATGTTATGTTTCTTTAATTTCTCGAAAAATGTTTTTACATTTCTCTCAAAATACGAAGTATATTCATTCCATAAGCAATCGTACATTTGAAGAGGTGAGCTTCGAGAGTGTGCAAATGAAAACCGAGTCATTTTGGTTGATTGATTCACTTTTTTAAAATTTTTTTCGTGTTTCCGGGCGCGTCAACTGCTTCGGTCATTAGTCCCGTTAGAGTAGAGCATGTTTTTCTCGGGAGATGGAGGTGATGGCGAGATCCGGCGCCGACCTACTGTCGGCTAGTGGGGTTTCCCCCTAACCAGGACTCTCCAACCAGCGAGGCATCGCCCCAGCCGGGACAAGCTCCCGACCGGCCTCCCGGAATATATGGTAGTGTAGTGCATGTTAGTGTAAGTGTGTGTGTGTAAGGGGAGAGGATAGGACAAGGAAGAGGAAGGGCAGATCGAGCGCGGTCCGTGGCCCGTTTGTTAGGGTACTGCTCCGGCATTCGCCTGGTGTCGATCAGATAGACCACGGAGTACTACCGATCAGAGCAGCCGACCGCTAGAATCCTCCAGACAGCGGTTGAATTCGACCTAGCTGAAGAGCTAGTGTCGAATATCCTGCCACCGTCAGGAGCGAGTTATTTTGGGAAAGTTTCTGTTAGGGTTACCCTTCGCTCTCTCGTGGTCTGCTTCTGCCAGCATTCCTGGCCGTGCTTAACCACGAAGCGTCAGGAGCCGTTCCCTCGCGCAAGTAGGGCTCCAACTTCACCTGCTACGGCTGCGGGGGCGCGAGGGGGGCGGAGGCAGGAGTGGCGCAGTGACGCGGGCGTGACAGGCAGAGGTCTACCTGACGGGGGAGGGGGTCGCGAACAAGTAGGGGGGCAACGAAGGGAACCGATATCGATTGTCACCCCCCCCCCCGCGCCGCTAGCAAATTGAAATCTAATTGGCAGCGGCGCCGGGGCTCCGCCGTGCGAGCTGAGTGGCGCGGCGCGCGGGATAAGGGTAGGGCGGGCGGGATAGGGGGTGTCGCGGCAACCCTCACGAGCGAGGGTGGCGCGCAGTGGTCCATGTCGGGAGGCTGAGGAAGAAGGAACGTCAATCTCTGGTTCTTAAGCGGAATGTGCGCCTTGATGCTGTACTACTTGCGGCATCGAAGTGTGCGGTGTGGACTCTTTGTTGTGAATTTTTAAAAAATTTATTTTGTCACACACGATTAAAAACTCTGTGACGTGCTACAAGGCGAAGTGTATTCTGAGAACGGTTTTTTAATTCTGGGATCCCTACCCTAAGCCATACACAAGTTAATTCCGAATACAGAAAGAAGTGAGCGTTGCATTGAGAATCCACTCAGCGTGTATTGCGTTGTGTTTATTTCAATCAATACATAAGAGGCTGGACTGTATGCTCCATAGAGAGGTATCTTTGCGAGGTAATAGGTACTAACGAGCTTATAATTTCTTCAGAAAATGTAATTGATGTGGAAAAATGCCGTTTTGGCACCCTTTCGTACACTCAGGCCTTTGTGAATTAATGAAGCGAAATAAACACGGAAACTATAAGTTTCCTGTCTACGGTGTGTGATTTTCTTTATTGCCAGAAGCAAGATAAACCCCTTTTGCCTCGTTTCGTTTAAATTGACTATTAACATTACGCTTCAATCTTAGCCCGCTTACTTCGCGCCGCTAAAGTGTTTGTATTTAAATTATGACCAACATATTAAATACACTTCGACTTATTTACATTTCTCTAGCTTTATTACTATTTCTGTAGGAATACATACAATATTGTTGTATTAAGTAATATGTAATGTGTAATAAGTAATGTAATATAATGTGTTATAAGTAATATTGTTACCAATCTACAGATCCAAGAAATACTTTTAGCTTTCTAATTGTAGAAATGTAATTGCATTGATTATATCCAAAGCTTACGTACTAATAAATATATTTATTCTTTTTGCAACGAAATAAGATATATTTTATGATTTTCTTTTGTAATAAGTATTGAAAAGGTGGCGCAATTCTTAATAATAATTTTAAGACATTTATACACTTGCATAAATATCTTCTACAAAATCTACCAAATTGTGAAAACTAAGAAAAAATATCAGGACAAGTGAAAGAATCTCAACATTCTTTAATTTGATAACTAGTGTCTGCATTATTATTTGGAATACTCGTAAGTTCAATTCGAGAAACACATATCATACAATATTTACATTGCACATTGCATGCAGTAAGTCATAATTAAAATTTAAAAAATGACTAATTATTTGTAAAGTATAACCTGTTGTAATATAATTAAAATAGTATCAAATTTATATATATATATATATATATATATATATATATATATTATAATTTCTCATAAAAATCAAAGTAAATATCATATGGCTTTAATATATGTCGTCAAGAATCGGTCTTACAATTATTTCAGTACTCTTACCAATATTTGAACGCCGCTGGCCCGGTGTCGTTTGGTTCCACAACACAGATACCATAGGTGCAGAGCATTCGGTCCCTAGAGTGCACCTCCCAGCCACTGTGCGCGTGGGAGATCGCGCAAACGGGGTGCGGGCGAAGTCTTGACGACCTGCGGGGCTGAGCACGCCCGCGTTACTGCTGATGGAGTCGGGGAGAGCGCCTCAGTGCCGAGGCTTTACTACTGTGTAAAGCTGCCTGATGCGGCGTGATGGATTCCATTTGCTCCCAGCGCGCGCTGACAGCCACGGCAGTCCACCCCTAATTCCAGAATCCTTTTTAACGCAATCTGTGGTACAGCTGCATTTTTAAGGCGAATCAACCTGTAGTATTACTGCAGAAAAATATTGAAGTCTTATTCTCGAACCAAACTACGTACCCCCATTTAAGAATAAATAAATAGTAGTATTAATTTGATTTTAGAATGTTTACTCTGTAATTTTGAGGTAATGCTTTTCAGAACATAATTCTGATAGTTAGTCAAGAGGTCCCTATCTATTCTAGCACCGTTGAAGATAATACTAGGAATGTGCAATGTGCCATGTCCGTATTGTCGATTAAATTTTAATGAAATAGTATTTTGAAATCATCAATTTTTTATTTAAAATACATTTTATTTACAATAATATAAATGCTATTTTTATTTCTCTCTCATGACATTTCATAGCTGAGTGGCAAATTGCAGTTTTTAAGTGTCAGAATGAAGTGTTTTATGAGGAATATATGCCATCATTACAAATATTTTTTTGTGGGAATTCTGATTTGGTGTTGTTGACGTTCTTATCGGAAGAAATAAAAGAGGTCATCTTCGTCAACATACTAGTATGTTGACGAAGATGACCTCTTTTATTTCTTCCAAATATTTTTTTACTGAAATGTACTACGTATCAATTTAATTAATATAGTTTCTAGTATTGTGAAAAAATTTCATAACGTATTTACTCGAAATATTTTAAATATTTTGATTAGAATGTATTGTTGAAATACATTGCGGAAACTTTGTTTTTCAATTGAGATTCATTGCATTGGTTCTCGTGAATTGATCTCACATAAGTTAAAACAAACATTATTTTAAGATTCACAAGCTCGCATATTGTAAGGAGAATATCTAATAAATAAAATATATCTAAATATTATTAACAAGCAAGTCAAACAAATGGAAAACTAATATTTCCTTTTATACTCTCGTAACAATTACACGTTTTTAGAAAATATTTTCCCGTTTGTAATTAGAATATGACAGGTCGGTTAAATAAAGTCATATAATTGGTTCTCATTTGAAACATCAAAATATCATAATGGATCGATAAATTAAACGAAACTCGACTTGAAGGTGGGCACAATGACCGTAGGTTTCGAAGAAAGACGTGTAAAACAGTTTGTCGAGGAAGCGATATGACTGAGGATTTACTGTCAAGTTACTCGTTGTTGCAGTTGATAGAAATTCCGATACCAGCTCCAAAATTATTGGGGTGTTAATCTGAGAAAGAACTTTTTTAAATTCTTTTTTAATCGATTGTAAGCATATTGTTTCAGAGAGCACTGGTGGCATTGATTTTGTTTAATGCTGAAATTGCATGCAATTTCGGGATTCAGTAAAAACACCGTCTCTAGAAAGTGTGTATAGAGGTTAAAATTTATTTCCAGGATGCTCATACAATGTACCAAAGATCATCTTTGTTTGTAAGAGCTTCAAACTCAGGCGCTAAAAACAACTAATGATCACTTTTTTGTATATTATATTTTCTTTCATGCATTCATGAAATAACTTTGCTCTTTCGCAATTTTAACATCAGTGATAACATATGAAGTCTATTTTGAAAATGTAATGTTTTGGAATATATTGTGAAAAAGGTCGTTATATAAACATTCGCAATAAGATGTTTGGGGACGTTTGCCTCCATTTAATATACCTATTGCCTCTGCTGCTCACATTTGTTTTGGGATTAACAGCACCCATCTGGTTTAGTCTCTAAAAATATAACTTATCCGAGCGACGCCTTGAAAGAATACTTCATTATTTGTAATTTATCTAATTATTTGTATATTTAGAAATAAGTAAAGGTATTTCATTATAACATGGCTTATTATTCATGTGTTGAAGCATTCAATTAAAACTGAAATTACACAATCAGTTTCTGTACAAGTATTTTATTCATAATAATCCACTTGTACACTCCTACGTTCATATATTATCCACATGAATATATTTGGTTCATAGGTTCGTTATGAATTTATATAATTATGTTGGGCCTATTTTAATATTGAAATTACTACTTTGTTTACTTTTAGTTACTTTTTCGATAATTAGCTTCGCCTTAAGACGCCAGAATTTATCAACAACGCTTACCAAGATATACTTGTACGTGCTAAAGAAATCTCTCTGTAATAAATATGCATTTTCTCAGAAAACAGCAATAATGCAGGTTTTATCATGACTCCAGTTGGTATTAATCCACATAAATTTATCACATATTCCAAACTACATAGACTGCCCCAACCAGAATTGCAGCACAAGCAATGGCGAGGAAGAAATATCCGAAGACGCACATTTGTCCTTGCACATTCGCACCTCATCAATTCTCTTGATTAGTCACATTTTACTTAGTTTACGATTGCATCAATTTTTGAGTTTGGATTTTGTTTGCTATTTGAAGGCATTTGTAGTAATTCTTTCGTTCCGAATAGTAACGAGGGGAAAAGGCGATGCGCATTTGATTCCATGGAATAAACAAATACCGTCAGAGAGGCTTCCTGGTGCAATGTCGAACTTTCAGAATCTTGCTTGTCGGAATATTTACTTTTTCACCAGGATACATAAGGAAAACTGTGTATTTTTTTTTTTACAGGAAAATGATAAAGTTAGGTGAAGATAAAAACACATTTTCATTTTGTTATTGTTTTTGTTAGTTTTCGATATATTTTCTATTTTATTTACTAATTTGGTTATTTATTTAACGATTTTCTGACGAAAGAACAGTGTCTTAATTACAGAGTAGTTTCACTATTAAAATTTTAAACTACTGTTACCACAACATCTAACGATTTTGCAATTAAGTGCACAAATGTTTAAGCGAGGCATATAAAGTTCGCGGTTAAGGTAACTAGCTTAATAGTGTTTGCGGGCTCTTCGTCCAGAAAAAGTGGCGTGAGGTTTAAAAGTAAGGGTTACTATCACTATCACAGTTTTATTAATATGAAACTTGATCCGGGATGGCGGTACGCCACTTGATACCTAGCTCATGACAGTCTTTGGGAGAAGTTATTTGACAGTTATTACCCCAAAAGCGATATTAAATCCCATTTCACACCTAAAGCAAATACATGTTTCATTATAGTGGAATACATCAGTCATATTTGAAATTACTAATTGCAATAAAATTAAATATTTGGGGTCGAAAGGATGTTTATTCCTAAAGTTGATGTTATTTCTTTACCATCTGTTAATTTAGACTAGGACGCTTGACAACTGAAGATTCTTGTCTGTTAAAAAAGCTCCGTAATCTTTATTCTTATTTGTTATTCTTATGTCTTTATTCTTACTCGTTACCTTTATTAATTATTGCTATGTACAGCAAATAACGATGTTATAAAACTTAACACAAAATGAAAACAAGGAAAGAATTTGCCATTCGTGCATACACCTAACCTTTGGCGAAATGTTTATACAAGGAAGAATAAACATGAAATAAAGTAATGAGTGGTAATGAACTTCATTCATCTCGGTTTTTTGATAGAACACATTAAACATATTTTCGTATGAAACCACCAATTTTCATCATACTTCCAGCATGCTTTGCACTTACATTCTCCCCTTCAGTGTGCGCGTGTACTCCCCTTTGTGGATTTGGTTTTGATTGATTGATTTTTTCGTGTTTCCGGGCGCGTCAACTGCTTTAGTCATTAGTTCCGTTAGTGTAGTGCATGATTTTTCTCGGGAGATGGCGGTGATCTTCCCCCACTGGATGGCGAGATCCAGCGCCGACATACCGTCGGCTAGTGGTGTTTCCCCCTAACCAGGACTCTCCCACCAGCGGGGCACCGCCCCAGCCGGGACAAGCTGTTAGTTCCCGACCGATCTCCCGGAATATGTGGTAGTGTAGTACATGTTAGTGTAAGTGTGTGTGTAAGGGGAGGGGATAGGACAAGGAAGAGGAAGGACAGATCGCGCGCGGTCCGTGGCCCATTTGTTAGGGTACTGCTCCGGCATTCGCCTGGTGTTGATCGGAGAAACGACGGAAAACTACCGATCAGAGCAGCCGGCCGCTAGCATTCTCCTCCAGACAGCGACTGAATTCGACCTAGCTTTGAAAGCTAGTGAAATCCTGCCGCCGTCAGGACTCGAACCTAGGACCTCCCGGTCAGAGGCGCTGCAGTGACATCAGTTGATGCACTGAACTACCGCTCCCGGTTTTGTGGATTTGGAGTGGAAATGAGGGCGAAATAAGGGGACGGGAAATGCTCTGGGTCAGGATAATACACAGAGGTTTCCAGACGGAAAGTAGCTCGTGCTGGCGCAGTTTGACAGACCTATATTAATCAGTCAAATATGCAAAAAATAATTCGTGCCGTTTCGGAGCACACAGAATGCTTCATTGACTAAATTTGAGCAATCTTGATCCTATTATGACCGTTATCTGATTTATTAAACATCGCTTGCAATTGAATGTGCATTCACAGAATCAAATAATAATTAAAATATTATGTATAGCAACGTAGCTAGTGTATCTTAAGAAACCCGGAATTGCTAGAGAATTTATCACAGTCATCTATTAGATACACGCGGCGTTGCCCAGGATTTCGGTAAAGAGGATTCACACTAAAATCAATCATTTCGTCACTTAAAGATTATCTTCTCGAGACGAAACAAAATATTATCATATTTACATTTTTTATTGAAGATTTATTTTAATCTCTCAACTATTTTAATTCACTTTGCCTGAGTCTTTGATAACAATCATCCATCACAAAGTAATTTCTCTTTTGTACTGAACCGAACCCCAAACTCCCGGTCTACTTCACTCACTAAAATAATTAAAAAAAGAAAAACTAAGATTATACTATGTAAATTGTCTTTTGGGTAATTATAAGGTTTACAAGACCCGAGGTAACAGTGGATCCTGCCTTGACAAACGTACATCATCCATAAGGCTTCACCTTCGCTCGGGCAACCCATAATGGTTATTTATGAATCAAGGGCGTTAATAAGATGTTTTTGCCCAAAGGGCGACTTCAAAACTCGGGCCTCTGACCTCTGGCCCGGGTCTCTGGCCCGAGGGGTTGGAAGTCGCGTGAGGGGTGAAAACATCTAGTAACGCCCATGATGCATACAAAACTTTATGGTTTACTATTTCGTTGCTAAATTAAGCAAGAATTCGAAACATTTGATAATTTTTCTAACGTCTAAAGTGAAAAGATGCATTGTAATAGTAATTTGTCCAAATGACGTCAGATAAACAAATAGAGAGTGTATATAATTACTATTTAATAATCGTTATTGGACTGATTTGTTCGTACAAAATGAAAAAATATTGTTAAGTTTCCTGCGGAAATTCTCGCAAAAGCTAACAAAACTACGAACGGAGGATTCCAGAAAATCTCGAAAAATTAATGCAAATTTTATGGTGTATTTGAGAGTTATATAACAGTGTGAACAACAGTGTAAATTGCGTTAATTAAATGGTACTTTTAGATTATTTGTTTCTATTGCTAAAAGTTATATGGAATATGTCATAACACAGAAAATAACATTTCGTGGATGTTAGTCGAATTGTCTTTCATATCTTAACGAGTAGTATTGCTACTCAAGAAGCACATACTATATCTCTAAAAAAAGGTGATATGTAACAGTGAAATATGAGTGACTGATGGAAATTACATATTCACGAGAACATTCCACAATTGCAATTTTCATATCAATTAAGCAAAATAAGGTTTATAACGAGTTATTTGACTTATTTGAGCATTATTCCATTTATTTATTGTATTTGCTTGTATCGTAACTTTAATAAATGCAATTCATAAAATTGTTGTATGTGTTGTCATTTAAGTATTACAGCGGGCCATCAAGTACTCAAAAGGCCCGAGGGCATAGAGATAACCCCCATGGGTATTAACAATACCGTTACGTGTTTTGTTTGAGATCCGTAAACACACAGCAATTGACTAGTAAACCATAAACACTATTAGCGTTTTCCATTCGCCGCACTGGTGCACACCCAGGGCTGCTTTCGTGTTCCATTTGACCGCTAGGGCGCACCAGTGCAAATAAGCGCATGTTCCATTCACACAATGACACGCAACTAGGGCGCATTCGGGGCGCCCTAAACTTGAGTTGTTTGCTCCGCTTTCGAATTTTTTGAAGTTAATGTAAGAGAAGATGGACTTTCATAGTTATTATACGAGAGAGCCGATAATTTAAGTATTGATGTGTCTATTTACAAAATTGTTTACTGTGAATATATTTCGAAATATTTGCGTTGAATTCAACCACATGTTGGCTTTCAATATGAGACCTCCAGGTGCTTGGGAGTTGGAGCCAGGGAACATAGTGAATAGTGGACCCACTGTAAACAAATTGTCTTATTTTAGTTCAATTTTTTGGCTATTCAAGAAAAATTTTTTTAAAACTTTTCGTGTTTTGCAGTATTTGAATAACTGCAAGTGTGCTTATGTGCATGTGTATGTTTGTGCAGGTCCGTCACTCACGGTCAGAAGATTTTAAGAAATTTCCAAAAACGTGTTTTTGCGTGTTTTGGGGCTGCGATCTTAAATTAGATAAAGAATTAAACCAACGCCCCCTAAATAGATCTATGTAGGTAGCGTTGTTTAAGTCTCTGTACCAACACCACCTAGACATACGTCTAGGTGGTGTGGCAATTTGCAATTTGGTCGCTCTACGACGCCATAATTTTCTTTCACGAGGATGGTAACCCTTATGTTGCCATTACTAAGTTAAAAGAATCGCGTGGCAGATTTCATTTCATATTCTTTTGTTTTATCATATTTATAACAATAAATTTGCAAAAAAACTACGAACAGTAATGCTTTGGAACTTATTAAATTTGATGAACAAGTGTAAACGGAGAAAACCAAACAGTGAGTAATGTTGGAGAATGAATGGACATTTATGTTCGACTTTTCACATTTACGTTCTTACGTGCAAATACCGATTTTCAAATGAATGTAACGAACAACTTATCTTTATTAAATTTAAAAAACACCTTATTCACATAAACATACAAAACAGTCGCCTTTCAATAGGATTCACCTACAAAACATTAATAGAGCAATTGCGGAGATAGAAGTGAACACAAATTAAAACTGAGTTCGTGGAGTTTTAATCTTTTCAAAATTTTGGAGACACAAATATGTAAATATTAAGCAAATTTGCGGTATCAAATGAAGTTCTAGAAGATTTTGCAACAGAATTTTCGGAACTAATTGAAAATGATCTTATTAGAGAATAACGCTGAAGAACATCTTACAAGTGATCTTGTTGGAAGATGTTAGCAAAAAAGTAAGCAAAAAATGAAGCTTAAATTCTAACTATTCTCATCATCTATACCTAAAAATATATGTCCAATGTCAGAGACTGAAAGAACTTATTGGAACAAAGCTACGCATAACATTTAAAAATTTTCAACTCATAAAAATACTTTTAAAACTGTCTACAGCGTCAGCGATGCCACGTTCAACTAATTAATAATATAATAGAGAGGGTGTTCCGTTTAAAACTAGATTTGAGAATTTCTCGAAATGTGAGCTTTGGATCAAGAAAAGTGGGTAATTAAAGTCGTTCATTTCGACGGAGCTCATCCAGTAATACCAAACTCCAATGATTGTTAGTGATTCCGGACGCGTCAACTACTGAGGTCATTAGCCCTGTAAGTACAGTGCATGTTTTTTCTTCGGGAGGTGGCGATGGTCTTCCCCCTCTGGATGGCGAGATCCGACGCCGACCTACCGTCGACTAGCGGGTTTTCCCCAACCAGGTATCACCCACCAGCGGGGCACCGCCCCAGCCGGGACAAGTTCCAAGTCCCCAACAGGTCACCTGGCATGTGTGGTAGTGTAGTGCATATTAGTATAAGTGTGTATGTGTGTGTGGGGGGGGGAGGATAGGATAAGGAAGAGGAAGGAAAAATCCCGCGCGGTCCGTGGCCCGTTTGTTAGGATACTGCTTCGGCATTCGCCTGGTGTTGATCGGAGAAACCACGATTGAAACGAAAAATATCAATTAGAGCTCCAAATTTTTTCTTCAAATTTTTCTAATGAATAGTGCTAATTACACTGTTTAATATGACGTAAAGTTCATTTTGGTGAATTCTTTTTTTTTCACAATTTACACAAATGTACTTTTCTTGACATATCTCTCACGCCGTTAATATGCACATTTTCATCGATTTGTATACATTAATATATCTGTGAATGGAAGTGCTTTAAATGACTTCAAATTAAGCTTTTCGAAAGCTCAATAGATTCCTGTGAAAAAGAGCTTCAAATTTCGCATTTACATTAACTCTTAAACGCCATTCTTAAAAACGGCTTCAAATTTTTCAATGAAAATTTCTATTTAGGATGACGTTGTACTCTTCTTTAATATTCTAGAAGTCATATTTCGGTTCTATTACTAAGAAACCGAAAAGTTGAGACAATGTATGTTGTGCGACGATAGGTGGCAGCTGGGCAGAAATTGAAGCAAGACCTTAAGCCAATCCGCACCAAGAACATTAGAAAAATGGGCAACGAGAACGTCTGTGACATTCTGTAGCACTACTAGTTGAACGTCATATCCTCATTCTTAAATTTCTTGCAATGTAATATTAAATTTATAACAATTGTTTTCTTTTTCTAGGGCTTTTATCCAGCCAACAGCCGGTTACCCTTTACGTCCCGATGGGACGCATATTCGACCATACACCAGACCAATACACTTGCGGGCTCTTCTGCTCTGGGGTCAGCAGAACGCGAGGCCCTCCGCGACAACACAACCTCCGCGACTGTTATGTCTGTAGCATACAAATTTGCGTTTCTCAACATGTGCCAATGCGTCATGGTAATACATTCGCATATCATAAAGAGTACTCTTCGTCTGCCGGCAACTTTCCACTTCATCAAATTACTTTTCAACATGAAATAAGTTGTTATTTTTGCCATGTATTCGCTAGAAGAATTTGATACCAATATTAGGTTGTTGTTGACATTCTGCTATGTCATAGTTATAGAAACATAAGCACGTGTTATACTATATGTGTTTTTACGAATCAGTGAATCAAAGGAACCGTGCCACCCTATACTTCGGATTTACCCTGACATTTTGTAATTCTCGTTGTAGATGGCTGCAGCTTGTTGCACAATGGTCAATACGATAGAGCTTCATTATAGTACATATGTGGGGAGGTGATGGTAAACCACACATGTCATCCTCTGTTTCCAAAATTCAGAAGAAAATCAGAATAACTGTATCATTTACTAACCTGATAAAAATAAGAATTGATTGCATTTCCTTATAAAATTGAATCCTTACTTGTCTTGTGTACTGATCGTTTGAAATCGGACTATGCTTGAGAAACCTAGGTAATTGTTTGCTAAGTGGTGTTGGCTGAACAATGATTTTCATTTGTCAAGTACCCTTGCTATGTAAAAGTTTAACTTATAATAGCTATCATAAGTCATATAAAAAGTACTGTATGACACTCGATGTACGGATATTAATATACACATATGAACTTTACGATACTCGCTGGCTCGTCGCTCATATCGTAATATCACTTCTCATTCGTGTATAAATACCCATAAATACATCATCGTTTCTCAACACTGTTATACAGCAAATTTTAAAATAAATTAAATTGGCAACACTGAGACCCAAGCGCCTAAACGCTCTTCATGTTTTTGGGGCACTTGTCATATTTCGTTCATTTATTGAATTAACAAATGGACAAAATTTTGTGTTGAAACCAGAGAGATACAGATCCGTAGGTAGAAAAATTCTGGAAAATCATCGGGCGGAAATTAAAAGGTAAAAGAGTTACATCGAGTCAATATTTTATTCGAATTTTCCAAAACGATTGCTTAGAAAATACACATAAAGCATGTTTTGTGCGTACTATTGGGTTGGTATGCTATTTTAATTTTTCGCTATGATACGCTTTCATTTTTCTGGAATCCTTCGTTTCACGATCATTTTTTTATTGGAGGGAGATAATGACAAAACTCTTGTTGGAATCATAATCACTAAACAAATTAAATAAAAATATTACAGCGAGTTAATATTTGTTTTTAATTTTACATTTTCTTTTGTAAACCCAGCCTCTAATCGTGGAAAAATAATTGTGCCAATTGTTTTCAGATATTTTACAAAAGGAACCTGACGTACCTTATTGTTAGGAATTTTAACCTTATTGATTGGAAAATAAGAAACATGCAATTACTATATTCCTTTATTGGATAACTTAACTCGAACAGTACTTTTTGCACTCATAGTTGTATTTTCATCATGTTATCATATTACTTTATTTCCAGCCTTTCAGTTGATGCCAGAAAATTGCATCCTGATATACACTTTAAACAACGAAATTATCGTTATTTTCCTGTCAGACACTTATTTTATCAAAGGTTTACTTAAAAGGTCTGTATTGCGCCCAAGTGAATATAATATATTTGTGTGGAAGAAATTCAACAAAGAAGTGTTTATTTTCTGAAACTGTACAGGTGTAAAATAATTCTTCAAATGAACATGGGCTTACCTTGCTGCAGTTTCCCGATTGTATTGTTAATCTTAGGTTTTGTACAAACAATTCTTCACATTTTTTTGGGACTATTTGACAATATTCCTATTCTGTTAATGTCCATAATTGGAATTATTTTGCTTGTGATGTACGTGACTCATGTGTTTTATATTAGTCACGGTTGATGTAATTTTTTACTGTCCCAAGTTTACACAATTTGAGATTTACAAAATACTTTCATTAAAAGAGAAGTGATATCAAGAGTAATCATAGAGGTGAAACAATTTTCACGTTAAATTTCAAACAAATTTATTCATTTCTCCATTCTGCTCAAAGTAAAGTGATGAGACATATTTATATTTATTCATTTTCTGTGCACGTAAAGAGGCACGTAGTAATTAATGAAATGAAAATAACCGCGTGCGTTTTTCAAGGACATTACAAAAACTTAATTATAATGTGTGTCTTATAGATAATAGCCTGCATGCATTGCGTTAAAATTATTCAGTTCATGAACTAATTTTCTGGATGCATCATAGTTAAAATATATTTAATATAATGCCCACATAAATATTTCTTGGCTTTCGCATGTACACTTACATGAATTTCGAACAAAACGTTTATTGTCTTTGATTGAATGCTTATTGCATAAATATTTTACAGATCATTCTTCTTAAAAATGTTTACAGTTTTCTTATTAAAATCTTAAAATAAAACTATATTTTCGAATTAGAGTTGCTGTGTATTTTTTACAAGTTATGAAAATAAAGAAATCGATGGAAATATAGTTATAATAAAAAAATTGTTAATTAATTTGTTATCCTAAGAATCATTGAAATTTTCATTGAAATCTTGTACAGAGCATGTTGTAATGATTATGCCTATCTAAGTGAACGAATTGCATAAAAAAGTAGTTATATTTTCAAAAGCATTGGAATAATAAGAAAACTTTTTAAAGCCATATAATTAGTAAGATACTCTGTCTTAGTGATTATACAGAATTTCAATCGAATATTTTGAACTGAATGTTTAAATGCTTGTTTGTACTCGTAGACAAGTATATTTTTACACAATAATTATATGACACAAAAAAAGAATAAAATAAAACGTACAATTGGTTGTACATAGGATACTGTTTTGCAAGATCACCAGAGAAGCAGCGCATATTATAATTTATAATAATTCAAACCAATAAATAAAATCGAGTAGTTAAGTTGCTCAGATACAAATGTTTCTTACACTTTTCAAAGAATAAATATAAATGAGAAATCAAACTTATTACATTAACTAAATATTAGCAAATCCCAGATTTTACAAAGTTGAATTGCAAATATTGTGAAGGAGTTAAGTGATGAATTCCGATTATAGCAAAGGCAGTCTATTACATAATTAAATGTAAATTACATGTTCTATATCAAAGTAAGTTAAGGAATGTTCTATTAATTCAAATAATTAAACGTTAATCACTTTCATATTCGCCGTTACATTTGAAGAAATGAAACTGAAAGCAAGGAGCTATAATACCGTATTAGTGGCCATGATATATTCTTACATGATTTCCGGAATCCCCCCTACACTCATTCACTCTCTCTCTCTCACACACACACACACACACACACACACACACACACACACACACACACACACACACACACACACACACACACACAATTTCCCTGAGGATTAAAGGTCAGGTGCAGGACATGTCGCACGAATTCCGTTTACAAAGTCGCCAACAATTCCTGGAAGTACTCTTAAAGTTGCTGTTCTGAAGTTACTTCAAAGGCTTCTCATCGTCTTGTAGAAACTGTGAGATTTCAATTCCCAGATATTCATCAGTTGATATCAACTGTCAAGAAAGAATTCTTGAAGGCTCCAGTCAAGTGGATATTAAGACAAATTACTCTGATCTACCTCTACCTCCCTAACCAGTCATCACAAGATGGGGCACTTTGCTGAAGGCAGCTGAGTTTTATTCCAACTACTTTGATCAAATAAAATATATTCTACGTTACCTGTTGAATTTTGATGTGGAGCGGGTATTCAGCCGGTTTAAAGAGATTTTGAAGCCAAGTAGACGTTCGTTTGAGTTAGAGAACTTGAAAAAGGTGGTTGTTTGCAATTGCAACAATTTTGCAAGTGATCAATAGACTTTTTTCAAGGTACGTCCTATTTTTTCAGTTTACTAACTTTACTCTTTTAACAAAATATTGTTGGCTAACAAGTGAAACGCATTTCGTCAACATTTTCAAGTTTTAAGTTATTTGATTATTGGGTTCTAGATTTTATTACAATTGAGAGAAAGTCATATTTTTGTTGCAATACCTATATTTTTTGTGAAATGTAAATTAACTGCATCCCCCATTATTATCCTAAGAAATGAGTATTCTTCAAATTTCTGCCCTAAATGTTCATTTTTGTCGCTTATAACAATTTATAGGATTTCTGTATCTTTTTTGCTGTAAACTTATTTTCCAAATTACACTTTTTATTTATTTTTATACTTACACATCACATTACACTATTTCGCATATTTTCCTTTTTTAATTGCATATATTACCAAATATATTTACATATATATTAGCATAATTCGCTGTTTTTATTGCATATAAATCACAGCCCTCATTATGAATGTAATTTCTGTGGAGACCAGAAGTTGAAAATCGAGACGGAGCGTAGCGAAGCCGAGATTTTTAATTTGGACGAGGCAGTAATAACACTGTAACATTTCGTGGTATGTTCAGCATTTTATCGGTCACCATAAAATCTCACGATTTATACGGAAAGTTACGACATTACTGCGATAGTAAACAAATGGATTCTGTTGCAGCGGCACGTTCGTACGATATTGTGGGGTGTTACTAGTGATATATCTATATAAACAAAGTTCGTATATTGTGGTCGAGAAAGATGGATGCAAATAATTCTCATGACCTTAAGACCCCTAAAGAAATGACATTCGGTGAGGAAGTCGGCGCATTAGCTTCCAGTGGCGGCACTTTCACATAGTAAATATGATTACCAGAGAAGTTTCATTTCGTGAAATGTCAGGAAAATGAGGTTAATTTACCTAATGTACATTTTTCTAATTACACTATTAATAATATTACAATTACCAATAATTATACCCAAAACTAATATGAGTTACTTTTATTCCGAATTGTTTGAATCTGATTTATTTTGCACATCATGTTTTTTCTTAACAAAAATTTGACTTGCGATGGATCGATATTTATTTACGTTGCTAAGGAAGTTAAAACACGTTGCTATGGATGTTACATTTCTTAATATACATTTAGGTACAAGTGCACTTAACAAACCTGTTGTGTTGAATGTTAACAGGGGTTAACGATGATGTGACCGATAAAAAACCTATGGGATGATAAGTCTTAATAAATACAGACAAGAAGGTCACATTGGTACTGTTAAACAATAAACATAAACATAGCCCAATTATATATTGGCTTGAAACTTGAGGTGCTAGGGTGACACAAACTTTCTCGTACTAGTTAATTCTCTTTAGTGTGAACTGGATTTTTGATTTTACCCCACCTTCTTCCTAACTACCATCCATTGCCGCCTAAAGGACATTTTTTCACATTTTCTCAATCTTTCTGCTACCTAATGGTAGACCTGAAATATAACTTTAGAGTATTATAAAGGAGTAAAACCTGGTCTAATATACAAGTTTTAGTTCAAAAATTAGGAGCTGTTTTTGAGAAAAAAAATTGTGCATTTCTATCAATTGAACTTTTCTTAAATTAAACAACTGGGAGCTTTTGTTTATATTAAAGACGTCAAAAAGATTAATTTTTTGTAATTTTGGGAAAATAAAAAAATCAGTCAAAACAGTATTAATGGCATGTTATTATGTGCATTTAGCACTATCCTTACAATTTATTATTTTTTTAAATTTGAGCCGTTTCTGAGAAAATTATGAAAATGTTCGCGGGATTTCATGTAAAGTACCCCCAAAATTTAAAGCATATTTTCGCGGAACGGATGTCCTTTTTGAAAAAAAGGACAGATATTTTTGCTCCTAATGTTGTTCACAGACAGACGAACGGACAGACGGACGAATGGTAAGACGGACGGACGTTTTGAAACATCCACTGTTTCAGTATCAGGGGACCCTAAAACCTATATTTTCGTTGACATCTCGAAGTCGATTTTCCGCAGCATTACGTAACTTTCTGTACATTACGTAATTACTCTGTATATACGTACGTGTACGAGAATGTAATAAAAATCTTGGAAGAATGTGAATGGCAAATATATATTTTGGATGGGTAAAAGTGCATATGTGAATTAGGAGTAACAAGCCAGCCGACAAGCTACGAGTACGTAAGTAGCAAGCCAGAAAGTGAAATTTTGCTTACCATAGTGACCCTATGACCCTGAAAAATAAGGTAAATAACGACTAGCAAACTAGTTCCATGACCTTCCTAACAGCGCTGGTGCATTCCACGATAAGGAGTAAAGCTTCCCATCCAGGGAAGTTATCTCGCCTGAGCAAGTGTTCCTGCTGCTCGACCTCACCAAAGCGCTCTGATGTGCTGCGCAGTCTGGCGGGCATCTGCTGGGGGCCGTGGCGAGCGTCACCGGTTCTGGAAGCGGGATGAAATGGCCCGGATTAGAGCGCGGACGGCGCGCGGCATTAGCGGCGGAAGCCGCGCAAATTGAACAGCGCAACGGCGCCGCCCGATGCCCCCGCCCCCGCCCCCGCCCACGCCCCGCCCGCTTTATCGCCCTTGCACTCGCACCGCCTCGCCTCGTCCAGCACTGCTCCATCAGCTTCGCCTGGCTTCGCCGCGCACCGATCTGGCACACTCACCTCATCTCCATTCCCCGCTGCAGCGCCTCTGACCGGCAGGTCCTAGGTTCGAGTCCTGACGGAGGCAGGATTTTCGACACTAGCTTTTCAGCTAGGTCGAATTCAGTCGCTGTCTGGAGGAGAATTCTAGCGGCCGGCTGCTCTGATCGGTAGTTTTCTGTGGTTTCTCCGATCAACACCAGGCGAATGCCGGAGCATCACCCTACCAAACGGGCCACGGACCGCGCGCGATCTGTCCTTCCTCTTCCTTGTCCTATCCTCTCCCCTTACACACACACTTACACTTACATGCACTACACTACCACATATTCCGGAGACCGGTCGGAAGCTTAGAGCTGTCCCGGCTGGGGCGGTGCCCCGCTGATGGGAGAGTCCTGGTTAGGGGGAAACCCCACCGCCGACGGTAGGTCGGCGCCGGATCTCGTCATCCAGCGGGGGGAAGATAACTGCCATCTCACGAGAAAAAAACATGCACTACACTAACGTGACTAATGACCAAAGCAGTTGACGTGTCCGGAAACACGAAAAAATCAATCAATCAATCAATCCATTCCCCGCCCTACCTTGTCTTTCCCAACAAGTCCCATCCGCTCGTACCCATGTCGATCTGCCAGTCTGAGCGTCCCCGCCTCTGTCCGCTAAACCACCTCGAACATGCACTTCCCCCGCCTGAGCCAACCTCGCGGTGCCCTATCGCTTCCACCTCCACCCACCCCTTGGGGCGGAGCCCTTCCTATCTCCTGCCTCTCCTCTCTGTCTCTCTTCGATGCGTTCGTCGTCTTTCTCACGCTCCTTCACTCTGCGCTGCCATCGCGCTTTATGCGTTTCTCCACTCTGCTTCGATCACGTCCCTTCAGCCGGCCAGCACTCCTCTTCACTCCCACCCAACGAAACCTCTCTAAATCCTCTTTCTCTCTCACCCCTGTTCCGCCCGCCCTATTCCTCTCTCCCTGCCTACATTTCAACTCGCTCCCACCCCGACTCTCCCCCCATCGTGTGTTGCGCCTCGCCGCCGGGGAAATAAAGGTGGTAGTGCAGATAATATGCCGCGTCGGCACGCAATACGCTGGCGTTTGAATGCGTGGAGTCCGGGCCGCGTTGGGCTTTGGAATGTCGCTTTGATCTGTGGTGTCAAAACGACCGATACGCGTGCGTAGCTCGGGGAGGTTTAAATAATACCGGTTTATCGCGAAATTGAAACATCTTTCCGGACGTTCACTGTTCTATCTGAAGCCATTCATTGGCCAACAGTTTATCTTATAAAATACATTTTTTCCTCCAATGTTTTTGTAGCTTTTGACTGCTGGAAGCCACGAACTTTTTTCGTACAAGATCAATGGTGGTTGATTCTTTCAGTACCCTTCTAATATCTACGGATAGATATAATCCGCAGTAATAAAATCATTAAAAATTCTATAAAAAGTGACTACCAAAAACAGGTTTTATTTGTTTCTATCCTTTGTCGTGCGTTATACATGAATAATAGCTATCTATGATACGAGTGGACAATTTATTTGGCGAGTAGGAAATGTTGCGACACGATACCGATTGGCGCAATACTGCGAGGAAAATAAAATTACTTTTATCATGTAGGTCATACACTATTCTTTAGACAGCCTTAACGACTTTCATTTTATTTCAATTCAAGTGTATCAGTTCTCGCTTGACTGTGGTGTGCGGAGCGTGTCCGCAGCTCCGTTGTGCCTTACCTTGCTCGCCTGCGAGTGCGTCAAGATAAGGAGAGGTCAAGCGATAATAGACCTGTGTGCAGTAGTTCTATCTAAGTGAACAGTAATATTTGTGCAGTGAAACGGTGTTATTAAATTCAATTCTACAAAGACAATTTATATATAAAACCCAGTGATTACAAAAGTGTATTCGGGTAGGCTTGGTAGCATGTAGTGCGAACGCAATAGCTCCCAATACCCGGAAAGCTACGTATTTCAACAAATGTCATTAGAAGAATCAGCAAGCAGCGGTAGACACAGCATGGATCTTGATCCATCTGATCCCGTGAACCTGACACAGAATGCATGGCAAATATACGCACCAGCTCGGTCAAAAAGACCGAACCCAGACGTCCTCGACCCTGATGTAAATAGAAGGGTAAGGCAAAAGACAGCGTCTTGCGATAGTAATAATAGTATTTATACAGTTCCCACCAAGAATCAATTTAATGCTGTCAATACAGGAGATGCAACAGGAAACAATGAGTAAACGTCTCCAAAAACCACAGTACCTCCAATTTTTGTGCCAAATGTTAATAATGTTCCCGCCATGATTAAGTTAATAAGTTTATAAAAAAAGCTTTACTTGGAAATAAAAAATAAAATCTCTGGCAAACGACAACTCCAGATGCTTACAGGTAAATAGTAAAACATTATCAGGCAACAACTACGTACACTATAAATACCAGTTGAAACAAGAACGTGCGTATAGCATCTTGCGGCTAATATATCATATAAGGTCGCACTTTTGGAAAAGGATCATAAAGTTAGAAACATAATAAATGCCCGCCATAGGTTAACTAAGTTACTTCTGTCTCTATTTTTTGTAGAGCTTGAGCCCAAATCTAACAACAAAGAAGTATTCAAAATTAACTGACTGCTAAATTATGTTGTTGCATTTGAACAACCACGCCTGAAACGAGAGATAGTTCAATGCAAAAATTTCCAGAGATATGAAAATACCAGGTCGTACTGTGCATACCCGTTTCGGTGTGTTAAATGTGGAAAATAACATGATCCAGAAAAGTGTCAAAAAGAAAAGAAAAGTCAACCAACATGTGCGCTGTGCGAAGGCAATCATGCCGCTAACTATGAAGGTTGCCAAGTATATCAAAAAATACTAAAAAGGAAAGGGTACAATAACTCAAGTAAACACAGAATGTATCAACAAGAGATGCCTATGCAGACACAAAACAACAATATTACAACTACTTATCCTGAAGAAAACAAAAGAAGTCTAAAAGTAAATGAAGGAACATGGGCCGATGTTGCGCGACCAAAGTCACCAGAACAACAACATAATTATGTTGTACGATAACCACTTCATTATGAAAATTATACAGCACTCTTTTCAGAGATTTGAAAACATATTAATGCAACAAAGTCAACAAATAAACTCTTTAACCTCTTAACGACACTTGTCTCCAAATTATTCAATGCCTAAATTTCTTCGCATTGCAGCTTGGAACGCCAACGGCTTCGCAAGTCATCGCCAAGAAATCGATATATTTCTCAACGAAAACAAAATAGACATTTTACTCATCTCTGAAACTCATTTCACAGAAAGAAGCTACTTTAAACTGAAGAACTTCACATTATACGATACTAAACATCTTAGTGGCAATGCTCACGGTGGTACAGTAATATTAATAAAAATCACCATTAAACATCAAGAACAGGAAGCCGTAATTGACCAAGATATTCAAGCAACGGACTGAAATGCACCAATCACCATCAGCGCCATCTATTGCCCTCTCGGATTCAAAATAGACAAGCAACGATTTGAAACCTATTTTAAATCACTAGGAAACAGGTACATGGCAGGCGGAGACTTCAATGCCAAACATACGCAGTGGGACTCTAGGCTTAATCACCCCTAGAGGGAGAGAACTGCAGAAATCAGTTACTTCACTTCAGCTAGAAACCATTTCTACAGGAGAACCTACCCACTGGCCTACCGATCAATACAAAAGTCCAGACCTGATTGATATATTCATAACAAAAGGAATCCCATCCACTAACTGTATTATTGAATCTTCTCTCGAACTGTCCTCAGACCACACTCCAATAATCACCGTTGGTAACAAAATTATCCTACACCCCTCTCCCGTGTCGCTAACGAACAGAAAGACAAACTGGACCACGTACAGAAACCAGATGTCCGTGAAAACGAACATCCGTTTACCATTAAAAACAGACCATATAGATGAAGCGACTGAATATATAACCCAAAATATTCACGAAGCAGCTTGGTTCGCTACACCGCAACTCCACTACACCCAGAGCTGCATGAAATACCCCAAATTTCTTTTAAACAAAATAGCTGAGAAGAGAAGACAAAGAAGAATCTAGCAAGCTTCAAACTATCCTGCAGACCGTACCAACTACAACATAGCAACTAGGCAACTAAGGTGCCTCCTACAAGATTTCAACAGCAATAGGTTTCAAGATTTCATAACAACCCTCACCCCAACAGAAGATACTAATTACTCTCTATTTAAAAGTTGAAACAACCGACCAAACCAAATCCCCAATCCCCAAACCCCCAATCAGGGATGAAAATATGTGCTGGGCGAGAACCCACAGAGAAAGAAACACCTTTGCCAAATTCTTCGCTAAAGTATTCCAGACTCATCCCTTTTCAAATGCAAACCAAGATTAACAAATCCGGGATTACCTTAACTCCCCAAACCAAATGACGCTTCCAATTCCACACTTTACTCCCTGAGAAATTACCAAAACCATTAACGCCTTATGAAGCAAAAAAGCTCCTGGCTATGATCTAATTACACCTCTTCTCAAAAAACTACCACGAAAAGGCAAGACTATAATTACTGTATTCTATGAACAGGACACTACCCGGTGCAATGGAAAGTAGCTCAAATTCAAGTTTTTCTCAAGTCTGGGAAACCTCCACATGAACCCTCCTCTTACCGTCCCATCAGTATACTTCCAATTCTATCCAAAGTGTTTGAGAAATTTCTTCTATCAAGACTTCGTCCTCACATAGCAACCAATAACCTAGTCCCTGACCATAAATTTTGCTTTAGACAACTGTATTCTACTATCGAACAAGTTAATAGAATCACCGGCCACATTGAGATTTGTTTCCAAAAAAGAAATATTGTTTATCCACCTTTCTAGACATCGCCCAAGCGTTTGAGACAGTCTGGCACGATGGACTCCTATTTAAACTCAATTTATCTATCCTACCGCACTTTCCAAATCAAATATCAAAATGAATTATCTGAATTCCATCCAATCAAGGCCGGAGTACCACAAGGTTGTGTACTTGACCCTATTCTGTACCAACTCTATACGACTGATGTACCAGAAACAGATAAAACAACCATAGCCACTTTTGCAGATGATACGGCCATACTAGCTTCGGATGACGACCCAAATGGACATTTACAAGAACAAGAGATTTTCAAGACATTTACAAGAACATCTTACAATTATTGAAAACTGGGCCAAGAAGTGGAAAATAAAAATCAACGAAAACAAATTAGTCCATATAACTTTTACCCTCAGAAGAAACAAATGTCCTACTGTCTACATCAACAATAATCCAATATTACAAATGGAAAGTGTAAAATACTTATGGATACATCTAGACAAACGTTTAACATGGAAGCATCACATTTTAGCCAAGAAAAATCACCTACAACTTCCAGTAAGAAAAATATACTGGAGACTAGGATACACTCAAAACTATCACTGGAAAATAAACTATTGCTTTACAAATCCATAATAATCCCAATATGGACCCACGGCATCCAAATCTGGAGCGCAGTAAGCAAGAGTAATCTCTCCATCATCCAGAAATTTCAGTCCAAAACCTTAAGAATAATCGCGGCAGCACCTTAGTTCATCACAAACGCAGCATTACACAAAGGCTTAAAAATACCCACTGTATTAGAAAGAATAGGATTAATCAGCTCAAACTATCTCTAGTGTCTTGAAAACCATCCAAATCACTAGGTCTCGTCACACACATTGTCCTCCGAGAAAATTCTCGCCATGGTCACAGTGTTTTATTTCTCAGAAATCTAGAAAGTCTGAGAACTTGGGTTCCCTTATTTTAAAAACCTGAATGAAACACTAGTAATGAATTTTACACTCGTGCCATGTGGCAGGTAAGCACTAGATAACAGAGATAATTTTTCTTTGGTAAATTGAACTTCTCAGATTCGCCATCATTCAAATGACGTTCTGCGTCTCTGAAAGACGAATTTTGCCTTTTAAGAAAAACAGAAAAGCGCAATTAGACAAGTTCTCCGTGAAATGGAATTATTTTGTTGTCCAGATGGTGAGTGGAACGCCTTTCATTTTCTTCGCTTCCTTCACTCGCTCTCTGCTCATCACAAACCTGTGCACTTCAGTACTCCACTAACAACAACTCTGAATTGTCCCAGGGGACACGCAAGAGCTAGTACAATTGATATGCCCTAGCGTTCCCACTGCATGTGGAAGCACGCGCGAGTGAAGATTGTGTTTGTCCGCGTGAGATGTGGCGTGCCGTGTCACGTTCCTGGAATGTTGATGTACATTGCGTTTATAGTCACTCCGGCGTTGATTATGTGAACGCAATACCAACAGATAACCTCCATGCATACAGCGCGAGGTAATTCATACCTCATAATTTTTTTAAGGAGAAATGTTTCATAAAATCGACTAATTGAATCCCGTCATGATATCAAATTGACGATAAAAAGCTATTTATTAAACCCGGAAAATATTTAAGCAATAAAAGGAATATAAAAAAGAAAACCAAACATTTACCTAAATGAACTAATGACCAGACAATTGCAATTTAGCGTAGAAAAATAAACTTTCTTGAGAAAATAAACTGATGACGACCCAAGAGGTGAAGAAGAAATGTTACTAGGTTCGTCTTGCGCACTAAACTTCCAGTGTTTTATGAAGTTGAACAGTCGCGGAGATCTACATACCATTCCGCAAGCGTGCTGGTATAAACAATCCGTAAAATGTTTTGGGAATAGAATGTGAATACCCTATCGAGTTTAGACTGAGGGAGTTCACTTTGTGAGACTGAGCGGGTGGTTTTTGGAGTGGCGAGTGGCGAGGGGATAGAAACATGTTTCAATAGTGTAACAGAATCATAGACGAATAAGTTAATAACCGTTAGAAATGGAATTGAATTGATGGAAGAGTAACTTTTGAATACCGTGTGTGTTTGAAAGGCGGAAAGAGCCTGGTCGTCACCAGATGTATCAGTGTCGCCGAGACAAAAGGAAAGTTGTTGAAAATACAATGTAGGAAGAAGTTTAGTGGTAAATAAATTATTATATGATAGTTGCTCTCATAATTTGCTGAATCATTCTGAAAATTTTAAGTATACGACATTCATGACCTGAATGAATGAAATTATTAAAATGTTTTGCATATTAAATGTGAATGATTAAATGTTAGATTAGTTTATATTTATATATTACTAATTTCCAGAAAATGAAAGAAAACTATCTAACATCCGACCATGTAAGAGGTGTCTTGTGGTTGGATTTCATACCCAGGAACTTGGGAGAAATACAAAAACATACATTGGACATAATCTGGCCATGTAAAAAATGTCTACGGTATTGTTAAATATCTGTGAACTCCAAAAAAAGTGAACAATGAAAACGTTGTATTATTATTAATATTAATTATTATTATTTTTAATATCAGTAATTGTATTTGTTTCCCTTAATTTTATTTCTTAATTATCAAGACCCTGTACTACTAGGCGAGATTGTCAACTCATTTTTTATAAATTTCCAGTATCTGAAAAAATTGTATTATTTATATTACTATTGATTAATTGTATTATTATATTATATTAATACGAAATAATTTATAACATACAAAATTATTATGATTTACTTTGTGAAAGATAGCCGGACATGCGTAACATTATTCATTCAGTTATAAAAGAAAGCATTTACACATCGATTACTTCATTTCAAAATTGAACATGATGTAAGTATGATGAACATGTATTTAATCCTGTAATACATATTTACATGTGAAAATACTTTTCAAAATTTCAAAAGTTAATATCGAATATTATCAGGTATACTTCAATTTTACATACCAACTATCTCAGAATTTGAAATATGATATTGCTTGAAACATATTTTTCCCCCTAGTTTTCCAGAAAATCGTGTGAGAAAGCATTGTTTAAGCAAGGAAAATTCGTGAACAATCATTTTCAATGGCAGTTGTTCCATTTTTCTCCTTAACATCGACATTCTCTCAGAAGAGAGAAGGCAAAATGTTGAACTATGAAAACCTTCTGCACATTCAACGAAGAAAGAGTGGAGCATAAATAAAGAGAGACAGCGTGATGCATGCAAGCGTGATAAACTACCTCCAGCGAATTTCGCAGGAGTTGCGGAGTCCATTTATTCTCGGTTGGTACGTCACTAGAAGGCTCAGGCCTTGAATATCTCGTCATCCATAAATCCACCTCGTGTGAGTATAAAGATGCATCCATCATATCAATTCGACCCATAAGGTTTTTGCGATTTCTCACAATTTGGAACATTTTGTAATCTGTGTATTGCATCACTCGCAAAGAGAGAATCTCCGCCGATCGATATTAATGAGAAGCATTTTAAACAATAATTGAAGTTAATGTACTGGCGTGAGAATTACGCTGTGCTCTATGTGCCGAATGAAATTATTTATTGTTTCAGTTATCTGTTGTAAAAAATTCATTAAACATACAGCCTTTCCATAGTCAAACGATACATTCGACTACGCTGAAATAACCGCGTTGTAACAAAAAGTATAATGGCTTGAAACTCAGCTTTTCAAGACTCCTATTACTTTCTCGCTACTGCTTACGCAGTAAAGAGTAAGTATTGCTGTGCTACGAAACAAACGACGAATTTTCAAAAGAAAAACTTATTGCGAGGTCCTGGTAACGAAAAGTGCACAAATGTTCTCCCTAATTATAGTAAATAACTTCCTCAAACACGTGTCGTCGTTTGTGGATCCTTGATACCGAAAAATCGATTGACGGCAAAACGTATGTCGTCCGTTTGTCTGTAAACAACGATAGCGGCTAAATCGTTCAGTCGATTTTCTCCAAAACTGATATTCGCCAATCGATGTGGCTGATGTCGTGACCCCTTTCATTGGAAATTTAAATTTAAATTAGGGGGGGTACTTTAAATGAAGCCCTTGGAACATTTTCAACATTTTCAAAAAATGGCATTTTTTTCAAAAATGGCTCAAAATTTTTTCTTCAAACTTTTACTACGAATAGTGGTAATGGCACTATTTAACATGACGTAAAGTTCATTTTGGTGTATTCTTTTGTTGTTGTTTTTAAAAATTACACAAATGTAATTCTTTTAAATAACTCTCACGCCGTTAATATGTACATTTCAAATTTCGCATTTACAGTAATATTTAACGCCGTTTTCTTAAAGGCGGCTCCAAATTTTTCAATGAAAATTGCTATTTAAGATAAGGTTTTATTGTTCTTTAATATTTTTAAAATAATATTTCTGTTCTATTTGGAAAACGAAAAATTGAGAAAATGTCAAAAAAAATGTACCTTGGGCGGCGTTAGATGGCAGCTGGCCATCGCAGCAGGAAGAGCAAGACAGTACAGTACCAGTTCACACTAAGGAAATTAGAAAACATTACTACGAGAAACTCTGAGTCATTTTTGGTGCACTCCATGTATTTCCGAAAATTGAAAAAAAAGTCGAAATCGGAAACTCGAACTTCCCGCGTTGCGTTTGAGGCGATGTCATACCAATGGCAATGTAATTTGAGAATTGTTTGGATGCAGTCATTAAAATCTTGAACAGAAAGATTACGTTTAATATTATTTAAGCATGAAATCTATTCTAAATGAAGTCATTCAATAGAGTTAAATGTAAAAATGAATGATCATTTCGCTGTGCATTGTAAGGTGCAGTGAGGAGTAATTCCTGTAGACTATAACAATATTATATTTAATTATTATACTTTTTGCATTTTGTTGGTCACGGTATCAAGAATGGTCATTTGCAAATTGTGTATACCATACGCAAACAGCGACCATTGCTGCTTGTTGCAACCTATTATTGCAACAAGCAACCCATTGATCCAACGTCTCACTGATACCAGAAGGCGACAGTGACAGCCGCCGTTTGTTCACATTAATATAAACTAATAGTTTTATTTACAGCAAAAATACATATCGCGCATTGTTTATGCATTTATGTAGAAAATGAGCGGCGAAAGGAAAGAGTTTTCTTATTTACCACGAGTGCAATTATATCCATTCATCTACGTATTACATTCAATATTTTTCGTTTCCATTTAAGAAAAAATTAAATTTTGAAGAATCCAACAATATTTTTACCACTTGAAGCATACATTTCATGTCGTCATATTGGCTCTGAAAAAGGTCTATTTTAGGGTACCTTGCAGTGAGTACTTATGATCACCACAGTGACTTAGAGGATAAAGAAAAGTTTGAAAATTGAAGATATTGAACATATTCCAGATGAAACAGAAGAAGCTGACAAAACCATGAAAACATTACTTCCCATGAAAAGTAAAGACACGTATGAGAAAGAAAACATGTATCAATGTTGGAAAGTAGAAAAATGAGTCACTTCTGACTGGGAAATTTTGCTGACTTATTTTGTAGAAAGAGTAAATACAATTATTGATATTTATATTGTTTACATTTTTAATATGCTAAGACCAAATAGTTTACATGTAAAACATTTTATTTATTCATGTTAAATATTTTATATTTTTCATTGGTCAGCTAATATCCAATTAATGCTTACACCACTAGTTTTCTTTTTTTCATTCATTGTTTATATGTTAATGTACGTAATATGTGATGTACATTTTCGGTTGATGTTTCATGGCTGACTATAAATATGTTGGCCATATCTGTTGGCCATATCAGACTAATCAAACGATTTTTCCTTTTTCTGAAATCTGATTGGTACTTATAGAGTTTTAATTGCACAAGTGCAATAAATACAGTGATAATCATCCATTATCCATGGAATTGTGTTTCATGGAATATATATATATATATTATATATATATATATATATATATATATATATATATATATATATATATATTACTATACGAAAAAATACTGTAATGGATTTATTACACCGGTAGTCGCATTATGACTTCATTTTAGCACTTGTTTTCGAAGACAAAATAAAGCTTACTTTGAAACAAATTAGTAATAGTACTATCTTAACTGAGATATCCATTTAAAATAATAATAAATAATACGAGTGTATTAAAAATTCTCAATAAATCGACGAGTTGTAGGGCGACGGGAGTTCCTGTATATTTTTAGCATGTGTGCTAGCTGTGTGTTTTTTCGGTAAGTTTTTGCACTAACTAAAAAACGTTCAATTACCAAATTAGATGAAAAAACGATATTGTAATTTTCACGAACCACTAAGATACTAAAATGTTAATGTCATTGCCTACTGAAATGATATCCCAACCATGACGTTCCCACAGTCGACATGAAGACTCGTCAATTGGCTCAAGAACGTAGGCCACAAGAGATACTAATATTATTATATTGTTCACATCAGAATTGAGCCATTAATAACTATAATATGATACTTCCACTTGTATCTTCGCCTCTATAGTCACATTTACGTGAGAATGAAAATTCCATCTGTTCCTCGTACTTTTTCTACGGAGAAACGATTAGTTACGTAGAAAGGCACGAAGCTGCAACGACGTCTCCGCGTCGCTACCTCGCGCGCATCAAGGGTGGAAAGGGTGAGGGTTGGGAACGGTGGAGGGGGAAGGGGAGCTGCAACGCCGACACCAGGCGTCCGCCCATTTCTCACGCGGCACAAAAACGCTACGTCGCGCCGCGCCAACGCTCAGGCGGCGTGAAACCCATTGCGGAGGGCGATTCGCTGTCTTTGTGACAGAACGCCCCTACCCCCGTCCCCACACCCACCATTCCCCTACTTCTGCCCTCGCCCGCCCCCATACCCATGTCTATGTTCACGCCCACACAGCCGTTCCTGTCACCGTCCCCGGCCCCGTCTTCCCCCTCGCCCTATCCGCCTCTGACTGAGGTTAATTAATGACGATCCGGCGAACCGCGCCTCGAGTTTCTGGATCCTTCACCTGCTTCTCCCATCGACTACTCCTCAGGCCTTTCACAGAGCCTTCGATCTTCTTCATGATTCATCGACTCGTTGATCTGTCTTTATACCGTTCCATCACGATCTCGTACAATCCCGCGAATGTGGCTTATCTCTTTTCCTCACCTCTTCTTAACTCACACTCCAATTTCTCTGTCAGTTCCCGCAGCTTTGCCAACTTAATTTTTCGGTTTTCTTTTTTCGTGCCTCCAGTTCTATTCTTGTTTCTCCTATTTCGTTTTTTTTTACTCTCTTCTTATTACTCTATTGTGTTGTTGGACTTCCCACATCTCTTGAAATATTCAGTTTTGAGTTTGTCTCAGTTCGTTACCAATTTCCGCGGTGGAACATTGACTACTCGTGTTGGCTACCAGATAAACGATAAGGGTTTCCAGGAACGGAGCTAAAGAACAGTCACTTCAAAGCGGAAACGTGTAGCCGTTAAAAGACGCGGCAACCATCCAGTTCGAGCGTACTTCTGGCTAATGCATATTGAAAAGATGTCCCCAGCTCTTTCGCTGCTTTAACTACCCCTTTAAGGAGGAAACCCATTTGAAACGGCGCGACGTAGACCGGCTCGGCACGGCGCAGCACCGGCCGAAATGTTTCGCGTGGTATTTAGTAACATGCCACCCATTTCCAATGGCCGGCTTCGTTCGGCCCGGCTCCGGTCGGCAGCGGAACGGACCGCCCGGAATGCTTCACCGAGAATTAAATCCGGCGGAGTCGGACGGTCAGTAAAGCGAGGCTAGTAGCCTTGAACGGTTTGACGTGTTATTCCAGGAATTAGTGGCTTGAACGGACTAACGAGGGTTTGTGTATCAGGTGTCACTCATCATGTTCCTTCCGCATTAGTCTCACAGAACATACACAGTAACGAATATTAAATGACACATGATGAATATCAAGGGCGAAATAAAAAAAACATTGTACGTTAATACGTGTCGTTTACCCCAATATTCAGCCGCGGAAATTTCTAATACTTAAGAACACAATAATCGATATGTACAGGAGGACTAGCAGTTTTGAAGGACTGGGAGTCCTAGTTTGGTTCATGAAAATTTAACGTGCTCTTATACTAGGCTGAGTTAAACGTTTGCTATTTTCGAAAATTCAGCAGTTTTAATAAATTCAGACTTTTACCGTGTTTACACGTGATCTGATCTGTATATATTCGAACAACAAAGAAAAATTTGGGAGCCATATTAACAAATGTAGAAAATGTATGAACTTCATATAAAGAACCCGTTAACTTACAAAATCCTTACAGAATTGCAGGAGCTGATTTGAGCTAAATCAATTTGATTGTATTGGTTTTGGAAAAAGCCATGAGCGTCTCGGACTAATATTTTATTATAGTATTTGTGTTTCCTCTGGTTATATTGCCCTCCTTGTTCGCACTCTTCTTCCTCCACAGCTAATATTGCCAGTACCTCTTTGAAAGTATCAAGTCTGTCATCAACTTCTCTCCATCGTTAGTGGAGCAAGTGGCACTCCGTGGCGTTCCATGCCAGGCCATCCGTTGTAAATGGATGACTCGCTAGCCGAGACGAGCTATGCCGTGCCATGCGGGTCTCTTGAAGTGGGTTGCCTGCTTTATTTTCCTCATCGCAGCCTAAAGCTCCCTTGCATGGTCAGAGGTCGCTTGTGCAGCGTGCTGTCCAACCTAGGAGGGCGCTTTGAGGCACGTCGGGCACCCGCCCTCGCTCGTCTAGCGGCCTGCGGCTCTTAGCGCGAAGGACGACAGAAAAATAGTGATATTAGAGAGTCGTATTAGAGATAGTCATATTAGAGAGTGAATAGTCATGTAGAGTCATATTAACAAATATTGAGAATATGATAAGAGCTTAATTGAAAGTACCCCTTATGCTTAAAAAAATCTTCAAAAATGGTAGGACATGAATTTGAGTTTAATCAAATGGATTGTATTGATTTTAGAAAAGATCATGAGGATTTCGAACTAATATTATTCTAAGTATGTGTATTTCTGCTGGATACTTTGTCCTCCTTGCTCCCACTCTTCTTCCTCCGCAGCTAATATCATCAATTCCTCTTCCAAAGGATTGATTCTATCATTGATTTCTCTCCATCGGTAGTGGAACATGTGGAGCTACTTGGCGTTTCATGGTTAACCGTCCGTTGTAAATGGGTGACTCGCTAGCGGAGCCGAGCGGAGCCGAGCGGAGCCGAGCGGAGCCGAGCGGAGCCGAGCGGAGCCGAGCGGAGCCGAGCGGAGCCGAGCGGAGCCGAGCGGAGCCGAGCGGAGCCGTGCCGTGCGGGTCGCTTGAAATGGGGTACCTTCTTTATTTTCCCCATCACAACGTCAAACCTCCTTGCCCGGTCAGAGACCTCTTGTCACAGAGCCTTTGAACTCTCTATCAAAATCGGAGACAAAACTGGAGAGTGCTACTGTAAGAGGCGCTAGGGTTTCAGGATTCAGCTGCAGGATAGGCTCGTCAACTTCCGCTCATAAAAATTGGCTAATTTGTGAGAAATACGAAAAGTGTCTTCTTAATGTTTAATTATTTAACAAGTAATGTTGAACTTCCGCATGTAAAAATTGACTAATTTGTGAGAAATACGAAAGTTGTATTCTTAATGTTCAATTACTGAACAAGTAATGTTCAACTTCCGCACATAAAAGTTGGCTAATTTGTGAGAAATACGAAAAGTGTCTTCTTAATGTTCTAATTATTCATAATATACCGCTGAAGAAAGCGCGAACATCGGCTCTATATTTTGTAACATACATGCCTGCATGCGTCCCGCGACCCCACGCAGCAGCAACGAACGTTTTATGCTATCGTTGACAGCAGTTCGTACTTAAGTTCCTGTAAAAAAGGTGCTGCAGGAAAGCGCGTCCACAACGTTTCATGGATACTTGGTTGGTTAGTTGTTAGTGATTCCGGACACGTCAACTGCCGAGGTCATTAGACCCGTAAGTGTGGTGCAAGTTTTTTCTCCTCGGGAGGTGGCGATGATCCCCCCTCCCAGGATGGCGAGATCTAGCGCCGACCTGCCGTCGGCTAGCGGGGTTTCCTTCAACCAGGTATCTCCCACCAGAGGGGTCCCGCTCCAGCCGGGACAAGCTCTAAGTTCCCGACCGGTCTCCCGGCATGTGTTGTAATGTAGTACATGTTAGTGTGTGTGTAAGTACGCGGTGAGGATAAGACAAGGAAGAGGAAGTCGGATCACGCGCGGTTCGTGGCTCGTTTGTTAGGGTACTGCTCCGGCATTCGCCTGGTGTCGATGGAAGAACCCACGGAAAACTACCGATCATAGCAGCCGGCCTCTAGAATTCTCCTCCAGACAGTGACTGAATTCGACCTAGCTGAAAAGATAGTGTCGAAAATCCCGCCGCCGTCGGTACTCGAAACTAGGACCTCCCGATCAGGGGCACTGCAGTGACATCAGTTGGTGCAGTGAGCCACCTCTCCCGGTCGTTTTATGGAAGTTGAAAGACCCTGCCTTGTCATACTTGGTGCGACGTCCAACCTAGGAGCGCCACGCCCCCTCCGGGGCGCGTTGGGGCACGCCGGGCACTCGCACGCGGGTGCCTGCCGCCACTTCGCGCTAAGAATGTCGGGCGCATGAGGGGCGGTGCGGCACGGCCGCGTTGCACGGCGAGGGCGGCCCGCGTCACACCAGGCCCTTTGACGCGCGTGCCGACGGCGCTACGCCGGATTATGGAGCGTTTGATAGGGAAGAGATCTATCGCATAGTTTACAGTGTGAAGTATGGGCGTTCCCTTTTGGAAGTACTTAATTAAATTGCCGACCACTCCGGGGGTTTTGTATCTTATGCGCCTTTGCAAATATGTTAATGCGCGTCTCGTCACGTGTCAAAGTTTAATTAACATTTTATGGTGAATTTATTTTATTAATGTATTGAGAATTGAGTGGCTAATAAACTGTTTGTGTTTTCAAATATCCGTAATTACCCTTTATATTACACTCAAAAGAGAGAAGAGATCATTTTAAATCAATTTACTATTGAAAGTGTTAATGAATTGCGATAAAAGCGAACTTATTTTTTCCAACACCCAGCCTGCCGGAGAAATTTTTATATACTAATCGTTCCGCAGCTTCCTTATTATTCAGAAAGCTACGTCGAATTTTTTATACAGCTAAATGCAAAGCACACAGTTTTTTCTGCAATAGTCATTTACCTATAAGATGTTAAACGTTGCTGGTAGAATTGCAAATAAAATTATGGAACGAATTATGCATGTAGAGTGGCTGGTTGCGTATTCGTAAAGAGCCCCGTGTCACTTTAACTAAGGCCGGCGCTCCCGCAACAGCGATCTCCGGAGTGATATATTTTAAATGAAGTCCCGCCCGAGTCGTAAGTCGCCGGCGCGCAGCCACTCTCTGCAGTACATTAGTGCAGCAAAGCGAGCGTCCCGCGGGCTTTTAAGGACTTCCTCATGCTAATGAAAGCTGCAATTCATGCGCCTTCCCCGCCCCGCCCCGCCCCACCCCGCCCCTTCCCGCCCCGCCCCGCCCCGCCCCGCCCCACCTTGCCCCGCCCCGCCCCGCCCCGCCCCGCCCAGCCCCGTACGTTTTCGAGAATGGTGAGGCGAGAAGCGAAGTCCAGGAGAAGGTTTGGGGGGGGGGGGTGCAGCTGAAGTGGGTGGATGCAAGGCGAATGTTGTATGAGTGTGTGGAAGTGTGCGGAGGTACGTCGACTTTCTCTCGGCTGACGCTGTCTTCTTATGATGAATGCGCTCAAGTTTAGAGCGCCACTCCAAGCGATGGATGTCTGGAAGGCCACATCGCGCCCGTCTGCCGTTCCCCTTCGCTTAACGAGGTCCGGAAGCCGCCTCGGAAGTTTTGGGGAGATTCATCAATTCTCCAGCGCTTGCGGGCATCTAGATTTCAACGCATTTGAAGATTTCAAAACCACATGATGGTGAATATAGATAAGAGAGATTCCTTCAAATCAATAAAGGTTAAGTTAAAGTGCAATTTTCTAACCCTGGTGTAATTTCCTTCGTTCCGTCTGTTCTGTTTGGTTACAAAGTACCAGACGTTGGACGTATACAAAAAATTCTGTTTCAGTGTAGCTGTTCTGTAGTTTCCACTGTGATCGTTTTAAAATTTGCTTTTCGTATTGATAAAATGTTTATACATACATACATTTATTTGAACTGCAATTGGGTATGACTCGGTAGCAGTTAAATAACAATAATTAAATAATAATAATAATAATGATGATAATAATAATAATAATAATAATAATAATAATAATAATAATAATAATAATAATAATAATAATAATAAAGGAGTACACTACAAGCCGAGGATGCAATATTCATACTACCATTAACATTAAGTATTGTAACAATTATTTAAACTCTGTCATGATATCCAATTATCCAATATATCCAATATGTATATTATATATTATGTCCAATATATATCCAATATATATATATATATATATATATATATATATATATATATATATATTGGATATCCAATTCAATATGTTGGTGATGCTCAAATTTAATACAAGCTACATAAATATTGGCTAAATTAGATTTTTTAAATTCATTGATCGCGTTCACTACACTTCACTGCACTTCACTACACTACACTGTTTTTGCTTTGAAATACACTTATTATATATTCGAATAATATAACTTCACTAAATAACAGGTGCTATTGATTGCTGTACAAATAAAACCTAAATTTTATTATAAATCGAAACATTTCGGATTTTGTGCCCGTTAGTTATGTGATAATTTTATAAAATTATAATAAAAATATTTTATAATATTTTGTAGGAAATATCACATATTAAACGTTTTTTTCATTTGTTAATTAAAATGTCTCTACTCGTTATTAAAAAGCAGAGCATTCTACCCACGAATTCAATGTCATTAATTAACTTGGACATACTACATGCGCTCAGGGGCTTTTGGTATTTGTCGTGGACTATAATATAAATGTTAAAATTAAAATGTGAGATAAATTAATCATAAAACATATTTTCCAACTTCAAGGCAAATATGTCAAGTATTATAAATTAAGCATGAATTACGCAGTTTAATCCACTGCTCCCAAAGATTAATCCGCTAATTTCGTTTTAAATTACGTTTCATCATCGTCCCGCCTCCTCCTCTCAATCTACGTACTCTATCTACAGACTCTCACATGAAGATACTATTCTTGTTTTATTATCGCATTAACATTTCTGTTTATTATTTTTTCATTCATCTATCAACATTCAATCTATTGTACACATAACCAATTTAGCTGATTACTTGGCCGCATTGTCTTTGGTTCTTTTCGAGATTTTTTTAAAATTTGTTGCGTCTTACAAATTGACGCAATGCGTCTCCAAGCCCCATAAGGGGCGTTGAGCGCTTTGCGCTGGGGAGTAATCCTCCATTACCTTTAAGTCATGTCACGTTACGTCGCTGTCAGTTGTCAAGAGAACCGCCAGGTAGCATCTCCGCGTACGCGCCTCCTGCGTCACTACCCAGCGGCCAGAATTGGGAAGGAATAAGGATAGGGGTAGGGTTGAGGACTCTTCACAGGGATTGGTCTAACCCTTGTGAAGCAGCCAAACTCGTTTTGTTGGAACAAATTTCACATGAGATTCGACGGGAATCGAACCCGGACCTCAGTGGTGAAAGGCTAGCGACTTCGCTATGCGCTCGAGCGCGACTGTTTCAGTTGGAAAACGTTACAAATATTTCCTGCAGTACTAGCTTAACATTGTAGTTTCATTTCTGCATTCTCGTCAGCTGTGGAACGTGGCTAATAACGAGTATCCTGTGGCAGGGAGCGCGGACCGCGGGCTCATATTGCTCGTTCCGCGAGTGCGCGCCCTGTCGATCGCCGCGTGCTCCCGTCGGCCCCGTCGCGCCGGCGGGACGACCGCCACGCCGATGCAGACGCCGCTTAATAATTGACGAACGCGCCGCGCTCTCATTAGGCGCGGTCGCCGGTCGATGCGCTGCTGTTTACTCGCTGCGCGCGTGTCGTTTGTCAGCGTCACGTGCCAGCGCCACCACCGCATCCCCGGCATTCACTGTGGATGCACAATTGCCTAAAATGCCAGTCTAGGTAGGCGTACGTTACAGATTGCTGGCGTGTGCGCAATAACTGCCATCGACGGTTATGAATGTTCTGTACAAAAAATGTTTCCGTTCGTGGACCTCGGAAAATATTTGAAGGATCACCTAAACTTTCTATATTTGTAGAGTTCGTGTTCTAAAGGATTTGACATGTAATATCTCTTCAAGGCTAATAATTACCTTCGTCATTTTCTTCACTCATTAATATTTCATTTATTTTCTCGATTAATAGATCGCTCGTTTTTTGAAATCTTGTTTTTATTTGAAGTTAATATAATTGCATAGCCAAACGAATCAGTTTTCAAGCGAAGACAGCGAAGTAGTCATGATGATTTTTTCTGCTTCCTAATAGTTCATTTAATGAGGCATACTGAATTCTTTAAAAAATCTTCTATCATCTGTAGATTCCAATGTTTAAGATTCGCACGTGTTATTACTTCTGAAAAGATTGTCTTAAAAGTAGATCCGAACATGTACTTTATCAATTAGAAGCTGATAGTTGATTCTCAGATTATGATTGTAATTCACAACAATGAATGTTTATTATTTTATATTAATTCTCTTTTAATAAGGGAATGTTTCTTAGGGAAGCCATTGAACCATCTCGCAGCATATACATTTTTTTAAATATCATCTGAACGCGTGCATTTCTTGGAAGAGATCAACAAACATCTCAGAAGCATACTCTTCTGACATGTAAATCATATCAATGTTAGCAACAATATCTCAGATCATTCTCCATGCTTCAAACAAAGGATTCACTCAATAAAAGTAAAGTTTATAAACAGTCACTACCACAACACAAGTCTGCTGTTTAAACAAGTCAAAGAAATTTATTTAATGAAATAATATGAAAAAAAATTAAGGATGCTTCAAGCTTGATATTGGATTCTGAAATACAATTGTTCATTTCCTTATCGTTAACGGTTCCTACTGCCTCTTCCATGATAACGCCCGCCTTTCCGTTTAAATGACTGTTGCGTTCGCAATTTACTTGCCTGAGAGATGCTGTCCGTGATTCCGCGAAGGGTGTTGCGAGAGAAATATTTCCCAAACTGCCTTTGACGTCCGACGTCAAAACGCCTCCCTGGGGCTCGGAGATTTGGCAGCGATGTGTAAATGTGTCGCGATGTGTCGTTATGTGTGTAATGCGAGTGGCGAAGGCAGATTCTTTTTTCATGTCAGCGGCGAATGTTAGCTGCCGACGTAATTGTCCCATCGAGCTGATGGTTCGTTACCAGATTACTGTGGGTACACATGTCGGGCCTTGCGATGTGATGAAAACAAAATATGGCATAAAGTAGATGGTATAGGGGACGTCCGAGAATAAAATCTGCAGTTGATGTGAATTTTATCAATTTACGGGAAACGGTTGATTTTCAACTTATAGAATCTTTTTTCTTTTAGTTTTCATTGCACAAACTTCGAATAATTATTCACAATCCTATTGATATTACAAAGGCTATCGTGTATTATGTATCAGTTCATTTATAAAAGGTATATTCATCAGTTATATGCAAACCCATAATTTGTAGGTAACATGTGATTATGTGAAGTGTGAAGGATCAGACATTTTATTGAAATATTTTTATTAATTTTTTGAAACCTAGTTTAACGAGTAAATGTACAACAAAGTTTACAGAGGTCTTTTAATCTTAGAATCAGCAACAATTTTCTGTGAGTAGCAATCCTCTTCTCTTGCAACCTTAATTTCTTTTCCTGAATTTTTTTTGGGTGGGGGGGAGTCGGGTGTTAGTCGTTTCTTAAAAAGCTTAATTCTCTCCTCTTAAACATATGAATAATTTCTGCGTCTGCTTCTTTAATTCTTGTATATACTTTTCTTGTTTTGAAACACTCATGCTCGGTGCAAAGCAAATTTATTGATGTTTCGGGGCTCGTCGACTGCTATGGATTTAGTTCCGTTAAGATAGTGAATGTTTTATGCCTGGAGATGGCGGTGTTCCTCCCCGACTGGATGATAAGATCCGACACCGACCTACTCGCGGGCTTGCGGGGGGGGGATTACCCTTTCAGATATCTCACTCCCGCGGGACAAAGCGCCAGGCGGGACAAGCTCTAAACTCCTAACTGATCTCCTGACATGTGTGGTCGTGTAGTGCATGTAAGTGTAAGTGTGTGTGAGGAGAGAGGATGGGACAAGGAAGAAGGAGGAAAGATCAAGTGGCTTGGAAAGGCCCATTTGTTTGGGTACTACTCAGGTATTCACCTGGTATTGATCGAAGAAACCACGTAAATCCACTCAACAGAACCGGCCGCTAGAAGTCTCCTCCAGGTATCTTAATTCGACCTAACTAGTATCGAAAATTCGTCACTGTCAGGTCTTGAACCCTAGGGCCTCTTGGTCTGAGCCGCTTCGGAGACAGCGGCCATGCCCGGTCTGAGTTTAACCCAGCCGGTTCATTTTCCCGCATTTTGATGTTTAAACGTTCCCAGAATGAATGCTTTATTTTTAGATCACTTTTTAACAACATGGTCATATTGAGACTACTGTCATTGTTTTATATGTAGAGGGAACTGTAGAAAGAACACAAACACGCACAAACATCCATGCTCGAGGTGGGATTTGAACCTGCGACCCTTCGAGCCGAGTCGAAGCAGCTACGGCCTTTCTGCCTTAGCGACTTCGGCTATCCAGGCCGGCGAATGCCATTTTGTGTGCTTGTTTTTTTTTTTCAAACAACTGCCCTAGAATCGTAGGTTTTCACGGCCGGAGTCAATATGAGTGAAAGTTTCCGGGGTGGTAGACAATGGTCTTCAGTGGCGTGGTGGTCTTCAGTGGCGGCAGCGTCGTGGGGGTAGTCTCCGGGTCGGTGGCTGGCTAGCGACTGACCCGGAGACAACCCCCACGACGCTGCCGCCACTGAAGATGTCCACCGCAGACGTTGACGAAACGTTTGGCTCGTCAATGCCAAGTGGACCACGGCCTCCCAGCCCGGAAACTTTCACTCAAACTGCCCTAGCGCCCACTAACCACGCGCGCGTGTGTGCAGGTGCGCAGCGGCATGGTGAGCGTGAGCGACGGCAAGAGCCGGCCGCAGCCCATGCGCCTGCACCTGTCCATGGAGGTGCTGAAGCTGCAGAAGGAGGCGGCGTCGCCCGTCAACCACAACTGCAACAGCCGGCAGTCGCCCGTCGACGCGCGGGTAAGGCAAGCTGCCGACGCGGTGAGTGGCCTTCGTGGCGCCGGGCGTGGCGTGCGCAGGACCCAGCAGCGGGACACTCTGGACCCTCGCTTTAGCTCTGCAACTGGATACAAATACACGTCTTTATTGACATCGTAGGCTTCCGCGGCCAGAGTCATGATCTGGGCTGTCCGGGTGACGCCGCGTCAAAGGCTGGGGTGCCGACGTTTCGACCGACATATCGCGGTCCTCTTCAGGGCTGTACTGCTGTGCTTGTGGCTGTACTGCCCTGAAGAGAACCGTGATATGTCGGTCGAAACGTCGGCACCCCAGCCTACGACGCGGCGTCACCCGGACAGCCCAGATCAAATGTCTTTATTGGTGGCGAGGCTCAGGCCATTTAACCTGCTCTTCCGCCTGACCACTTTCAGAATTTATATTACAATAGTACATAATAAAGGAAGTCATTCAACGAGAAATACGCACGCAATTTGGATGAAGGTTTTCACATGGATGACAGGAGTGAAAGCGAGGGAGGACGAGCTTGATAGGAAATCGGGAAAGAATCGGGATGAAAGGAACGGTAGAAAGAAAGGAAAGAAAAGAGATATGTGCGTTCGGCAGTGCTGGATGCATCGTTCGTAAGAATGCGAAACCAATATCGTGGTCTCTGAAACGATAAATGAAAATAGAAATTCTTTTTGAACAGAATGATTCAAATATGTAACGTCAAATATGTTCAAAAAGAAAAATATATATTTTACATTTGCATAGTATATCAGCTTTGAAGGTTCCTTTTTTGTTGAAGTTTGTTTGATTGTTTTATGTCTTTAAAAATGTAGAGAAGCATTACATTTTTAATAAATCAAGTTTGATATGCTCAAATTTAAAAATTATTATCAAAGTTTTTTTAAGAAACCTTCATCTGTTAATTAATTTTTCAATATTATTTTTGGGTAGAGTTAACATATCAACATACTGTTGTGTAGTGTTTGTGTGTGTGTGTGCTTCCAAAAGCATATGTGACAAGTCCTTCATTTCTTCAAATTCACTAGTAGTAACGCAACTATAAATCAGTATTTACATGCATTAATATACAATTTATTTTCATGGATTAGGCAGCTTTTGAAGCTATTTATACTAGGGAACTAGGGGTAGGGATTGTGTTGTGGAAGGTTAGAAAGAGGATACGAGCTGATAAACTACTGTAGAGACACGTGATTACAAAGCACTGCCGGTAACTTACGATCACATCGGTAAACCTCTTTAAGTTTCTCTGCTGTATGAGTTTCAGTGCGAGGAAGCTTAAGTCAACTATTTGCAATTTGCATTTCTTAAAAAAGTTAAGTCGTATGGCGACCTATTCCATTTGGATTAATTGGGTCCCCTTTCACGATCTAGGAACGAACGTATTCCACTTCGAGTCTTTCAGGAGGACTCTACTCTCTAGGAACATTCACTGTTACATGGTAATTTTATGTCCAATTCACTTTCGGTTAGATTCTAATCGTAGACATTGCAGACGGTTCCGAGAGTTTGAGTCCCGGGCCGAATAATAGGAGGTAAATCTGCATACACTGCCTGCGCACGCCACTAGGCGCTTTTCACCATTCTTATGCATGCCTCTTCGTTCTGCATGCCTCAGTTGGTTCAGTCAATGTAAAATAGCTAACGACGTCGCAAGAAAATCTCATTAAGTTATCGCCTATGAAAAAGAACTTTTCAAGATTATAATTCATCATTCTCCATTTTCTTTGCCTATTAAAACTATAATTAAAAAAGTTTGTACAAGTATATAAAAATTTTCAGTACGTACAATTATATTAAGTAATAATCATCCCAAGATACTTATAATTGAAAGGCTTTTGTCCAGGCATTGAAAATAATAATCTGCTCTCTGTTTTCTGTTAATTTTTCCTTCCTTTATTGTAATGTTTAATATGATTTAATTGTTAGTGCAATAAATCTGTAATATGTAGCACACAATTATATTTTGATTAACAATGTAAATTAGAACCGCAAAATATATAAAAATTGATACGTTGGCTTTCGAGCCTAAACATCGGTTCAGTTTAAATAATTGACCTATTTTCTTTATGAGACAGGCTTTGAGACTAGAATATCACAAATTCCGTTAATTTTGCTAATTTAAAACGTTTGGAAACGGAAATGTCACTTTGTAATGTAATAAAAAATGCACAATGTACCAATCTCAGAAATAAGCTCTTGCGTGTCCCCTGTAACTCGTTGCCCGGGTTGCATTGCTGCTCATTTGAACTATAACCGGCCGTATATCCAGCCCGTCGGATCGGCCTGCACCTCACCTCCGGTTGTTCCCCATCCCAGAACACGCCCCCATCGGAGCCGCGTCGCGTGGCCACGGCACATACACGGCCATAACAGCGAGGCCATCGGGCCCTCTTGTTGGCCCGCCCCCGCGACAAGTGCAGCGTTGTGTAGAGCGCCGGGTGGCTTCATGGACGCGACGACCTGCTCGCCACTCTGGACCCATAAAGTGTCCCGCCACATTAAAAATTCACCTGGTGTATCAAGAAAATTTGAGACTAAATTATAAAAATAATTGTTCAGTACATTACGTTTACAGACGTGCAGTATTGCTTATAAATGTTTTTATTGAATAAGAAGTATTTCTATAATAAACACTGAATGCTATATCTGCTGAAACGTATTTTCTGATTCGTAAGTTAAAATTATAGATCCTCTGTTCTACATCTAGAGCTAATTACAAACAATGTAAATATAGGTATAAGCAAAACGTAAACCTGATTTCAGTATCTAGATGCTAAGTTAATCAACTGTACTCTTACAAGTTTGGTGACGTAAATGATTTCGGAAAGTCGAAAAGTTTGTGGAAAATGTACTTTAAGAGAAAGTTTATTGAATTTAATTATTATTTTGTTTTACATATATATAAACTCAAGGTCTTTTAAAGGGTAAACTCACATGTTCTTTTAATGTTGGTAAGTTTAATTATCATGTACAATTAGCTTATTTAGTGTTAGTTACTACTTGTTTTAGAAATGGTAGAAGCTAAGAATCACAATGCTTTGCTTTTCTAAACACGTAAAATATAGGGCACATTATCAACACTCCACTGTTTTGTGCATTATTTTCTTAGAAAAAAATGTGATTATTCTTGCGTATAAAAATAAGCGAATGCTCATTCGCATTTCACTGCCTCTCTTTTCTATATTAATCAAACGAGTATTTTTCTATGTTGCGAAAATAATGATATAACTAATTGAGTATATTTTTCATAAAATTACTCAATAATTCTTTCGTGTTAATTGTATTCTTCCTCATCGCAATTACAATGTCTAATTAAGAAAATTGAAGGCTGGAAAACAAGTTGCAAAGGGTCGAGATAACTTTAATCTAATTGAGACATTCCCTGAACTCTACGCACCAAAACCAGAAGGGGAAAGAATATTAGAAATTCCATTATAGACTCTCTTTTTCATCAAATGCTGTAGTGCAGTCGAAATCTCCCGGATTTAATTTCACAGTGTGCATATGAGTTGGAATATTTTTATTCTTCAGTCAGGTATGTAATAGCGAATAAATCCCAAGGAAGCTTTGCATAAATTTGGGAGAAAGTTTGTCTTCTATGATATTCATGGCGAAAAAAAATTGAATTTCAAATTTGGCTTCAACTTTTGTGTTTCTCTGGTCAGTTACGCTTCCTGAGAATCAATTTTTCATCTGAGAGAGTTGTCGGTAATCGTTTGACTTCCCTTTGAGAAATTCGGCCATATGTGCCAAAGTTTTCATCAAGTTGCCTTCCAATATTGGTCAGTCGTTGGCTCCCATAACTCAGTTATCTATCTTTGTTATTTTCTTCGGAAAAGAATTCATAAAACGTCCCTAGTAAAATTATGTTAAAAGAAAATTGAGGAATTTAGTTGAAAATCAGCTTACGGATAGTTACTCCACTGTTCCTCTAACCCTTGCTTAACTCGCTCATCGCTGCTTAGAGTACCAGTGAGATAGAAACACCTTCAAACCTTCAGTCCTCATTAGAAAACTACGAGGTTAATCAAATGAACTTTTGCTTTACTTCAACAGTATCCTTACAAATATCTCATGCAGTTGCTCGATCTTTTTGATATTATAAAATAAAAGTAAATAAATGTAGTTGACATACTATACAAACCAAATAAACTTTTACCAGACTAATATTTTATTCTATTAACTTGGTAGCTAATCAACTTACTTACTCCGTCTACAAACCCAGTTTGTTCATTCATTCAGAGTGTGAAGGGTTGGTTTACTTTTATATCATCCTTATTTACTGTGCAAAACATTTTAAAAAGCTTTATATTTTCAGAATGGTAAGATCCGTTTTTGTATCGACGTGAGTAATTTCACGAAATCATTAAAGACGTAGGTACGTTAAGGAACTTCGTTTGTTTAGGAGCACCAGGAAATGTAAAGCTTGTGCACTTTTTTTGCTCCGAATGCACAGAATATTACGGAAATCTCACTTCATTGGAGTGCTGGATGAAATAGTTAACTCATGCAAATCCTTTCTAGAATCCACAGCCAGAGCGGCGGGGAAGGGCTTTACATGAATCGCTCTTCATACATTTCCATTAACACGCCCGCTTCTCGGTTTCATTCACTGCCTCGCGCCGCAAATGAACTGAGCGAACTTCTGGAGTAGCAACAACTCCAGCGCAATGTTTCTATAGCTCTCCATTTCATCTGGAACCAAAAACGCTGCGCCTCTAGATTGGAGGGCATTTGCGCGGAATCCCAAGGGGGGGGGGGGCTTTTAGGAAGGAAACCCTGCGGAAACTGCTCCGAAGCTTCCGGGTTTCCTGTCGTGCAACAGCTGCTGCAAGAGGCCGGGGCGGGTGCGATATGAGACCGCCACCACGACCGCTCCCCCACCCCCTCCACCCCCTCCGCACCCACCGCCGCCAGCGCCACCTCCGCAGATGACGCTGTGTTTCTCCAGAATCACAGTGGGCGAATATGGTTCTATAGTTGACACAAATGAGTTACATACCCATTACTATATTACCAAACAATCTAAGGCAAACATTTAAAAAGCTTGTAAAATTACTAAGTGGGTAAATATACATAATATATTGAATAGTCTTAGGCCTTACTTAACATACCTTAGCATAATTGTAGTATCATAACGTAACATTTCATTACATAACGTAGTGTCATGGCGACATCCAAGGAGCGGAGTATTCGTAAGTATTGGTTTATACACAAACTTTAAAATTTTATATGTATTGATTATTTCATTTTAAAAACTGACGCAGATGAAAATGACATTATCAAAATTACCATTAAGCCATCCGTGCAACATTTCAAATGCCCAAATTTATAATTATTCAACAGAAGAAACGAGTATTATGTTTTTAGAATCGTATTGATAATTTTCCTTTCTCACCTTACAACGTTGATAGTAAAGAGGAAGTATTGTAATAATGCAGGAGTTTGAAACGGATGTTGAGATCTTTGGGAGGTACTTCGCATGGAACCTCGACAACATCTTCAAACTTGTCTAAAAAATGGCTCAATTTTTTTTACTAAGCTTTGTCCTTGGATTGCGAAAAGAACTAAAAAGTGGAGCAGGTCTCATTTTCGTTTGAATACCAGATTTTTCGAAAATTGCCAAAAAGTTTTAAAAAATTTCATCGTCTTCCTACAACTACAATATTGAATATGGAGATTTTTCTGAATAAAATCTGTTGTCTAAAGATGATCTTGAAATATGGTCATGTGTATTGGTTCAAAAATATTAATTTTCGCCCAATCTTGCGTTAAATATAAGCAAATGGTGCCGATCCCATTTTCAACGAACTCTGATTTCCCTAAAAATCTCCAATAGTACATTATTGAAAATTCAGATTTTTGTCTTAAATAAAATCTGTTCTTAAACATCATATGTTTAAGAAAGGTCATGTATAATTTTCTGGAAAAAATGCAGTTTCGTGTAATTTCTGCTTCAAGTTAAAGAATTTTTTAATTCTTAAAAAACACTTCAAATTGTTTCTTTCATTTTTCGCGGCTAGAGTAAATTACACGTAAAAATAGCGTAATCTCATTTTCGTTAAACTCTTATGACTTTTCAAAAATGGCAAAAATTTGAAATAATGACCAAAAATATGTCCTACTTTAGCAACACTAGTTATTCTTTAGAATGGGTTTTTGAAGATACGCATTAATGTGTGTTCATCATTTTTGGGAATACGACTTGATATGTCTATCGCTAGGTTGGTAGAATTTTGGCCCAAATCAAATGCAGAGAGAGAGAGAGAGAGAGAGGGAGAGAGAGAGGGAGAGAGAGAGGGAGAGAGAGAGAGAGAGGGAGAGAGAGAGAGGGAGAGAGAGAGATGTGACATAATTAGTGAAAATTAACTGAAAATGCCAATATATTCATGTGCGAAAACGATGCAGACATCATAAGAGGCGCATTTACTGAGATCACCATTCTATTGTATGGAAAACTGTCCGTTTTGAGGTTTTTATAATGTCACTTTTTTCAACGATGCAATAATTCCATTTAATTTTCCGTAAATGGCCCGTCGAAAGCGAAGCGTTCGTCCACTGTTCGGTGGTGGTGTGCTCCAAAAGTCGGTGCCGCTGGGGAAGAGTGTGGCGGAGCAGATTCTTTCGGCTCGACGCGCGTAAAAAATGAACGCCATGCAAAAAGGGGGCCATCGATTTGGAGTTTCGACGCGTCTTCCCTGGCGGCGAAGGGCCGGCGGCGGCGTTCTCCAACGCGCTCAACGCGTTGAGAGTACGAGGCAGAGAGAGAGAGAGAGAGAGAGAGAGAGAGAGAGAACGACGCAGAGAGACAGAACGAGGTAGAGAGAGTACGAGGCAGAGAGAGAGTACGAGTCAGAGAGAGAGAGAGAGTACGAGGCAGAGAGAGAGTACGAGGCAGAGAGAGAGAGTACGAGGCAGAGAGAGAATAAGAGGCAGAGAGAGAGAGAGAGAGAGAGAGAGAGAGAGACAGGCAGGCAGATAGAGATAGGGAGAAAGAGAGAGCATCGATTCCTTGCACGCGGCGAACTCTGCGAGCACCTGCCGTGTTTCGTGCGCATGCGCTCTTGTCACTTCGCTCCAGCGCCGCGTTCGTGTTGCGCCATGCAACAACTCCGCTTTTAGCGTTATTCTCTCCCTTTACGATCTTGTTAAACAAGTTTTCCTTGCATCTTCAACGACCTCAGAATCTATTTTACTTCGTTCTTCCAACAACTCTCTGCCGTCTGCACTTTTGTGGGTTTTGCCTTATGACAGTCCTACTTATTGCTTTTTGTATATCTTACGCATCCTCAGGACTCCTCTTTTCAGCTGAATTCTGAATTTTCTTTATATTTTCGCATGCTTATATTTCTACGTTTGGTTATTTTCATGATTAATTCTTTTTATAATTTCTTGTCATTGTTTTCGCCTTTAGGGTGTCTCTCGGCTATTGTTTCCACATTCCATCCACCTTTACGTCTCCTTCCGTCTACCAATAATTAATATATATATTTCTCTTTTCTCTTTCTCATGGTACTTTAGTCGTATATTTTATATCATTTACATCCACCTCGTCGCCTCTACTTGATGTCAGTACTTTTAAATTATTTATTTGATCCCACAGCTGCCTTCTTTTGGCCCTTCAGTTGATGCGGAAACATCTTTTCCTTCCTGTCTGTTTTCTGTCTCCCATTGGCCCTTCCTGATTTCTTTCTCCCCCCCCCCCCGTATTGCTTCCTGCTGTGCACTCACAGTCGACACCTGCGCTTCTCACACTCCTCTCCACAAATTTCCCTTGTGCCTCGACCTTCCTCTTATTTTTCAACTGCCATCATCGTCCCTCCGTCTCGATCACACTTTCAAAAGTAATATCGCCCCCGCCTCTTTCTTGGAAACGTCGCTCTTCTTCCCTGAAGAACGTTGCCATATTTGCAAATCACATACATTGAACTTATAATACGGATAGACTGCAAGAAACTTTGTTTTCCAAGGAAAACTTTAAACATGGTGCGTTGAGGTGAAGTTGTAGTCAATACGTTCATACTTTTTGTGGATGTGATTTGTTTTTATTTATTGTGGATTTCTTTAGTTATTAGAGCATAATTATGTCTTTTGAAACATTCACTTTAATTTTTTTAATTATCTTTTTCTTCTCATCTAAACACATATTTTATACTTTTTTTATTTAAAAAAATGAAAAGTGACTATTCGAAGAACTTTTCTGAGAAGACTTTTTACATGTTTATTGCCTATTTTACTTCTTGAAACAACCTCGTGGAAAGAATACTAAATCTTACCACTTTCACAATTTATTCTTCAAGTTATTTTTGGAACGCTGATCTTTTTCAATGAAGACTGGGAATGTGCACGAAATAGAATGATAAATGTGGAGTTTAAACTTACCGGCAGTTGCCTTCACATGAGCTTCAAAACTTGGTAATTTTTGCAACGTTCACCCCGGCCTGTGTTTAAACTCTATCCATCTTTAATTTTCTCCAGAAATATTCATTAAGTTCATAATAGAGACTTCAGTGAAGTTTTAAGCTGGTGGCTTTAGCGTCGCCGGTATATTTCGCTCATATCTGGTTTAGTTTCCCTTGCTCAGCCTGTAAAGAATAAGATTATTTACCTCTAAAACTTTGAAAGAAACTTGATTAATAAGCTTTTAGTAATTTATAATTAATAGATATTTTTCTCCACAATATTTTGACATCTCACCTACATTCTTAACTTTCATTAAAAAGTCTGAAGTGAAAAATCCATGCTCACTGATGCGAATCGTGGGACTTCAACACAGCTGTTTGCTATCACTACCTTAACTAGATTAAAGCAATTTTGTCCCACGCCAAACCTCAAAATATTGGAAGAAATGAACTGTCTCGTATAGTCATATATTTTTTGGAGAAATGTCGTTTTCTCCAGTAATAAATCAGCGCACATAGGTTTAACACAATGTTGCTTTAATTTATTGATTAATTAAACGCTATTATATAACTTTCAGTGTACTTAACGCTACTATGAAAGCTCTAAAAAACCGTTGAATTAATGACGTTGACAAGGACACGTGGCGTAGCAATTTAACCGCACACCTTCAATTTCTGAGAACGGGGTTCTAATCCCGATCGATCCACGTGGAGTTTGTGGTAGAAGAAATTAGTTCGCGGCAGCTTTTCTGGGAATTTTTCTGTGTCCCATTCTTCTCATTCCACCATTGCTTCATCACCATTCACCATTATATCATCATCTCCCACTCATAAATTCATTTCATCCATCCCGAAGTAGGCTGAAAGGCGTTGATAAAGGAATCGGAGTATAGTAGGTTCTTAAAATGACATTGTGATTTTCACGATTCACGTACATCCCCGAATAAGGACTAAAGTACTGGTCAAAGTGAGTCCGTACTATTTGTTGAATCTCTATTTAATAGAAGATCGTCAGATTTCACCCGTGTTGCAGATTTATAAAAACGACTCCATATGACATCCGGTTCTTAATTTAAAACTATTTTTTGAACGAACTCAACTCTTAGTGATATAAGATTAGTAATTAATTCTTACGCATATTGTTGTATGAAACTTACATACATACAACTGAATCACGTTATCTTCTTGGCTGTCCGGGAGATGCCGCATCCTAGACACAGATGTCAACTTTTCGGCCATCATACTGCGACCTTCCTCAGGGCGAAATGCATTTCCGGCCACGGAAGCCTACATTTTTAAATCACGCCAGTTTTTAATGGACTATGTTGGAACTCGCTACAAATTAGCAACCCAACATCTACATTTTTTCCTTTATAATGCAATACTAACATATCCTGTGTAATATAACAGAGAGTTTGGTGCATTATGCATGCTCTGTTGCTAGCCCTTATCCTTGTTAAATCGTGACAACGCCGCGACGCTGCCCAGCTTACAACAAGCCGGCAGCCCCGCGCCACCGACATGTTTGGCGGTTGTTATGCCACGTCTCGTTGCAATCACATTATAAAATTAATCACGATGTCAGTCTCTGCGTCATAATATTACACTTTAAATTCACCTGCAATTTATAATTATAATTTAAACCTGTTTCTTAATCTCTCAATAAAACATAAAAACAAGCTCAAATGTCATTGGCCGAGATGATGCGCGCGCGGGAACTTTCTTCCCCCCGTCTCAACGGTCAATTTGTTCAGTTCGTCTGCTGCCACGGCCTCGTGTGCAGTGACTCGCCGCTAACGGCATCAGCATGCGTTTGCTCGTTTCATAACTATTTACATCAATTTCTTCAGTTTGTGTTAACCTCAATAACCTTTACATTACATGCCTACGGCATTTGATTCAGCCAAAGATTTCATGAGAAATCATGATTGCATCATTGCAATTTGATGTATTTTATTGTATATTTAATCAGCTAATTATATCTTTTTATGACTGGCTTAATTCACAATTTTTATTTCTCACGTAAATGGCAATACCTCCTTTGTATAACATATTAATTGGTCCTCCGTTCGTAGGATTAATGTTTGGTTAGGGCAATTAAAATTACCATCACTCAGTCCACGGTCTACACGCCTCCCAACAGACTATTCTACGATTTTTTGCCTTTTCATATTTTGTTTTAAAACATTATCAAACTTGAGACACTTTTATTGTGAAACTTTTCAGTCGTGCGTCCCAGAAGGCGAGCCGCTGCGGAACACGTGTACCCAACGCCTTTTACAGCCCCCTCCGGACCGGCGTGTGGGCGTGGCCGGAAACGTCCGCGTTACGCAACTACTCGTTGCTCTCCGTCCGCGAACCACAACTAAGTTGCATTCTCGCTTTCGACCAGACAAGCTCCATCTCCCTCGCCTCCGACTTTTCGTTGCCTTCGCCTTCCGCTGAGCCGGGCGCCTCGACGGACGGTGGAGTTGACAGAAAGTTCTCGAAACTGGAGCTGAGGGCTCTTAGGGGCTTCTGATCGCGTTTTTTTTTCTTTTGGGTGTTTTGGGGGATGCGGCTTCTAGACTGTTTGCGAGATGAGAACATACTTTCGCGGAAGGACATGAGCCGTTAGATGTTCTGAAAGAAAGTTAATATATCACGTGAAGTATTTGGTTTACTCAGTAATATCATCGCTTAGAAAACAGATTGTAATGAATGCTTTTTGAAACTTTTTTTCTGTAATTCTTTTGTAAAAATTTAAATAAAAGTTAAGTATTAATAATCATTGAACGGATACTTCCTTATTTCATTTTATCAAACTACTCGTATGTGTTAATATTTTTATGTGCTCTCATAGAGACATGTCTCAAATTCATGTGTTTCCGTATCAATCATAATTAGTAAACAGCTCAGTAAATATTTTTCCAAACTGCATTTTAACTCAACCACTACTACCGTATAATTTTTTTCAAAACATCAAAATACTTCATAACAATTCTCTACTAGTTATTAGGTGTTGGCGTCGTTAATGACAAATTCATCGATTACGTTTTTTGAATTATAATTCAAAGAATTTACTCTTTTGTCTTTCGAATGAGCTACAATGGCCAATGTGTGTTTCAACTCTCTACTTTTCGTTTCTTTCCATATCTGTTTCACTCTCGTGCTGTTTTTATTTCATTTCCTTGGGTAATAAGGGCCTTGCTCTTCTTTTTGGGTTTGTCCCAGAAACCTACAGATTTCTGTAGCTTGCCTCTCAATGATAAACTTCTCCAACATTTGCTGCATTAATTTCAAGTCATCCAAATATTTTAAAATTTCTTTGAACCTCATACTGGTCATTTTCAGTTTTTGAAAATACTTGGAGAGACTTCCCAGAAATCTTTCGTAATGCAATTAAGAATATGTAATATTCTTAATTTTAAATAATTGTATACATTACATTCTAGTATAGATACATATATACTGAGGAATATACGTAGTATAAAGAAAGTTCTGTAATGCTGTGGAAGATCGATTTCGAGATTTCAACGGAAATACACGTTTTTTGGTCCCTTGATACCGAAAAAAGTGTTGTTTTTTTTTCGAAATGTCCGTCCGCCCTTCCTTCCGCTCGTCTGTCAGTCTGTGAACACTACTAGCGTCTAAACCATGCGTAGGAGGTTTTGCAAATTGACCATCTTGCACTAGTTTTTCGGTTTACTAAATCCCAGGTAGAGTGAACTTGAATAGAGTGAATTTTCTGTTATAGTAAACCAAAGACACTTGTCTCATTACCCGTGCATTACAAATAAACACTAGATTATTCGGTTCTAGTGAACTCTCCACACCAGGTAAAGTAAACATAAATTATTAGTACAACTAAAAATAACTTGCCTCAGGACTTCAAATTCCATTAGCAGGTGGAGAATGTCATGAGTTATTTGCAGCAATTTCAGTTCAATTTCAATTCAATAGCAAGAGATTGAGATTGAGAAGGCGTTCCACTGAGGACATTGTTACAGATCATATATGTCAGTTCCATCTCTCCTTAAGACTGTGAGAAAACATCATCTGTCTCGGACACAGAAAATACCACGGCTGTTACGACTGTTCTTCCAGAACAGATGAAAACGAGTATGGTGACAAAGAGGATATAATTGAAGGAATTGTGTCCATGGTGCATGAGTCAGGTATAAAGATTGCAAAGTAGCTACTGCCATTAAGAGTGAGGGCAATGTAGAAATTAGTGTAGAGAAAGCATGGTCTCCGTAGAAGGAGCTGCAAAAATGATCGATAAAATCTATTCACAGCAAACTGTAATACAAAAATTATTTTAAGGCAAAAATAAGTTATTGGAATTTTGAATTGGTGGTGTACTGATATTTTAATGAACCTCCGAAAAAATAAAATCAAACACAGCGAAGAAATCATTATACTTTGGTATATCCCATATAGTAATCCAAAAATCTTACTTCCCAGATTGGTTGATTTGTTCATGTTTTCGGGCACGTCAACTGCTTTGGTCATTAGTCCCGTTAGTGTAGTGCGTGTTTTTTCTCGGGAGATGGCGGTGATCTTCCCCCGCTGGATGGCGAGATCCGGCGCCGACCTACAGTCGGCTAGTGGGGTTTCCCCCTAACCAGGACTCTCCCTAGCCAGGCACCGCCCCAGCCGGGTCAAGCTCTAAGCTCCCAGCCGATCTCCCGGAATATGTGATAGTGTAGTGCATGTTAGTGTAAGTGTGTGTATGTAAGGGGACAGGATAGGACAAGGAAGAGGAAGGACAGATCGCGCGCGGTTCGTGGCCCGTTCGGTAGGGTACTGCTCCGGCATTCGCCTGGAGTTGATCGAAGAAACCACGGAAAACTACCGATCAGAGCAGCCGGCCGCTAGAATTCTTCTCCAGACAGCGACTGAATTCGACTTAGCTGAAAAGCTAGTGTCGAAAATCCTGCCGCGGTCAGGATTCGAGCCTAGGACCTCCCGGTCAGAGGCGCTGCAGTGACATCAGTTGATTCACTGAGCTACTGATCCCGATTTAATTCCCAGAGTTTCACTATAACTAGAGTCGACTATATTTCTTTCTTTATTTCAACTCGAATACATTTCAAAAGAGTTTCTTTTCTACACAATTATCGTCAACATCAGTTCTAATTAATAGAGGCTTATAGTAAAAGTTCCTCATCTCTCGGGCGCCATACTAAAAATAACAATTTTATTCTCTGGGATAGAGCTAAGCTCAGATTGGGATAAGGTCTAACATCTGCGCACTCGCAGTAAAATGCGAACTTTGATGTAGTATTGTTAGAGAAACTATTACATTGAGTATCGTAAGATAAGACTTTGTGATCATTAAGTGAAAATTAAAATGCGTTTCTTGATTTGGAATGCAGTGTAAGGAAGGTATTTTAAAATATACCTGAAACGCTGCTATGTTCATATCATATCATCTCTGAACAACATTTTATATTTGCATTTTATATTATTTAATCGTGTCCATGAACGTTCATTATTATTTATTACAGTTACCTTTTATTACAGTGGCAGCTATTTTACCAAAAGCCACATTCTACTCTTGCTCATGCACCTCCACATTTTATACAAAAATATTTCCACATCCCCCCTTAAAAAACCGTTTCAAATACGCGCCATATTTTTACTGTCGGTATCAGGAGCGATGCTTTCGCGATAGGCGGCGCAGGGGGCAACGACAATTATTGCCGGCGCCGCGTAAATCATTCTCCTTTTGTTTATTCGCGTGAACGATGGCCGCGGACGTCCTGCGCCAGGCGGCCGACCAAGGGAGGGGGTGCCTCTGCAGGCCTACAACGTGACCGGTGGCCCCTTGTATTTTTAAACGACCGCGCGCGTTTTTATTTTGGCGTGAAAAATAACTCCATCCTTTACGCCCTCGTGGTGCTGTGCGCCGGCCGGCAGTCCGGCCGCCGCCGCCGCCGCCGCCCCCGCCGCCCCCGCCGCCCCCGCCGCCCTCGGCCACCGCCCCCCCCCGCCACCCCCGCCACCCCCGCCGCCCCCGGCCGCCGCCGCCGCCCCGCCCCCTCCGACGTCCCCGCCGTCCCCAGCGGTCCCGCCGCCGCCACCGCCCCCGCCCCCGCCGTCGCCCACGGTCTAGCCGCCACCACCCACGACGCAGCCCCCGCCGCTGCCGCCCACGCCGCTGCCGCCCACGCCGCTGCCGCCCTCGCCCCCGCCGTATCTGCCGCCATTAGGCAAACGGCGCGCGATCGCGCGGTGGCTTGCGGAATGATTTGTGCGGCGCGGGGGCGAATGGGAAAGGTTTCCCTCGTGCGATGTCCGAGCGCACCGCACCGCACCGCAGGGCAGGTGGGTGGGTGGACGCGCCGTAATGGCCTGGATGCCGAATCGCGCCGTGCGTTACGCTTGGTCGTTCGTTGGGCTCGCGACCGCGGAAACTTATGAGTCTGAGGTTCGATGGGCGGTGTGTGAAAGTGTCTTCCAGAAGTGAAAATCGTGTTGTGGTTTGCAAAATTCGGTTGGTGGCTTGCATGTGTTTTGTCCATTGTGCACTTAATGCACGAAGAATCGGCCGTTCGGGCGTCTGACGCTCTCTGTGCGCGGGCATGTCTTCGGGCGTGAAAGTACATATCAATAGCACTCCATTCGTTAATTGAGCTTATGTCAACTCCAAGAGTATTTTCGAATATTACGTTATCCATTTCCTCGTATTTAATTTTCAATATGTGCTCTTTCATTATTATTGTTACGTAAAATTATTTAAACGTGAATATTCTGTAACGAATTATCATTTAGGGGTCGATCGTGTTCGACAATTTACTGCTGTTATGCTCCAAAAGTATACATTTGTTTCAAAAAGTAATGAATCTAGCTTTTAATTTTTTCCGCATGATGTGGCCATAATTTTCACGTGGCGTACATTATTATAACAATGTCAAAAGTTTGTAATTACAAATTACTTTCGAATGAGAGGGGTACGTTAAAACTTCCTACTTTTGTTTACTTGCAAAGAGACTTGAAATATCTTTGATATTGACGAAACCAAAAATGCCCGAATTCCAACTCATTCAAATGTAGTAATTTATTTACAACAATTGTAAATACCTATATCAAACCTTTTTCCTCAGCTTCAGCATCCAAACTCCCTTCAATCTTCAAGTATCATTTTTGATAAGCGACGTAGCTAAGAAATCTTGGACCGCTTCTCAGATTTTCAATGGGTCTTTCATAAAAATATTCAATCGCATATTATCACTTTTAATATATTAATAGAAAATAATTGTGAGAGATTCCTGTGGCAAGAGACGGGATTATTTTCACTCTAGTTGGTAGTGCACTCATTTATAAACAATTCTAAATGCGAACTTAAGGAAAAAGTAAATTTTGTAACTCGTATATAGGGACTTGCAGACCCTGTACGTGCGTTTTAATGTATGATAGTACGTTCTCAAACTCTCATTAGCAACTTTACATGTAGTAGTTTGTGTTATTGCTCATTTTAAATCAATCTCCTGAAGATTGGATTAGAATAGAAAATAGGTTTTGTTGAATAATGTTAATGCATGAGCTTTTATTCCGTTTGCTTGAATTGGGACAAAGCCAGTCATTGGATGCAGCTGGACACATAATGTTAAAAATCATATTCTTCTCTTATACATAGAAATGTTTGCCGGGTTTGCATAATAGGCTCGAATCCAACATCATGTTGGTCGAAGGAATTTGCGAGACGAAACGTTCTTCCAAATGCTGTTTTATTGTTTTTATTATTAATCCTACATTATTATATTGTCTTTCTACTGCGTTCTTCAAACTCATTTGCCCTGTTTCCTTCACGTCCTCCTTTCACTTGGTAGTGTTCGTGTTGTTTCATTTTTCATCTATTTTCTAATTGTTTTGTGCTTGTCACTTTATCTTCCTCCTTTATCATTTCTACTTCCAAAATATCGTCCTTCTCAATGTGCTTTTTTGCTTTCATTTCAAGTGTTCTTCTCTTTTGTCAAGTCAAGTCTAATTTCTAGAGTCTTTTCTAGTGTTTCCACGACTTCTGTCTCCAATATTTTTCGATTAACCTCCCACTTCCATTTTCAGTTCTTTCTCTCTTCTACTCTCCATTTTCATTGATTTCCTCGCCCATTAACGTCCTCTCTTCCCCTCCCCCAAAGGATTCTCTTCTCAACCCTTCCTGTTCTCTTCTGTTCACTCTCGTACTCTCTCTATTTCATCTTTCTCGTTTCCTCTCTCTCTCATTTCCTTTCTCTCTCATTTCCTCTCTCTCATTTCTTCTCTCTCATTTCCTCTCTCTCTCAATCCTCTCTCTCTCAATCCTCTCTCTCTCAATCCTCTCTCTCTCAATCCTCTCTCTCAATCCTCTCTCTCTCTCAATCCTCTCTCTCTCAATCCTCTCTCTCTCTCAATCATCTCTCTAAAATTTCCTCTCTCTCTCTCATTTCCTCTCTCTCTCATTTTCTCTCTCTCTCATTTTCTCTCTCTCATTTTCTCTCTCTCTCATTTTCTCTCTCTCTCATTTTCTCTCTCTCTCTCTCATTTTCTCTCTTTCTCATTCCCTCTCTTTCTCATTCCCTCTCTCTCATTCTCTCTCTCTCACTCTCTCTCTCATTCTCTCTCTCATTCACTCTCTTTCTCATTCTCTCTCTCTCTTCCCCCTTCCGCCTAGTGCGTGCCCTGCGACTGCCGGGGCGCGGGGGCGCTTAATTTCCCCATTTATCGCGAGCGAGCGCCGCGATCGAGTGGCCGGGACGCGCGTCGCGACCCGTCCCGTCCCGTCCCACGGCGTCCGCGGAGATGAAGTGCCTGATTTGCGGCCGCCTCCGCTGCCACTTTTTGCGCCACGCGGAGCGGATTTTTTACTCCCATTTTGCTTTCTCCCTCGCGCTGTGCGCGCCAGAGGTTTCGCTTTGAGTTGAACCTGTGCGCGTGATGCGATGTAGCTCGGTGAACGGAAAATGAATGGCGTAAGGCCAGAGGTGCTAATGAGTGAGGTAGAGGAACGTAGTACGTACGAATGGTTTGTAAACGGAACACTTATACTATTGCAATTTGGATTCGTGATTTTTTATGTATATCCTTGGGACATTTACGCGGAGATAGTTTTACAAGAATTACTATATTATTATTCTTCCAATAACGTATTTTTTCAGCAACTTAACAGTTGTAATATATTCGCGTCATGCGTTGAAATGAGAACAAGTGATGTTGGAAAATGAGAGCTTAAACTATGTAAATTTTTGTATTACTTTCAGATTCTTCGTTAAAATTCATGACAACAATTACCTTTTCCTCTAGAGCTTACGTGTTTAATCTACATTTTGTTCGCAATGTAACATTTCAAAAGTACCGACTAGATGTCTTGTGCAAAGATAAAAATATCCAATAAATCACGGGAAATACACATAAAACAAATTGGACACACAGATATTAAACAATGATTAGCAACTGTTCTGTAACGTAATACCTTTTGACATCAAAAAAGTCTATTCATACGCCCGACCATTTCATCCTCATAAACCCGGTGACGTTAAAACAGGAAAATCGCAAATGAGTTCGTTTAGCCTCGAGCATTAATTAGCATAAACATTGTCTCATTTTCTCATCTATAACAAGCTTGTTTTACGGCTCCGGTGTTTTCCCAGATCAAATTTACACTTCGACGTGCAATATAAAATTTCATTTACACGGGAAGCGTGTTTTGGGGCGGTAACGGCGCCGGGGACTGTTGGAGCACGCACAAATATGACTTTCCCGCCCAGCGCTCGGTGTCGAGTTCGTAAAGAACGTTCTGCAAACAAGGGAGTGTGCTGGGGGCGTCGGGAACTGCGACGGGAACGAGCGGGCGTGTGAAGGGGTGGTGAGCGGGTGGGCGGGCGAATAGGAGGGGCGGAAGGAAGGGGCTACTGGGCGAACGAAAGCACGGGCAGTCGAAAAGTGGTGGCGAGAGGTGCGGGGGGGCGAGCGGGCGTGTGAAGGTTGTAGTGAAGGAGTAGACCGAGGAGCGAGCGGGCCAGGGGCGATTGGGAGGGTGGGCGGGCGGGCGAATAGGAAGGGCGGGAGGAAAGCGCTGTTGGGCGGGCGAAAGTAGGGGCGGTCGAAAAGCGGTGGCGAGAGCTGCAAAGGGGCGAGCGGGCGTGTGAAAGGGTGGGCGGCCGTGCCAGCACGCGGGTGAGCCGGCGTAGGGTTGAACGGGTGGCGCGGCGCGTTGGGGAGCGGGGTGGAAGCAAGGAGCTGGTGGGCGGGGCGGGCGGGGAACGAGGCGGATGGGCGGATATGCACCAAGGAGGGCGCGGCCCGAGCCCTGCGTTATCTCTTTCGGTTCGCCCAGGCGCCGAGGCTCCGAGTGGGTGCCCCCGCAGAGAGGGAGAGGAGCAAGAGGCGGAAGGAGAAAAGAACCAAACGGCAGGGAGGCCAAAAGAAGAAAAATCGTGCGAAAGTTAGATAATACATGTTGCCTGGATCAATCACGGAATTGGCTAGGAACTTTTCGTAGTTAAGATAGTAACATTCTCGTCACAAGTTTAAAATAGTATTAGTTTTTAGAAAAATTAAAAAAAAATTACTACATATTAAGTCACCATCTGTAATGATTGCAAAGAAAATATTCCGATGAGAAATTTTTATTTAAATTTCTGAATTAATTAAAGATTACTTTCATATTTACTTATCAATCTTTGAATGATTTCGAGAAGACTTGGGAAGCAATCGGCATTTACTAAAGATTAATCGGCTTAGATATCACAGAACAACAGCTATTGCCACCGTTGCGTCTCAGAGGGGAATATTCTAGGGTTTGAGCCCGACGATGGAGGAGTTTGGACTCTAAGTCAATAGCTAGGTCAAATTCAGCCGCTGATGGAGGATAATTCTTGAGGTCACTTGCTCTGATCGGTTATTTTCCAAGGTTTATCCGATCATATATCCGACAAGACATGTTCCGACTCGCACTGACGAAGGGAGTGTCAAAGATCCTTGAGTGAGGTCTGGAGTCTGTGGAGGAGTTGGTCATAAAAATGGGGGAAACTATTAGAACAGGGTCGCACGTACAAGGTCAGAGGTCCGATGCGGAGCGAGCGATGGCGCCGTACACCTTGCAAGTGGCAAGACATGCGGGCGGGCGGTGGCGTTCGAGAGGTGGGGTGGGAGGCGGGGTGAGGTGCGGGAGAAGAGGGCCGGCGTGAATGGCGAGGGCGGGTTGCAGGAGGCGGGACATGGTGGGGGAGATGGAGAGAAAGCGGGACGTGGAGCGGGAGGCGGGGCGTGAGAAGCAGGGCGCGGGGCGGAGCGCGTGAGGCGTGGTGCGTGAGCGGGACGGACGCGGGGGCTGCGCGTGGGAGGCGGGGCGGGAGCGGGATGCGCTGTGGTGCTGGAGGCGGGGCGGGTAGGGAGCGCGGGACAAAAGATGGGGCGCGAGACGCCATGCGGGGGCGGGAAGCCGTACGGGGCAGGAGATGCGACGCGCGTCGCGTGGCAGAGTTTGACTCGTGAAACGGGACGCGTGAGACAGGGAGGGGCGGGGCGCGGGAGTCGGAGGAGGGGGGCTCTGTGGGCGGGGTTCTGGAGAGAAGGTGGGGGAACGGAGCGTGGAAGGCGAGGCGGGTAGGGAGCTCGGGAGAAATGATGGAGCACGAGACGCCATGGGGGGGGGAGGCGGTACGGGGCAGGAGATGCGAGACGCGTCGCGTGGCAGAGCTTGACTCGTGAGGCGTGACGCGAGAGGCAGGGAGGGGCGGAACGCGGGCCCTGGGGGCGGGGCTCGGGAGAGAGGGTGCGGGATCGGAGTGCGGGAGGCGGGGCGTGACACGGGAGGCGGGTCGGGGGCGGAAGGTGTGCCGCAGATAGCGAGACGGGCGGCGGGATGCGGGGTCGGCGCGCGGGAGGCGAGGCGGGGCTGGGCGCGGTGGGCGGGTCGCGGCTGGTGGTACGAACGAGAAAAGCGACGCGTCTCTGTACGCGTTAACGCCTCTTTCCCGTGCCCCACGAGGATGCGCCACTGGGGCAAATAACGAACTTTTTTGTTCTCCTCCGTTTCGGTCGAACGGGAAATCGTTTTCCTCCTTTTTGCTTGCTCTTAGTTTGCGTTTGTGGCGACGGTTTCCCTTTGGAGCGTCCATTACTTCGTTGCCGACCTTATCGGAGTTTCTTTTCTAACAGCGGTCGAATTCGAACTTTTCTGCTAGAATGGCGACACCTAATACTCGAGGGTTGATGGCCTCAATAGCTCTTTTTTTTCCTTTTGACGCATTTAATAGGCTCCCAATGAAAGGGGTGAGTGAATACCAAGGTTTGGTTACTGACAGTTCTTTTGTTTCGAAAAAATAGATAAAGGAATAAAAGAATAATGTCTGAACATTTTGATTAAATGTTATAAATAAAAAATGAAGTACTTTGTACGGATTAGGAAAAAATGTTTCAAACGGAATGTCTTAACACATCTGTTTCTGAGACTATCATTTAAAAATGAAATATTAGTTTAGTTAAAAATTAAACATAAGTAAACATAGGAAATGCTCATGACCAAAAATTACCTGGTGGCAACAGTAGTTCGCAAGTTTGGTTATTGTAGGCATGTCACAGACATGCTCTGGTGTAGTGAGCTGTTCCATCGCAAAGTGGATTTCAGAATACATGTGGTTGCCAATCAGTATGCATATTTAGCTGCAGTTTTCGTTTGTTATTGTGAGAGAGTGAATGGAAACAAAATTTTACGAAACGTCGGCAAACTAGTAATTAATCCTACATTGCATTGACGAAGCTCCGTGAATCCGCTTCTGTTTCTGTTACATTTCGAAAGCAGTTAGACCAGCAGACATCCATTCTAAACATATCACACGATGTTACGGAGGAATCAAGCAGCAGCGGCTTGCGATTTCATTATGACCTTTGTAGCACAGAACAACATAATTTTTCACACCTTTGCCGTCTTGTACCTATGCAGGCATATTCAAAATGACATTTTATTTGACAGTACATAAGATTATTTTGATATTTTTTACGGATTTTTTTTTCTAATGTTTCATACTAGATAATCGCTGCAATTAACACCATATTTTTTCACAATGGTTTTTTGTTATTCAACTTCGGTACTATTGTGCTATTCCACATTTTGTGCCGTTGTATGCTGATTCACTCTTTGTATTGTCCTACTTTTGTGCGTAAGCAATATTATCAAAGCTATCAATCAAAAAGCTATAAAAAAGTGAATCTTTTTCTCAATCAGACTTTGAGGGAAAATGAATTATTCTTTTATAGTTGAAATATACAACTTCAACTAAATTCTCTGGTCACACCTTAGGAAGTGTATGTACCAAGACAACGTAAGATAAAGACATTCCATAAAACTGAGGTAAAAATCTTCATAGTAAAAAAAGTTCTTTAAAAATTAAGTTGTTCATATCATAGAAATACAAAACATTCTTTCACGAAGAAATGTTTTTTGGGTTCTTGTGTCAAGCTTTATTTTGCATTGCTGAGTAAAGAGAATTGAAATTTTATGATTCGAAGAACATTATTTCCAGTCAAGTTCAATTGGTGCACCTAAATAAAATACACTGGTTTCATTCCTTGTTGGTCAACTATCCAATTAGAACATTTCAATTTGCCGAATCCGCCTGCGGGACACAGACCACACACAAAGATCGTAGTATTTGTGAACAACTCTTTCGGCCTGTTACCGACTCTCAGATTTATCTGGAAATTAATAGAGTACGCCATGCGTACCTGGTGTTCAAAGCTTTCATAACAGAAGCCGCGCTTCGATGCTTTTGTATTTGGTTGTTTCCAAGAGGTGCGCGTGTTTGTTTTACCCGCATTTCGACGTTGCCATTTACAGGTATTGACTGCCAGCGCCGCGCCGCGGGATCGGTTTGATGTGCGGTCGTGCGCGAAGTGCTGACTGCGGCGGGGGCGGCGGTGGAGGCGGCAAATGAATTGCTGCGAGAGACTACGGAAGAGGGACGCGTTGGTTGACCTGGATAAACGGACTTTCCCGCTCTAGGTTGGCAGTTTTTATTCCAAATTCGTAACTTACGAACTTACTTTTTCTAGTGCAGAAGCCGAATACGTCTTTTTAATAGACAGGAGATTCGTAGGCGGTTGATTTGAAACACTTAGGGCAAAATAGTGACGAAATGCCAAGTCGCGTCATGGGAGAGGTTAAAAGGAGATTCAGTTGTGTAAATGTAGGTGTCAAAAGATAATATTTTTATTTTCGGAGTATTTTAGCATTAAATTGTGGACGAACGAAACATACTTATGGTTGATCAGCTTCTTTCTAAATGAGTGACAATTTTTTTTCACACCAATCACAAAACTTTAAAATTTCTTGCTATGAAATGTTGCGGTAAATATTTTCTTTGTTATTTAATAATGTTAAAGCGCGCTCTTATCTTTGAAAATGAACACTTTTAAGGAGGAACCCGTTGAATAATTTTGCAAGAGGATCACAAGTTCTTTTTCACGACACTGCTGTTGGACGGGATGAACAACGTGAATTTACTGTTATTGTATGAATTTTATGTGAATTAATGTTGAGTTTTTGTGAAAGAGTTTTTGTGTTCGTAGAAGCTTTCTGCAGCCATCGACATATTCTTTGTCATTTTTTCTAATCAATCATAGACGCTTTCCTGAATCAGTCAGAAACGTCACTATGCTCATGGGGTTCCCTTAAGCACTCCTTGTACTAGATGCCTCATTTTGTACCTATTTGACTCTTCCTCCCCAAATCAGAGTAGAAGATATAGGCGAGTAGCGAATCTAAATGAGAAGCCTGGACAGCCCGTACCCTCCATCGTTGCTCTTAAAAACTTATTCTCGTAAAAATTATCAGGCAGTTGATGCGTTATATACCCTTATTGGAATGTTATATAATAATATTGAAGCCATTGGACCCAATGTTGGGCAAGGCCTCCCACTTAAATAGTGGGATGGCTCAAAATTGTAACCCTCTTAGGTGAGCTAGTTCTGGAGAGCGTTAATTTTTATATAGCTAGACATAATTCTTAATAACCGCAAATTAATCATTTTCTTTAAAAAACGGAGAACTACCCTGTGTCTTTTGAGATACTTCTTCCAGCCGCGGTGAATCAGGGCATCAATTGATGTCACTGCAGTGCGTCTGAGAGGGAAGTCCTTGGGTTTGAGTCCGGATGGTCACCAGATTTTCGACACTAGCTAGATAGGTAGGTCAAATTCAGCGAATGCCTGGTGTAGAAGTCTAGCAATCGTTATTTTAAGCACGTAATAATTATTAAAGTTTTCCTAATCCCAGAAAATATCATGAAAATACAATCTCCGAATCGGTCAAGAAAACTCACAAAGTGTTTACATTTTCAAGATTTTAATAATTTTTACCTTTTTACTGAGTCTTGGGCGCCATTTTTGAAGATCAATGCTCGTTCATCTGCCTATATTCTGATTACCTGTAGGAGACTTCACTGGTAAATTATTTCGAATCTGTCGAAAAGTATTCATTTGGTGATGAACTTGAATTTCTATATTCATAACCCAAAGTAGCACCTCGGTCTGGAACGTCGAAGGTGAACTACCGGCAAAAGTAGCTCAGGGCATCAACTGATGCCTGCAGTGCCTCTGACCGGGAGGTCCTGGGGTTCGAGTCCCGATGGTGACAGGATTTTCGACAGTAGCTACAATAGTCGTATTCAGCCGCTGTCTGGAGCAGAATTCTAGTGGCCGGCTGCTCTGATTGGTAGTTTTCCGTGGTTTCTCCTATCAGCACCAGGCGAATGCCGGAGCAGTACTGGAACAAACAGGCAACGGACTGCGCGCGATCTTTTCTTCCCCTTCCTTGCCCTTTCCTCGCCTCTTACTTCCATTCACTCTCATGAGCTACACTACCCTACATGTCGGAAGACTAGTCGGGAGCTTAGAGCTTGTCCCGATTGGAGCGATGCCCTGCTAGAGGGAGATCACAACCAATCGAAGGTGAACAGCCCTAAAAATAATAAAATCGCTATAATGATAATAATAAAAACCATTGCCGTGTTAGTTTTCACAGTATTGAGTTATTACCTCAAACTACAATCAGTTTTGGCAATAATACAATTAGTCCCGCAAAAGCGTCTCACAAATGGCCGAAACAAATCGATCTTTGTACTTGTTCTTCGGAAAGTGCTGTTTTGTCAAGGGACTTTGCTACTTGTTTATCTCTTAAGCATATTATGAAACTTTCCATTTTTGTGTTGATCTTGATATTCAACTTGTTCGCAATCGAGGCTCTTCAAGTTCCTACAGTTCTACAAGTGAATCTTGTACCCGAGATATTAATTTGCATCTGTCATGAAATTATCAGCTCGTGCTTCAGCCACCTCGACGCCATCTGAGAACAATGAACTTCGAACTCTGATCCCTCTCTACGACTCAGCAGTTACCATCGGACACGCAGGCAGGAACTCATTTACACAGAAAGCAGATTATATCTACGAAACGCAACTCTAAGACACTGTCGCCACTTGCTTGAATCCGTTGAAAATGTATAAAGAATGTTCTTAGTGTATGGTTCTCGGATATGCAGTCTGCCTTCTCTAATGGCACATAGGCCCGACAGGACGCGATTCTGGACATTTGCCTAATTAGACCGAAGGACTTATTTTTGTCGTGTGACGTTTCAGAAGGCATAAGTGATCATAAAGCCGTTTTAGTTGATTTACAGTTAAGTATTTCAAGGAAAAATATTGCGACAGGTATTCTAGTGAGGGAATACAAGAAAGCGAATGTAGCAGAGTTTCAAAATTACTTAAGAGAACGGTATGGCGAATTCCTTAGTATAGGAGGAGGAATGGAAGAAATATGGGAAGCGTTTAAAAATATTCTAGTCAATGCCGAGCAGGCATTTGTACCAACTAAATTGTTAAAAACAAAAAGCGATCCGGAATATTATAATGCGAAAATCAGACGGTTGAAAAGAAAAACCAGAAAAGCGTTTAACAACAGACACTGTAGTGAAAACCATATGACATTATTTCGAAATTATTCAAAAGCTTTGAGAAAGGAAAAGAAAATCGCAGAGGAACATCATTTAACTCATATTCTTGATGCGGAGGGCAGTAAAAATTGGTCGGCATTTTTTAAATACGTTCGTAGAAGGAAGGGAAATAAAGATGAGATTCCAGTTGTTCGGGTTAATAATTCGCCAATATCGGACGATTGTGAAAAAGCTAATGCTTTTAACGCGTATTTTAGCTCCGTTTTCAAGCAAAAGTCAAATTGTATTGGGATACCATCACTGTCAGATAGAAGTCTTTTTCATATTAATGTAAATACTTTGCGGAAAAGAATAAAATTAATGAAGAGAGGGAAATCACGAGGCCCGGATTCTATTTCCACGGACGTCATTAAATTAGGTGGAGAGGCTATTATACCATATTTAATGAGGTTATTTCATGTATCGATAAACAACGCTTGCGTACCGGAATATTGGAAGCTGGCTCTCGTCGTACCTATTTTTAAAAGTGGCGACAAGACATTACTTAGTAACTATAGACCGGTAAGTCTTACATCAGTCGTATGCAAGCTTATGGAACATCTAATTTCTAGCTATATCAGGAAAGAATGGGAGGACAAGCAATGGCTTTATCAGGGTCAACACGGTTTCAGGAATGGTTTTTCGTGCGAAAGTCAGCTAGTCTCACTTTTACAGGACCTAGCCGACGTAGTTGATGAAGGTGGTAAGGTCGACGCGATTGTAATTGATTTTGCCAAAGCTTTTGATGTTGTTCCACACGATCGTCTTGTAAAGAAATTAATAGATTCGGGTTTAGACACTAGAGTGGTAGCGTGGATAAACGAACTACTTCGTGACAGGACACAAAAGGTCCGAATGGGAAATTACTTATCAACTTCGAGAAACGTCACGTCAGGAATTCCACAAGGGAGTGTCATCGGCCCACTCATGTTTCTTGCCTTCGTGAATGATTTACCGACAAGTTTAGTTTCTAATGTACGACTCTGCAGATGACTGCGTAATTTATAGAATTGTTAACTCGGAGGAGGACGAGAATATTTTGCAGCGAGACTTGGACAAATTACATATCTGGGCGGATACAAACGGCATGGAAATAAATAGTTCAAAGAGCAAATCCATCACGTTTGGTAGGGGTCGAAGTTACAATGAAACCGCGTATAAATTGAATAATAATGTTATACCTCGAGTCACGTCTTGCAAATATTTAGGAGTTCAGCTAGACAATAAATTGACATGGGAAAATCAAGTAAATTTCGTTGTAGGGAAAGCATGGAGATCTTTGCATTTTATTATGCGGATTCTCAAAAAGAGTTCAGTGAGTGCCAAAGAACTGGCATATATGTCATTAGTGCGACCCATATTAGAATATGGCGCGATATGGTGGGACCCATACAGACTTTTGCAGCAAAGAAATCTAGAAAAGGTTCAGCGTAGAGCTTCAAAATTTGCTTTCAGGGGTACCAGGAATAAAGTATGGGATTCACTCGAAACAAGGAGAATGAAATCGCGTCTCTATGCTATGTATAAAGCGTACACAGGCTTTCGACCGTGGAAAGAAATTCAAAGTCGATTAGGGAAACCCACATATTTCGGCAGAGCGGATCACATGCACAAAATTCAGACAAGAATTCAGAAAACGGACGTTGGGAAATATTCATTCGCGAATCGAACTATTAGAGACTGGAACGGCTTGCCTGTGACAATCTTTGATCCCTTTCCTCATGATGTCAGCAAATTTAAAAATAAATTAAATTCCTAGATGTTTATATGTGTCTTATTATCTCCTATGTAAAGTATGTTATATTATAACTATTATTATTATAACATTATTATTGTTATTACTATTATTATTATTATTATTATTGTTATTACTATTATTATTATTATTATTATTATTATTATTATTATTATTATGTGCAGTGATGTGAAGTTCAGGGAAACGAGTGTGTCAGAATCACATTA